>OZ005651.1:273320442-273927942 GCA_963930645.1 Salticus scenicus
CTTACAGTAGCCTATTTAGTGTCTGAATGGTTAAGACTGAAGTTGCTGGATTGGGATCCCGGTTCAAGCATGAATTTTCGTAGATATTCCGCCCTAGGTCTCGCTCATCGACCTAGCCGTTTGGAGTTTTCTGTGGTTTTCTCCGAAAGTTGCGTAAATACGGGCTAGGACCCCTTAGGAAGACACCTGCGGAGGAAATTCTACCTATACGCCTAGGACCCTAGCGTGGCCAATCGGCCTTAAACCTTACAACCAACCAACCTTCCATTGTAGAGGTGCAGATTCAATCTCAATGTACAGTCTAAAGTTTTTAACTTACCTATCTGAAATTATAACTGAAATGATGCAAACTGAAAATGACGAGCTGCTCTCGCTACAATTTAAACTTTTTATGAGAAAAGTGTATGGAAATCAAATAGCGTCTATTACTCTGACGCATTTGTTTGCATGCATCTAGTACCAATTTGAATGTAATTTTATATAAATGTATGAAACAAACGTTATTTTTTACTACAAAAGTAATTCTGTAATCTCTCCTCAAAACTAAGGAAATTAAAACTGCTTACCTGAGCAGTTCTGTCTGAAAATAATGCAGACTATTTTATAAAATTGTTTCATTTGATTTATTAAAATGCACTAACAACATGCGGAAAAAGAAATGAGTTTCCAAATAAAATTTACATTTTCTTAATAACTAATCAATTTGAGATATAATCTGAATCAAACAGAACGAATCAAACGGAATAACAAACTCGTAATTTTTGGTTTCATAATAGGATCATTGTTTTAATAAACTACCTTTTCAAAAATGACCGGAAACTTTAGATTTTAGACGTTTCGTAAAATATGGCAATTCTTTTTCTTGTTCTTTTAAACAATTTTGAACGTTGCATAGAGGAAAAATGAAAAGCTTGCTTTCCAACGTTGTTATAGTACAGTCGGCAGAAAAAGTATCAGAGCACTAGCAAAAATTCCTATATTAAAAGAAGTACACTTAATACTGTTTTGTTAAATGAATCCTTGTCGAATCATGATCTTAGACTGATTAAGAACATGACAAGGATTTATATAACAAAACTGTATTAAGTGTACTTTTTTTATAGGAATTTTTGCTAGTGCTCGGATACTTTCGCTGCCGACTGTAAAAGCATACTGTTTTGGCGCAAGAGGAGATATTAGCAAAAATGAAAACAGACCCCCCCCCCTCCTTACTCCATCTTGGTAGTAGAAAAGTGAGTGAGATCAGTCTACGTTAAACTATTTCTAAGAATTCTGCAGAAGTTTAAATTATAAGGTTCAGTTGTAGTAAAGTCGAGATAAGAAAATAGAAGCACAAAAGCAAATCTTTAAATTTGAGATTTTGGTTCAAAGTCTTATTACAAGATTTTTAGGGGTTACTTACAAATACTTTTTAAGCTCTAAAATAAATAAAGATGGATGTCGGAGCGACGAAAAAATATGTACTTATTAAAATTATTTTAGTAAAACACAACGTCTTTAACGATATATTAGTAAGTACAAGTACACTTTGTCATATGTGACAGTTTAAAAGATTTTGCAGCGTTTTGATAAGAAGACGCCGAATTATCTCAATCAAATAATTTTCCGAAATTTTAAAAATTTTCAACCAAATTAAAAGTTCAAAAATTCGTAAGAGAGTAAAAAGTGTTTTTGCTCTGCATCCATAACCTCACGACAACCTCCCAGACCCGACTTTTGTCAACCACACTACAGTCAGCAGCAAAATTATTCGAGCGCTAGCAATAATTCTAATGTAAAAAAAAGTACACTTAATGCTGTTTTGTTAAATAAATCCTTGTCGAATCATGCTATTAGACTGACTAAGACAATGATTCGACAAGGATTTATTTAATAAAACAGTATTAACTGTACTTTTTTTTACAAAGAAATTATTGATAGCGCTCGAATAATTTTGCTGCCGACTGTATGATAAGTGTTTGTAGATGGCGAAGTAATCGGCCTGAAAAAATGAATTTTTTTTTTTTTTTTTTTTTTTTTCCTCAATTGAATTAAAATGTTGTATGAACTCATAATCGCTATTTATAGTCGATTTCCAATCTTTGTAAAAATCAGTTCACGATTAAAAAAAAAAAAAAAAAAAAAAAAAAAAAAATCATGCAGTACGCATTGATTAGTAACTTTCCAACTGCACGTAATTCTTGTATCGTATAACATTTAATATTCTTTGCCTACGTTATACAACAGACAGAAGGACTGAAAAATATATAGATAGTATAATTGATTTAAAATCATTCTTGGGAATTTTGGAAAGAGTTAAACAGGCTTAACGCAAAAGAAAATGCAGCCATTAGACTATAATTACTGCTTTTAATTTATCTGAATATTTTTATGTAGCCCTGTAAATCTAATGCTAATCATACTATATTATATAGAAGGCATTCTTTTGTGCAAAGGAATAATATATTTCAATTGCATTAAGCTTATTGCAAAGTAAAATTATTAAAATTTGGTTTTTAAAAATAACTCACACAGAACGCAATGCTTTGGAATACTTTCAAGTGTCCCTGTACACAAACAATTTAGAAATGTACTCTATTTTACATAGGAAACAGCCGATAGGAAATTTGAGTAATATATTAAAATTTCATTAAAGTTTCTGTACAGTAAAGGTATTAAAATATGGTTTACAGAAAAGCCTTTTATAGAACACAATGCTTTCGAATAATTCTGGGTTTCCCTGTACACAGACCATTAGCGGTATTTACTCCCTTTCCAGTAGGAAACATCTTATAGTGAACTTCAATAAAATATCACAGTTTGAAGAAATTCCATAACTATTTACGGGAATTAGAGCGAAGAAAAACAGACTGGCAGGGAGACAGACAGACAGACAGACGGACAGAAGAACAGTCAGATAGATACACAAATTGAAATCATATGCACACTTAAAAAATGTTAGAAATTGTTAAAAACGCTTAATATAAACGAAAGAACAATTTTAGCAAGTTTTATTAATAGCTCTTAATATAACTAAATATTTTTCTGTCACCTTTTAAAGCTAATCCTAATCATGCTATATTCTATGAAAGCATTCTTTTGCGCATATAAAAACCATATTTGAATTTCATGAATTTTCGTGTAAAGTGAAGCTATTAAAATTTAGTTTATAGAAATCTCTCTCATAGAACGCAATGCTTTGGGATACTTTTGAGTGTCCCTGTACATAAACAGTTTGTGGTATTTACTCCATTTTATACAGGAAACATCCGATGGTGAACTTCAGTAAAATATATCGGTAAAATATTCAGTAAAATTCCATAAATATTTACGGGAATTAGAGCGAATAAAAACAGACAGGGAGACGGACAGAAGAACAGTCTGATATACAAATCATATTCACACTTAAAAAATGTTAGAAAGTGTTAAAAACGCTTAATGCAAACGAAAGAACAATTTTAGCAAATTTTATTAATAGCTTTTAATGTAACTCAGTATTTTTGTGTCACCCTGTAAATCTAATCCTAATCATGCTAGATTCCATGCACAGCATTCTTTTGCGCATATAAATAACATACACTAAGCGGCAAAAAAAAAAAAAAAAAAAGCCGCACTGCAGAAAAAATGACTTATACCTTTTTTATTTGTAATAACTTTAAAACTAATGTTTGAAACAAATAAAACTGTCTTGTTTGCATAATACCAAAGGTACGAAATGATACCTATGTATATTTTCGATTTAATAATTCGCTTTATTGCACTTTACGAAGTACTTTTTAAAAATCTGCATAAAACTTTCTTTTTGAACAAAATGAAATAACCATACACTTTGTACTCTATTATGATTTATTATATGAAGAAAACAAGTTATATTTTAATATATGAAAAAAAAATTATTTATTTGTTAGATCTAAGCAATTTTTTGTTAAAAATATGTATTCTGCATTGGGTTAATTCCACCTTTACATGGAATTACTGCATAAATGCGCAATGGCATAGTTTTATACAGTGTTTTAATATAAATCTCAGAAATTTCAATGTGGCAAATATCATAAATAATTTTTTCTAGCTCTAGCAGAGTTATAGGCTGCAAATTTTGAATCCTCTCCCCTCTCCCCCGCCTTTTATAGACGAAACATTTTCGAGCGGATCGCGATTTTGACTATTTCCATGTCTGGTAAAGAAGAAATTCTACTATATCCTCTGTGGTATTTAACTTAAAGTGAAAAAAGATATGATTACTTACAAAATTATAGGTTCTCATGGGAATGTATAAGAAATTTTAACAATTTGAAGTTAATAGACTTACCACAGACGCCGTGTAGTAAGGTGCCTTATTATCTTCAAATGCTGTTTACGGAAATGTCAAAGATACCCCCAAAATAGTCGGTCAGGCACCACTTTTATGCAGATTGTGTTTTATTTCGAGTTAATTGATCCCCTGAGCATAAAAATTTGCCCGACTGTTTGAAAAGTTATGCACTTCCGTACCATAATGTACGGAGAATGTGTCACTGTTTTAAAAGTGCGATTTTCATTAAGTCGGTCATATTTTCGTTGTCAGATCTGCTTGTTTTCTTTAGCTCGAAATAAGTTAAACTTGACTCATCAGAGAGAACCAGTTCAGCCCAATAATTAACTAATGATTTTTAAAAATTTTTTTAGCCATCTGAGGTCTTGTTTTCCTACTTCTCTTCACTAAGAATGGAATTTTTTCAAATTTTCTGTCATTTAAACCTGCTTTGTTTAATAATTGCTGTACTGTATTTAAAGAAATTATGCAGCTAAACACTTTTTCTGAATCTCTTTTATGTTCTAAATGTAATATAAACCGATTTTATAAGAAATGGCTTTTTAACTTACGGTCATCTCGCTTGGATGTGCAACATGGCCGCCTAAAACCAAATTTCCAGTTTAAGCGGCCACAAAATTTAAAATCTTGCTAAAAACCCTTTTACAAATATTTCGTTAACATTTAATTAATTTGTCATCTCACGTATTAAAATATTTTTGGATTTTCCTTCAAAAATTAATACTTTTTGTGGCATCGTTAACTGCCTTATTCTTACCATTTTTGGAATAATTACTAAAATTACAATTTTCCTGACAATTGCATTTTGTTTTTAACACTGGACTAAAAGCTAAAGTGTATGGGGAGGACAAAATATTAAAATCTGTTCGAAAATTTGCTTTTTAAACGATAAAACTGGCGGTTGTAGAAGGCGAAAAGGAAAATGTCGAAGTGCGGCTTTTTTTTTTGTCGCTTAGTGTATTTCAATTTCATAAATTTTCGTGTAAAGTAAAGCTATTAAAATTTGGTTTATAGAAATCTCTCTCATAGAACGCAATGCCTTGGAATACTTTTGAGTGCCCCTGTACACAAACCAGTTCTGTTATTTACTCCATTTTATAGAAGAAACATTTGATAATGAACTTGAATAACATATTTGCCGAAACGTCAGTGGAGGCCCTATGTTGAGACCCGACACGGTTTTGGGTTCTGTCTGTGTGTTTGTCTGTCGCGCGATAGCGGCCGCAAAAACAACGCTATTGACTTGAAATGTGGTACACATATTCAGGAGCCCCACGAAATCAGCTGTATAGGTTTGGGTATGTATTCCATTTGTAGTTCGTATACAGGGCCACGCCAAAGTTTTTCTTATCATTACGGCCTATGGGAAGAATTTGTATGTACCGCGACAACGGCCGCAAAAAGCACGCTATTGACTTGCAATTTGGTACACATATTCATGAGCCCAACGGATTTAGCTGTATAGTTTTAGGTGTGTATTACATTTGTAGTTCGTGTACAGAGACACGCCAAAGTTTTTCTTATCATTACGGCCTATGGGAAGTATCTATGTACCGCGATAGCCACGGCAAGAATCAATCTATTGACTTCCAATTTTTGCCGAAACGTCAGTGGAGGCCCTCTCTTGAGACCCAAAAGGATTTTGGGTTCCGTCTGTCTGTCTGTCGTGTGATAGCGGCCGGAAAAATCACGCTATTGACTTCAGATTTGTTACACATGTTCATGAGCTCAACAGAAATAACTGTATGGTGTTAGGTGTGTATTCCATTTGTCGTTCGTGTACAGGGACACGCCAAAGTGTTTCATATCATTACCGCCTATGGGAAGAATTTGTATGTACTGCAATAGCGGCCGCAAAAATCCTTCGATTGACTTTCAAATTGGCGCACGCATTCCAGCATTGCATATATGTAGCTGTATAATTTTTATTGCTATATTGTTTATAATCTGTGTACAGGGACACGCAAAAATTCTTAACATTACGGCGTATGGGGTGAATTTCGTTTAAACGTATTTTAATATCATTACTTTGCAATCAAGAAAATGGAACTAGCGTACGTGAGTAAGATGCTTAAGCTTATGTTGTTTTGAAGAAAATATGTGCTCTTAAGCTTTCTAATTAGTGTACAGGACCTTAGAAGAGTCTTCTGACAATGTCACGGTGTCATCCAAACGATTTTAAATTTGGAGCAATTATTAATTTTAAACGTAAAATAAGCTGAATAGTTTTTACTGATGCATACAATGTTTATGGTTCGTTTACATAGACACACAAAAGAATTTCGTAACATTAGAGCCTATGGACAAATTTTTATTTAAGCGCGCACTTTAATGCGTTTATGCTGAATTGAACTTAATAAAATTAACATACACTATAAAGTTGCTTAAAATCATATTTATTCTTAAAATAAAGGGTATGTATAGACTAAATAATTTATGGGACCTCACAAAATAATTCCGAGTGTGTACTGTAATCATCCAAATGATACCAAATTAGTTTGAAAAATTAATGAGTTATATTTCTTAGGTTAATTCTTATTATTAGCGTTCATGATGACTGTGGTTAATTTTCCGGGATACATAAAAGAATTTTGTACTATTACTACCTTTGTACTATTACGGTATTTCTTAAAAGTGTATTTTAACATGGTTACACCCCATCAAATATAATGCAATTTTATTAGAATTTTAAAAGCATGTTTTCCTGTTGAAAATTGTGGGCATAGAATTGGTAAATTAGTTTAAAGGTTACGCAAAATATTTCCGATGTGATATGTAATTTTTTTTTGGTATGAAATTTGGTAGTTATGAAATTTGGTATTTATGAATTTCAGGGAAGTAATACAAGACCATCGTTTATTAAGAATACATATTGTTGCGTACTTGGAGGTTCGTAAGTTGTCCGAGAATGAAAGGTGAAACTTGCAAAAATTCAGTGATTTATTTACAGAAAGTTCCAGAAAAATACAGGTCGATAAACCACGTATCAGCTTCAATTCAACCAGTAAACAACAGCAAAACAACAGTACTGTTTAGCAATAACACATAAAACAAGTCTCATTCAAAGGGGTCAAAGCAAAGCAAGCATTTGACGAATCTGACACAGATCTGAGATTGACCGCCTTGGCGAAAAAAATGCTCCTTTTATACTTTTCTATCGAACCCAGACTGTTCTGGAAAATTCTCGTATCTCATCAGCCAATGAGATTAGAGCTTCCATATTTGGTAAATCCTTAATAAGGATTTTCTTGCCAAGGTCGCCAAAAAATCGCCAAGGAGGGAAACAGTCGCGAAATTTGGAGTCAAATCCATTTCTTCCCTTATTGGAGCTTTTTAATGCGTTTTTAAGGGAAAATTAGTCTATTGTAACGCTAAAACGACTAGAAATGCACAAAATTAGCATTTTATCAACTTACTAAGCCTCATTGAAAGAATTTATACAAAAATAAATACAATTATTTACAATTCTGTAACACTTTATATGATATACAGATAGGTATACAAAGAGTGATACTGCAGGAGTTCAGGGTCCCCCTCAGGAATGTATCTGATTATGGTAACAAGTCGATCGAATCAATATATATATATTATTATATAATAAGGAATAAATAAAAATGACCTGTTGAATAATGTCTGATGCAAATAGGACGTTGAGGTTCCTGATCTGCAGATCCACTAGTTCAATTTAATTAAGATTTGTGTACAGTAAGGGTATGAAAATATGGTTTATAGAAATAGCTCTCGTAGAACGCAATGCTTTGGAATATTTTGAGGTGTCCCTGTACACAATTCATTAGAGGTATAAACTCCATTTTCAATAGGGAACATTCGATAGTGAACTTGAGTAACATATATCAGTTTCAAGAAATTCCATAAATATTTACGGGAGTTAGAGCGCAGACAGACAAATCGAAGTCATTAACACTTTTCAACCTTGTTGAAAAGTGTTAAAAAGGGAAGGGGTATTTTTTATTCCTGTTCAGAAGCCACATCACTTAAGCATGACTGAATTACAGTCGGCAGAAAAAGTATCCTTGCATTAGCAAAAATTCCTATGTAAAAAAAGTACACTTAATACTGGTTTGTTAAATATATCCTTGTCGAATTCTGTTCTTAGACTAAGAACAGAATTCGACAAGGATTTATATAACAAAACTGTAGTAAGTGTACTTTTTTTATATAGGAATTTTTGCTAGTGTTCGGATACTTTTGCTGTTGACTGTACCATTCCCATGATTTGTGTTTGGATACGCCACTGTGTATGGGAGGAAATAGGTTACTAGTCCGGGGTCTATTCTAATATGTGGTCAATAGGTAAGTCCAAGACTGTTGTTGATTGCCCAAAATGTAACACTAATTCTACGTAAAAACCAATTCTCTCACTTTCAACACTGAAAATAACAGTAAAATATGACAATGTCATTTACAGTAACTAGGAAAATAATTACTTTAAAATCTTGTAAATTTTAAGAGGTGCTAATAAAGTTTTAATCTATTACAAAGTATTTTGGGGACCGCTAATAAAGTTTTAATCTATTACAAAGTATTTTGTTGCCGCTTTGACTGCAGCACTCGTGCTTACTTTATTCGCCTGATGAAGGGTCGTGTGTTTTTTCGACCCGAAACAATTGTTGCGAGTTTATTGCATTTTATGGTGTTTATTCAAAGTTTGTATGTAATAATTTTTACAACGCCAGTTTTGTGGTGCTTTTTTATTAAAGACATTTGATCCCTATTTATAAGATATATAAACAGCAAAATGTTTGCGTCTCAATAGGAAGTCGTCCAGTGATATTGGGGCATTTATACACTAAGGGAAAAAAACCATACTTGGATATTTTCCTTTTCACCTTCTACAACCACCAAATTTATCGTTTAAAAGTGAATTTTCGAAGAGATTTTTGTATGTCGTCCTTCACATACACTTTAGCATTGATCTCAGTGTTAAAAATAAAATGCAATTGTCAGAAAAACTAATTTTAGGAATTATTTCAAAAATGGTAAGAGTAAGGCAGTTAACGATGCCCCAAAAAGTATTAATTTTAGAATGAAAATCAAAAAATATTTTAATACGTGAGATCGAAAAATAATTAAATGTTAACGAAATATTAGTAAGACTGTTTTTAGCAAAATATAAAAGTTTTGGCTGTTTAAACTGGAAATTTGGCTTTAGGCGGCTACGTTGCTCATTCAAGCAAGATGACCGCAAGTTAAAAAGCAAATGTTTAAAAAATCGATTTGTATCATGTTCAGAACTTAGAAAGATTAATGTATAGTAAACTACTTTCTTCAAATATAGTGCGGAAACAATTTAACAAAGCAGGTTAAAAACCAGAAGATCTGCAAAAAAGCCATTATTAAGGACAAGTATTTAAAAAAAGGGAAAAAAAAAAGACAGCAATTGACAAAAAAAAAAAAAAAAAAAAAAAAAAAAAAATAGCAGGTAATTATTGGACTGAACTGAGTTTCTTTGATGAGTCAAGTTTAATTTATTCTGAGCTGACTAAAAAAAAACTACTAGGACGTTAAAAATGGGACTGACTTAATCAAAATTGCTCTCTTAAAACAGTGACACATTCTCTGTAGATTATGATACGGAGCTGCATAATTTTTCAAAGAATCAAATTTTCATACTCAAGGGATCAATTAACTCAAAATAAAACACGGTGATTATAGAAGTGGTGCCTGACCGACCATTTTGAAGGTATTTCAGACTTTTCTTCAATCAGCATTTCAAGATAATGCACCTTGCTATACGGCGTCTGTGGTACGTTAATTTGAATCAAATTGTTAAAATTACCTATTCCTTCCCATGAGTTACCTATAATTATGTAAGTAATAATATCTTTTTTCACTCTAAGTTAAATCTTTCAAAGAATATCGTAGAAATTCTTCTTTATTAGACTTGGAAATAGTCCTAATCTCAATTCCCTCGAAAATGTTTAGTCATGAAAAGGCGCGGAGAGAGGGAGGAGGATTTGAAATTTGCAGCTTACAACTCTGCAAGAACTAGAAAAATTATTTACAATATTTAGTAGTGAAATTTTTGAGATTTATATCAAATAATATTATAGTTTTAAAAAATTAAAGAACACGCTTTTATATAAATGTGAACTAAAAAGCACAAAGTATCTATCTTAGTATTAAAATGCAGTGTAAGAGAAAATCGTGTGAGTGACACACCATAATATTTACATACATTTAAATCTTTAATTAAAATAATTTAGAATTAAACAAAAACCATTTTTAAAAAATCTCCCCTGACTGGGCTCGAACGCTAGACCTTTAGGTTCGTAGCGCGGAGCTTTACCTCACAGCCACAGCGTTCACGTAGAGAATGTCCTTTTTTACAATATATATTTTTGGTTTGCTCCCAGAGCGGTTACAAACATACAAACCTACAAACATACATACAGGTGAAGCTAATAAAAGCGTGTTAAAAACAGCATAATACTATGCCACTGCGCATTAAAGCAGTAATTCCATATAAAGGTGGAATTAATCCCAATGCAGAATACATTTTTTTTTATTAAATTGTTTAGATTTAACAAATAAATAGTTTTATTTTATATATTAAAATGTAACTTGTTTATTTTATATAATAAACCATAATAGAATACAAAGTATATGTTTATTATATTACGTTTAAAAAGAAAGTTTTATGTAGAATTTCATAAAGTACTTCGTAGAATGTAATAAACCGAATTACTAAATGGAAAGTGTACATTGGTATCATTTGATCTCTTTGACATTATGCATACATGACAGTTTTATTTGTTTCAACCATTAGTTTTGAAGTTATTAGAAATAAAAAATTATGAGTCAATTTTTCTGCAGTGCGGCTTCTTTTTTTTTTCCCTTAATGTACATGGCGCTGCCGAATTCGCATTCGTCCGACAAGTAGAGAGAGGTGACAGTAGGCATCAAAAGACAAAAATTAGCATAGAACATAATTACAAACCTTCTTTAGTGTGAGTAACTCACACTAAAAATAATTTTGAAGAGTGTGACATCGAGTGGAACAGAAAGCGCCATTAACAAATAGAAAAACATTAATTTGACGGAAAGCAAGATTACAATATAGACAATACATCACAGATCAAACGTAAGAAAGGAAACGACGAAAATTTTTTATAGGAATCATTCAAAGTTACGACCTTGAAAGTCATTGCACAGCCGACAACAACGTACATAAAATTGCCGGACATACCCCGTGTGTGGTCGACATCTGCTAAAGCGACGACAATCTGTACTGGGAGATCCTATACATTGTATCCACCGTTACCGGTATCTGATAAACAATTTTAGGTAATCCTAGAAGATGAAATCCAAGGGATTGAAGTCTGAAGAGCGTGGTGTCCAAATAACAGGCCTGCTGCGTCCATTTCACTTCTCAGGATATGCAACATCGAAGTGGTTACGCATTACAATTAAAAGATGTGCTAGTGCACCCTCATGCATGAACAACATGCTCTGGCGATCGCTGTCAGGTATTCCTTGCGAAATCCGAGAGGACTTGTTTTAGGGAAACAAAATACTTTGCATTATTGAGAAGTTTAGGCAGAGGTTATGGTTTCAACAGATGATGGTATCAAACCTTCGAGAATCCCTATTCGAAGGCAATACTAAAACTCTCTAGCACTTTCAACGAGGCAGTGCTGTGAGGATTTTCGGATGACCCTATACTCGTGTTGATCATGCTTTTTCCTATAAATCAGGTTTCATCTTTGAATAAAACACTAGCGGAAAATTGTAAATAATTCTGGGTAGCATAAAATATACAGTGCAGAACTCTACCGGAGGTAATCAGCATTACTAGGAATTGAAGCTTTTGCACGTGGAAGGGATGCATCTTATAATAACGCAGAACATTCCATGCGTTTTGGCTCTGATTATCCAGTTCTTCTGTAACTGATGGTGCATTTACCTATGCGTAATCTGTAATCCTTTGCAATACTCGGTTTTCTGTTTCAAGTGTGCGAACACTGCGTTCTTGCCCTGCACTATACTCCTTATTTGGAAGTATCCTGCCTTTCTCAGCCATTGATCGATGTTCGTGAAAGTGATATGGTACGGACAATCGTCTCCTCTGATAATCTTCAACCACATTTCTTGAAACCATGGAAGCCACTGTTCAAGTGCTGACTCAACGAGACCAGTGTTAATATAGGAGTGATAGTCATCTTATTAAGAGAAAATAAGCGATAAGAGAGCGCCGAATACCTGGATGCTTACCTAGGCACCCCTCCAAGCCATTGGACTCATCTTCACTGCTAGTCTTAGGAAACGTGGTTACACTATAATTACTATCATCTGTTCTAGGCCTCTATTGTCACCTGCTTGGCCGTTGCATATCGGCATACTCCTCTTTTGTATAATATGACGCTGCTTCCGAATAAAGTTTAATGCCTACTAATGATTACTTGCTCCCAGCTTTTACTTTACATTTTCCTCATACAAAAATTTTTATACGAGATTTATTTTCGACCGCAGTACGTCTAATCCGTGAATTTTTCTGTCGAATTCGGCTATACCCCGTATAAACATTAATTTTTAAATAATTCATAGACAAAGCATGTTTGGCATCTAACTGTTATCGTCGTACTTTTTGGTATGGTCTGGATAAAACTACTCTGCGGTTCAGACTCGAAATACATGTAAGTTATAACACGATCTAGGCCAAGCATGTTTTCTTATGCAATTTTATGCATTGTTATAATTAAATATCGTTAGCGAAGTTCAATTTTTTAATTTTCTTAAAAATAAAATCGTTAATATGTAAAAATAAAAGATAAATTTTATCGTCTCACTGTGTGTCCCTCTAGACTGGGGGACCGGTGCACCGCTCCGGTTGCCCGGTGGTTGTTACGGACTTTCCTTGTAGATATTTGCCCCGTCAACGGCCGAAAGGTTTTGCTTTTTCAACTGGTTGGCGGAAAACGCCGGGTTCGATCTATGGTTACGAACGCCTGCTGGCCTTTCAAAGATTTCCATGGTTTTCTCACAGACTAGCATGAATGCGAGCAAGAATACCTCAGAAAGACATCCCACGGGTGGCTTTCTCCATCGGTGTAGATCCTTAGAGAACACAATTGGCCTTAACCACCACCCCACCACAGTTTTAGTCATTAAAAAAATATATGCATATTTTAGTTTCCGTCTTAATCTAGATACTAAAACAAAAAGTTGAACTCTCAATTCGCGTGAAATTTCACCATGCAAACTTAAAAATGTGTCATATAAATTAACTTGTCAATGGGTCTGCCAGATAATACACATGAACAATAATGACGAACATGAACAACAATAATGTGAGATTGAGAGAAAGCAATTAGAAAACGAATTTTCGATTTTATTTATTTTTTTATTAACCGACTTCAAAAAAGAAGGAAGGTTCTCAATTCAAACCGTATGTTTTTTTTATGTTTGTTAACTCATAACTTCTGAACGGATACTCCGATTTTGATAATTTTTGTTTTGTTGAAAAGGTCTTGGTCTGAAATAGGTCCCATTGTAATATCTTTACGATCTAAGGGAAATACAGGGTGCCCAAAAAATCAGTCCCAACTCTTTTAACTGCTAAATTGCTGCAACTATAGTGATAAAAATGGTATGTTAGTATAGCAAATTGCCCATGCAGTACAAGGTTAAACCGCTTGTAGCGCCACCTAGTGGAAAATAGAGGAGTTAGTGTTCTTAACTCGAAAATGGTTCTGGTGAAAAAAGTGAATTACAAAGTTAAAGAGTATCATGGACTTAGTACACAAAGATTTTTTAGACATTCATGCTAGCGTTCCTATCTCGGAAACCGTTCAATATAGGGGGAAAAGTGAATTATAAAATTGCAGAGCATCATCGATTTAGTACGAAAAGATAGTTTAGACATTGATGCTAAAAGTACAATGCTAAAAAAGTGCATTTGTTTGTTCGCAATTTCTTACATTATGCATGCTTGAGTTACATTGCATACGTTGTAGCGTAGCTGGTGAGACACACGCTATATTGTTCAAAATACGGTTACTTCATACTTTTTGTTTTGTTGCAAAGATCTTGGTCTGAAGTAGGTCCCATTGTAATATCTTTACAATCTAAAGAAAATAAAGCGCCATCTGGTGAAAAACAGTGGAATTAGCGCTCCTATCTCAAACTCGGTTCAAGATGGGAGAAAAGTTAATTACGAAGTTATAAAGCATCATCAATTTACTACGAAAAGACAGTTTTCAGACATTATTGCTAAAAATAGAACGCTTAAAACATGCAGTTGTTTGTTCGCAATTTCCTACACTGTGCACACTTGAACTACGTTGCACACTTTGCAGCGTAGCGGATGACACGTATACTCAGTGGTTCAAAGTACTGTTACTGTAAGCGGTCACATCGATTAGCGCAAAGTCGTTTTGAACCAGCTTCAGAAAGGAGGGTGTTCTTAATTCGAGCTATGTGTAGTTGTTTGTGTTTGTAAGCTTATAACTTCGTAAGAGATGCTCTAATTAACCGACTTCAAAAAGGAGGAGGTTCTCAATACAAAGAGTTATCGGGTGCCCAAAAAAGTCAATCCCAACTCTTTTAACTGCTGAACAGCTGCAGCTATAGTCACAAAAATGGTATGTAGGTACAGTAAAGTGGATACGTGCAACGCGATTCAACCGCCTACAGTGCCACCTGGTGGAAAACAGTGACGTTAGCGTTCCTATCTCGGAAACGGATCAAGACAGGGAAAAAAGTGAATTATAAAATTGCGGAGCATCATCGATTTAGTACAAAAATATAGTTTAGACATTAACCCCTTAACGCGCGGTGTCCTTGCTGCGAGGACGCAAAATTTAAGATCCAGCTGCAAAAATTCATCCCGGAAACTTTTTAGCAAAAATTTACGTTTATAACATATCAGAAAAGTCCGGTTTTTTTAACCTTAAAATTTAAAATTTCTTTTAGTTTAATTTAGTTCATGAATTCCGGTGGCAGTATAATTTAAATGATCTGAATTGTCTTGCGCCGCAAAGGGTTAATGCTAAAAACAGAACGCTTAAAACGTGCATTTGTTTGTTCACAATTTCCTATTTTGTGCACACTTGAACGGCATTGCATATGTTGTAGCGTGACATTCGTGCTATGTAAAATTCAAAGTATGGTTATTGTAAGAGGTCACATCGATTAACGCATACACGTTTTAAACCGACTTCATAAAGGAAGAGGTTCTCAATACAAACCATGTTTTTCATTGTTGTTGTTGTTGTTGAAAATTGTTAGCTTATAACTTCGTAAGAGGTGATTTAATTTTAATACTTTTTTTGTTGTCGTAATGATCTTGGCCTGAAATAGGTTTCATTATGATTTCAATAAGATATAAACAAATTACAGGACACTCACAAAAGTCTGTTGTCACTCTAACTGCTGAACGCATGTAGCTACACAGGTAAAAGCAGTATATATGTATCGATGTTGAAACTTCTGTACGTCAGCTGCAATGTATATTTTGCTCTTTGTTTGAACTATACGCTTCGCAATTTCCAGCGCAGCGGGTGACACGTATTCACTGTAAAGTTCAATGTACAGAATTTTTGGTTACGAATACAGCGTATCCTTTCTTTACATTTCTAAAGACATTTTAATTTAACGTATGTTCATTCAATAGATAGTTTTTTGCTCATATCCGATAAAGGCAAGAAAAGTGACACAACTTAAAAATGCAGCATTTGAGAAAAATCAACTTAAAAATAACTTGACTAGAATAAACCTGGTACAACTGTCTCTCGATGGATAACTTTCTAGATGGAGATGTAATTTTTTTGTTCACATTGGGTGCATTTCATGTATTTTTCAGTGACATAAACCATTTTTTGAATTATGTCACTTTTCTTGGAAGTTGTAATTTGTGAAACTGCCGTCGAACGTCTTCTGATGTTCTGCTATATGAATAAGTTTTCACTGAAAAGAGAAAAATAAAATATTTTTGTAAAAAAAATAAAACCGACTCCAAAAAGGAACTACTATTTAAACAACTAAAAAAATAAATAATTAAAAATGGTACGAAATGAAACTGTAAATTGCGCCTAAAAGTATAAAATAATTTCATTCGCCAAACAACCTATAACACTACAATTAATCATAACTTTTGAAGTCGGCGCAAAATTAAATAAAAATTGATACCTATTCAATACAAAAATCAAATCCTATTCAAAATACACATCTTACATGATAGTTATTGAAGTTATACCAAATTTGCAAAGGAAACTCTAACTTCGTAGAAACATAAATACTGCATTGTGAAGAATGTTCACTGTTCTATGTAGATGCTACTAATGGACCAATTGTATACAGTGATAAAATAATAAAGAAACGTGAAAATGGATCATTCGTGTGAACAGCATTTGTTGCTACCGATCTAAAAACAAACTTTTAAAAACTAATTTAATTTTATTTAATTTTGCGCCGACTTCAAAAGTTATGATTAATTGTAGTGTTATAGGTTGTTTGGCGAATGAAATTATTTTATACTTTTAGGCGCAATTTACAGTTTCATTTCGTACCATTTTTCTTTATTTACTTTTTTAATTGTTTAAATAGTAGTTGCTTTTTGGAGTCGGTTTTATTTTTTTTACAAAAAGATTTTATTCAATAATTTGGAAGAAATTTTAATTGAAACTTATGATACGTACGTGAATACGTGCGCGAAATTTCAAGATTTTATGATGGTAATTTACAAAAAAAAAAAAAAAAAAAAAAAAGCAGTTAAAAAAATATTGAAGCTTACTTTACAAAACTAGTATATTGTGGCCAACACGTGGTATTCTATATTTTCTTATACAAATTCACCCAGTAAAAATAATTTATTAAAATTACTATTTATTAAAATAATATTGGAATGGAGACGATTTTCATTCTAGAGAAGTAGTATAGCACTAAATATCCAAAGAAAGTCGATTTTATTCACAATATGACATCTGAAAAAAAAAAAAAAAAAAAAAAAGGACAAATTTATTTAGGGAAGATTTATTTACGGATAAATTTATTTAGCTCCTGCACATACAAATATTTTTCCCAGTTGACTATCATGATTGTAAATAATTCTTTTTAATTTCATAATGATTCTTAAAAAAAAAAAAAAGAAAAATCTTTTTATGCACATTTATGCGAAATTTTGTTCTGTACCGGCCTGTTAAAAATTTAGAAAAATCGGGTTGGCAACGCCACCTGTCAGACTATTTTCACCAAAAGTTGATAGACACTAATTTATGTCAAGGTGCAAGTACACATCAATTTGTATGAAATTCTGTGCAGTAGTTACTGAGATACAGTCGTCACAAAATTTTGCCTTGCACACACACAGACTTTTCTAAAAATGGTCAAATCGTGTTATACACCTTTGAAATTGTGTAAATTCATCGAAAACCCGAGGTCAATTTTTTTTACAAAACCTATACTTTCTTCTATTGAATATAGAAGAAAGTAAAAATATATTGTCCAATGTCACGTCAATGAATATGCAAATGTTTTAACACTCTAAAACGAATATTAGTATACGGATATACTCGGTAGTATATAACGGATATACCCTGAACGCTTTTTAAAATCAGTTGAAATCTTGATAGAATAGCACAAATGTAAAATATCTTAAAATGTTGCGGTTGTGGGACTTATCTAAAATTCACGAAATTCAGAGTTTTCTAAGTGTTCAGTTATAAAAGAATTAAACAGATTTAGCTTAATATGTTATTATTTAAAGAATATTTAACTAGCTAATAAACCGCGAGAGACTTTAAAAGCAAAATTAGGCAGTTTTATTGAAAATGTATTTCTCAAACATCAAAACAGCACATGATAAATATTTTCATATCGTTTGAAATTTCCAATTGGAACTTCGTATGTATTACTTTTTTAGGAATCGGATAATGACCTGCCTGTAAAAGTATATAAAACCACTTAGTATAGTCCTGAAAATTATAGTAAATATATTATTTCGTAACTTACGTTATTAAATTTATCATTTGTTGAAAGATATTTATAAATGTTTTATTAAGATGAATAAGCTTTCTTTTAATAATTTTTTGAAGGATTATAATTTTAATTGTTTCATTCAGGAATACACCTACGATATAATTTCCTAAAAGGTAAGTATTATTTATAAAGTTGAAACATATTTCTAAAACATGTAATAATTTTCGTAATTTCAGATTTTTTCTTCTATAAAATAACTCATTAAATACGTCACTAACAGTAAAATGAAGACTTTGAAAAAAATACTATTGTTCTTCGAAACATTTTGCAAGTTAAAATGTCTTCACATAGATGGCGCTAGGTGCTACATTTTCTCTCTCTTAATTGTGTACGTGCTCTCTAGTTTTAAAACACTGTAAATGAAATTATTTTAGAAAATATTAGAGTAAAGGGAGTAGTGTATACTTTCTGCATAATTTGCACGTTCCAGGATTTCATTTTAGGTAAATAGACGATAAACTGTTGAAGAAAATAACTGTATATAACATTGATTAAAAAAAAAATCCTTTTAAAGAAGTTTTAAATATTTAAAAATTATTACTCGAATCTCTTGCATGTTCCATAAGGCACGTTATATTAATTTCTCGCTCTGTTTGAAGTGTAAGAAAAACATGAAATAGTTATTACTCAAAAATTAATGATAATAATACAATAATGATTCCTAAAAATACAATTTATAAATATTTAATCACACAAAGATAACAGAGGTCTATAAAAATGTTGGCAAAATTTGATTTGATAATTTTAGTTGATACATGCGTTCTTTGGTATGCTGAAACCGAATATGAAGACATATTTTCTCTATCATGTATAGATTTTTTGTCAATACAGGGTGTCTACCGACACAACTTAATTTTCTGTAGTTTCTAGTATATTTTCATGATTATCATTAATCATGGAAACAAACTGTAAAAGTTACCCTATAATTATATTCGTGAAAGAGTCACGGAAGTGTCGGTAGACATCCTATATTGACAAAAATCTATGCGTGATAGGAGAAACTGGTTTAAATTTCTGTTTTAGCACACACACACACACAATAAATAAAAAAAAATAAAGATAATAAAATCGTGAAATCAAAAGTTTAGACAGTTGGCTATTGGGTTTAAGGCCGACTGACTACAATAGTGTTCTAGGCCTATAAGGGTGCTCCGTGGAGCTCCGCTATCCCTCCGTGGGGAAGGGGGAGGTCATTTTAAGATGTACTACTTCGGAGAAATCCATGGAAAACTCCGAACGGCTAGTTCAATGAGCGCGACTTGGGATCGATCCCGACATTTCCAATCTACCAGTTTTGAGCGCAGAACCGCTCGGCCGCTGGTAGGCCAAATTTTTAGATGTAAACCTGTGTAATTATTCTTCCTCCCCCTTCCCAAAATGTCGCAGTTTTTAATTTAAAAGCATCCTCATTTATGCTTAGATTTATTATTATTATTATTTAAGTGAAATGAACCTTTTCCCATCCTATACAGTTCAAATTTATATTTCTAAAATGTCTGCTAGACGAGCACTTTTTTTTTTTAAAGCTTATATATTTTTCTTTTATCCGATTGTAATATAATAATTACATTAAAAAAGCTTGAAGCGAATTCCCGAAAAAAAAAAGTCGATTTGTCTTTTGGGAATTCCAATTCGTGAAGCTAAATTACGGACATATAATCAAGTGATGAAGATCTTGTACAATTTACACTTACTCACTCATTTACTTTTTTTTTAATTGAAAAATAATAAATGGTTACCCCTTTAACAAAGATTTTTTTTTATTATTATTTTCTGTTTTTTATTTTTTAATATAGTACCATGGGCGTTTTCACCTTCTTAAAATTCTGAATACTTTTCTTTAAAAAAAAAAAAAAAAAAAAAAAACAAGTAAAATGTAATGTTATCTAGCTGTATAAATAGCTGCTAACTTGTATGTATTTTTGCTACCGGAAATTTTTAATGAGTTTATCGGCAGTTTTCTGTGATTAAACATAAATTATTCTGCAAAGAAATAGTGCTTCTAAAAAGGCGTACAAGTTGGCACCTATGTGGATATCAATTCCTCTCTATAAAACTTCCTAACTCTTATTTTTATGTATGTGTTGAAGTGTATTTATTCAAAATAATTCAGATGCAATGCCGATTAAATAGCTGTAGTTTTATGCAGCAGATGAAGAATAAGAGTTTTGCAAACAAATACTATAAATTTCAAAAGTACGCAACAATTGTCCAGATTCGTAATAATTAAGCACTCTTTTTCATCAGCCCCCTCCTCCCCCAATATATATATATATATATATATGTGTGTGTGTGTGTGTGTATATATTAAAAAGGTACTTTTTTAAAGATGATTTGAAAAATATATATATATCGTCAACGTAAAAGACAACAAATGTTTTTTGTTTGTCTTCACACTTATGACATTAAAAAATCTACTTTACAAAACAATCGCTTTGTGTTTAATCGAAAAATATGATGGCTTAAAAATCTTTAGTGTTTGAATGAAGAAAATAAAAATGGTTTTCAATGAATTTAACGAAAAACGTTTCGGGTACGTGGCCTCTCCGATCTGCTAACCAAAATCAAGCCTGAGTTAAAAAAAAAAAAAGTGTACATGAATTTTCAATTTAATTTAGATTGCTTATATATTTGATTTTATTGACTATGCGGCTTTCACAAAAGTCCTGTTGTTGTTTATTTTTATCTCCATCTAGACGCGCTGCTAGGTTATTTTTTATTGTTTTACATTTATAAACATTTCCCATTTTGTTTTTATGTTTTTTTTTTTTTTTTTTTTTTTTTTTTTTTGTATATATATATTTCGCTAAATTATTTACTATGGAGTTGAGGATGACTATTCTTATTAAATTCAGTATTTATGCACGTTTTATAAAAATATAAAATGTTCCTCAGTATGAGAATGGTTTTTACAGGGTTACGAAATGGAAGAAAAATATTTAATATTTACTTATATAGTGTGAGATCTAAATAGAGAATTAGTAACCGTAAAGCAACAAATATATATATATATTATAATTTATATACGAACCAACGTACTTAGCACAGTATAACCCCCCCCCCCCTCCCAAAAAAAAAAAAAAAAAAAAAAAAAAAAAAAGAGCTCAGCACAACTTAAAGTGTACTTCAAACCATTAATTTTCAAACATATCACTAATATATCAGAATTTTTTAATGTGGTTCTATAAAATCGAAGGATAAATATTTTTTATACCGTATTTTATATGAAAAATATTTTTGTGCATATAAAAAGTGTATATCAGTCTCAATTGTTTAGTAATATCTAAATATGCTAAACTGTACTTATCAGAAATTTCGCTCATACTCGTAATGTATTTAAATAAATTTGTTTGTGTTTGGCACGAATCATTTTTACGATTTCGGTAAATTCTTCCAAGTAGTACCTTCTTGTGAAACAAATTTAGAATACTGAGTTTAGACTTCTTGCTGATAGTTGTTCTTGAGTTATTCTGATTACATTCTCAAAAAGTTATTCTCACAAAGAGAAACACGGTTATACACACATACAAATCGACTGCTAATAACCCGATTTTTGGATTCAGGACATTTCAAAACGTGTAAATATATTAAAATCACAATTTCGAAAATTTGACCCAAAAACAACTTTTTCCAAAGAATGGTAAATTCTTTGGGAAAGAGAAATTAAGTTATTTTGTGTGGAGAAGTTAATAATAATTAAAAAAAAAATTTGTATGAAAGAGAAAAAAAAGTTTCGTGAATAGTTAAAATTTAGATAGCATTTGAGTTTATAAATCAAAAAAAGATTTCTTCGTATGGAACAAAAGACAAAAATATCAATAAAAATTCAAACAAACGTTTCGGTAGCACTGAGCATACAGTCAACAGTTCAGAAAAAAAACAAAAAAAACTACTCCCGTTTATTAGAAGGGAAGCGAATTTTACGGACGGGCTATTAGCCGACAGATTTAAAGATGATCAGTCCCCAGAATCCGTTTTTCTTCACATAAATGCAGCACAGTCCCCATCTAATATTTTAGGTAAGAGTAATCCTAATAATAAAAAGCCTTGTTTAACAATCTGGACTAGTTTTAGCAATAAAAATAAATGTTCCGTAGAAATACCTTTTGAGGATTACTGAAGCAGAGAAGCTCTTCTCTCCTAGAAGCATCGAAATTGTGATGGCATGTTTTCGAACAACACGTAGGGGTGAGTCTCAGACCGTCTCCAATTAATCCTTGCATCGTTCTAGTGCAAAATTAAACCTACTCAAATTCAATATCAACCAAACAATAAAAGTAAATCGCAAGTTTTGTTAAAGTTGACATTTTCAGTATTTTTGTGAATGGAAGCCAAAAATTGGCTATACATAAGCCGAAATAAATTTGACGGATAACGCACAACAAATATTATTGGGCGAGTGCGAAAGTTCTACCCGTTTTTGAATATGCAAATTTGCAATGGAATTGACGTCACACAGGACATTGTAATGGCGCAAATCGTCGGCCAATCAAACGTGTGGATGTTTCACATATAAGTGCATCCTGTCTCATAAAGTTAACCATCTAAAAAATATATATATATATATATATCAGAGAGTGTAACAGGGAAAACGAGAAGGAGCATATAAGATATTGTTTGTTATACGAGTTCGATAAAAAGAGTACGGCAGCCGCAGCATGTCGCAATGTTTATCAAGTTTATGGAGAAGATGCAATAGACGAAAGCACATGTCGTCGATGGTTTCGGAAATTTAGGGAAGGAGACAGAAGCTGACGAGATCAGGCTAGGTGTGGACGGTTGTCACACGTTGGAGACGTCGATATTGACCAAGCCATAAGGAACAACCCGAACTAAAGCGTGCAAGAATTAGCAAAGACCTTCAACGTACACCGGACAACGGTCGAGAGACGCCTGGTTAAGTTGGGTTTTACGAGAAAGTTGGATCGTTGGGTTCTACATAACCTGACAGCTAATCAACGGAATGACGGAATCTCCACCTGTGTTTCCTTGCTTTCCCGGTACAAAAATGACCCATTCTTGACACAAATTGTGACAGGAGATGAGAAGTGGGTTATGTACCGTAACGTAAAGCTTTGTAGGACTGTTTGTCGCCCTTCTGATCCGCCTGCATCGACTTCGAAAGCTTAGCTTCATCTCAAGAATGTGTTATTGAGTGTGTGGTGGGATGTGCAGGGCATAATTAACTGGGAGGTCTTGCCACTCAACCAAACCATCAATGCTGCCTTCTACTGTCCATAGTTTGACAGGCTGCATTGAAATTTGGTCTCAAAGCGGCCAGGTCTAATCAATCGTCGCGGTGTTATCTTTCATCACTATAACTCCAGGCCACATGTTGCTGTCATCACTCGCCAAAAGTTACTGGGCTTTGGTTGGGAGGTTTTACTCCACCCTCCCTATTCTCCTGACTTAGCACCAACTGACTATCACCTATTTCGTGCGTTGAACAATTCTTTCAGTCAGAAAATATTTGGTGATCTTGATGCTGTGAAAACTACCATCTAAGATTTTTTGTCTCAAAACCGCCAGAATTTTACCGCCGTGGGATTCATTTCCTACTAGAAAGATGGGAAGAGGTTATAGATAGCAATGGGGATTATGCACAATAATAGGTACTGTTCATTTTGCGTTTATTTACTCTTATTTATGGGTAATAAAAACGGATAGAACTTTTGCACTCACCCAATATATTATAGAGAAAGCAAGTGCATTAAAAAGGGGAAGGTTGGAATAAAGAGACATAGTTTTTAAAAATTTTACATTTTATTCAAAACTAGAGAAAGGAGAAAAAATATATAAGGACTTATCAGCATTTTCGAATCGGCCTTTTTTCCTTATAATTTTCTTATACGTAAACATAGTTACCAACTTTTATGCATTTTGTATACCATTATTTTAAAATAGTTTTCTTTGTATTATTAAAATGAAGATCATGGAATTTCATGGGTTTCGAAGGGCCAAACAAAGCATATTTTCTTTCTCTCTCTCTTTTATTTATTTATTTATTTTTTTTTTTAATATAATAATTTTCAGGTATAAGAGAGAAACATATAAACAATATTTTATAAAATTTTGATTAAAAAAATTTGGAAAATTGAGCCAGGGGCTCCTGGATTTCACAGAACCTCCAGAGAAGCGGTAGACACGATTTCTCAAAAAAAACTAACGCACCGATTTTACTGAAATTTTGCTCGCTTCTTAAAAATAGAATTGACTAGTGCTTGAATGAAGGATTAAAAAAAAAAAAGAATTTTTGGCAGATTTGTATGAACAAACAGCACAATTTTCGGTACATTTTACCCCACGTATAGCTTTGTAACATTAGTTGTAAGAAAAATTCTTTCTTCAAGCAATAGTTCCAGAGAGTTTTTTTTTTTAAATTAAACGAGAATTCCATCCCATTTCCCGATGCAAATGTATTAAATATTCCTTTCTTTTCCATAAATGCAACATTAATAATCTCATTTTTCTGAATTTATTAGCATGAATGATTGAATCTTTTAATGTTATTTTAATTATTCTTCGTTCGATAATGCGTGCAATTCTAACATATTATGCAAATTAAGAAATTGCAAGAATTGTCTCTCATAAATTTTGGGAAATAAACCATTTGGAAGATTTCGGAATTTACGACAAAATGTAAACAGAACTGTTCGTCGGAAGTGGGCTACTTTCGAAATATTGGCAAATTCGCATACGCACAGTAATTGATTTTACGTAAAATATGTCCCTCACCCAATTTTCATAAATATTGTGCAATAGTATCAAACATTTCTGTCTGTACGGCAAAAATATTCATAGAATTGATTTCTGGAAATATGTCGTGTAGGCGACATTGGCAAACCTATATCTATAATGCAGATTGAAAAAAGTAAATGAATAGTGTTAAAAAGAATAATGTTAATAATAATCGTTAAATTTACCAAGCTATGTAAATAAAATTACCTTCTTATAATATTTAAAATATGCTTATTAGATTCTGAACCTTCCATTAGTACGATTCACTGATGATAGTAGCGTTCAATGCAAAGAGGTATGATTCACAGGGACACCAAACACATTGTAGAAATGGCTGTTTTCTGCAGATATTTTCATTTGTTTTGAATCGCACTTGCTCTTCAGAACTAAGGAACAAAATTTCAAATCGAATCATAAAACTTTTATTATCAATTAAGAAGTATCGTAGGATCATACACCTAATACATAAGATTTGGGAGAAATTAAAAAATTTCGCTTGACCATTTCACAAGTTAACCAAAGTCAAACAAAAACGAGTGTGGATAGTAAATGGTACCAAATCTTTTAAGAACTTGTGAACGACTTTAGCGACAGCCCCTATTCTGACATAGCCGAAGCTCGATCTGCAGTTAATCAGTTAATATTAGGTACTGATACAAACAACAAAAGCTTCAGCCCAATTTTACCACAGGATATTTAAGGCCGAAAATATCTCATCAAATACTAGAATAAATACTGATCAAAACTGGAGCGAAATTATTACATAACAAGGAAACAACTGCTTTCAATAATTAATGCCGTAGAAAATTTCCATCGCTATTATTAAGACAGAAAAATTTTGTTACAAGATGATCATGCATTATTAATTTGTCTTTTAAATTTTAAAAATCCAGAAAGCATACTTGTCAATATAATCTGGAGGATTGTTAGTTCCCGCCCCTTTTTGTACAACACTTAATTTTTAGAGTAATTTTCTTCAAATATATTTACGATAAAATAAGAAGAAAAGTGTCCTAAAAAAAGACTGGTGTGAAAAAATAAGTGGAAAGGGGCGGGACAAACAATCTTCCGGGTTAGGTTGGCAAGTATGAGAAAGTAGCGTATCTAAGTGGTTATAACGAGTCCACAAATACAACTTTACTATTCATCATCGTGAGGGAATGCAGTAAGGTAGGAATGCTGATGAATTGTTCAGAAAGTCTTGCACTGAAAGTTGCCGATGTTGTTCAAGGTTGGGTTGGGTTGTGGGGATTAAGGCCGACTGACTGCACTTGGGTCCTAGGCCTGAGAGGGAGTGCCCTCCGTGGGGGGGTCTTTCTAAGATGTCCTAGCCCGTATTTACGCAAGTTTCGGAGAAAACCACGGAAATCTTCGAACGGCTAGGCCGACGAGCGCGACGTGGGACCGAACCCTGCACCTCACGTCTACGAGCTTTCAGCGCAGAACCGCTCCCCCACTGGTGTGCTGTTGCTCAAGGACTGAGAAGAAAAGCGAGAGAATAGAATTCTCATTGCTAGAAAGCAATAGTAGGATGAGATCTAAAAGTTATTAGTTTCGTATCACCGATGAGACTTTCGACATTTTTTAATGACTTGGCAAAAAGTCCAGTAGTACCATTCTTTTTAATATTATTCTCAGGAATATTGGCTGAATACCACCTGAAAGTGATGCTCATCCGTATTTTTGCAATCTTTTCGAATACTGCCCAATATTAAGCACTGTTAAATATTCAACCTTTTAATTTCAAGAAAAATTCATTCGACGTTTAGTTTTCAATTTACATTTTATTCTATAGAAAAAGGGTAAACAGTAAACAATCTTAACAGCCTTTTAAATACTGTAAACATGAATTTTCTCTCTTCTATATATTTTGATGTTGGAAAAGTGGTATACTGTACAATATTGTCCGCTAAGACGAGCCCTGATATTACCCGATATTACTGTGCTACTGGGATACTTTCGGAAAATTCTAGAATATTGTGAAGATTCCTGAAGTGATATTACCTCTGGGGGTCACCGAAGCGGGAGAGCCATCCCTTCCGTGGAGGATCAAAATTGTGATGGCATGTCTCCGAACCACCTCTAGGGGTGTGTCCCAGACCGTCGCCAATTGCCCATCTGCGCAGTACTACTGCGACGTAAAAACCCAACCATCCAACCACCCTGAAGTGATTTTTCCAAATGACGAATATATTGGGAATGGGTAGTTATAAATTCTGGTCAGAGTCCCCGATCATAGCATGTATTGTTTTTTGGACCTGGGGTTGAAAAGTATTATTTGTGAAATTTTGTACTGTCACGAAATAATTTGTGTAATGATTTTGGATTCAGATATAATTGAGTACCATCCGGAACTTCCCTGAAATATATTCTGTAATGTTTCAAGGATTGTAAAGTTTCTGCTGAAAACTGATGAAAATTTCGAACTTTTATGTGAATGAATAGTGCTGGTCAGAAATTAATCGATATTACTCGATCAATTTTTTTCAATTTCTCAGTGACAGAGCATGGTCGATTTATGTCGGACTCCTGTTTGACTCCTAGTGTCGTATCGCTTGTCGTCTTGTAAAAACTAATTCGTTTCTCATCTAAAAAATGTGTAAACAGAATATAGTTTGCCTTTTATTAAATATTTCCATTATTTATTAATGCTTTTTTGAAATGATACCTTTTCTTTTTTCTTAAAAAGATGCTAATTTTCGATGTTTCTGACAGTTTTACATGCAAACTATACGCATATTTAGAATGAGCAGAAAAAAAGCCTGACATTATTTACATCAGGATATCGGAAATTAACGCTTAGTTACAGTTGCTGAAACATTGTTGAAGTTAAGAATCGAATTATTACCAATTTCTGTCACCGGCAAGTTTCCAAATAATAGATTTTGAAAGTTCTGCAATTGCTAGTTGCAACTGAATAGCTCGAACATAAAGTATGGACGGTGCCCATTAAAGTCCATTCCCACTTTTTTAACTGCTGAACGGCTATAGCTATAGTCATAAAAAATGTTTAGGTACACTAAAGAGGCTATGCGCTACTAAATAAAACTGCTTGCAGTGCCACCTCATAGAAAACAGCAGAATTAGTGTTCCCATTGGGGACATGGTACCAAATAGGAGGAAAAGTGAATTACAAACTTGTAGAGAATCATAGATTTAGTATGAAAAGACACCTTCAAGACTAACTATTCCCCCCGAAAATTCTTGAGTTATACTTCATTTTTAACACTCAAAATTACGTACTAAAGTTTGAACCTCCTCTGAAAAATTTTCTGTCTACGTTCACACCTATTACACATAAATGCTGAAAATAGAATACTTAAAATGTGCATTTGTTTATTCGCAATTTCCTGTAGCGTAACATGTCGAAACGTTCTTAGAAAGTAAAACATCTATTCATTACCAAATAACTTTATTTTAGATTTTCACACTTCTCACCGTCAGATGAAATTCACTTTTGCAGACACTTGTTTGAACTTTACATTATAGCTTAGCCAGTGCACGTAAGATACATAAAGATTAAACAAAGATCCAGATGTGCATTGTAACTGAAGGACAGATGTTTGAACACACACACACACACAAAAAAGTATTTTGTAATAACTATATTGTTTTTGATTTCTAAGATTTTTTTCATCCAGTTACTATGTAGGAAATAGTGAACAAAGAAATGCACGTTTTAAGCATTCATTTTTAACATTTATGGTCTACAAGGTATCTTTTTGTACTAAATAAATGATGTTCTAAAACTTTGTAATTCATGTTTTCCCTATTTCGTGTAGTTTTCGAATAGGAACGTTAACTCTGCCATTTTCAACCAGGTGGCGTTGTAAAAGTTGCATCTAGTAGCACACAGTCACTTTACTGTACATAGACAATACTTTTTTCACTACAGCTGCAGCCGTTTAACAGTTAAAACGGTGAGACCAGACTTTAAGACCCTGTATATTTTCTTAATTTAATGATTGCTTAATAGTTTACTTAAAACAAAAGGTAATTTTAAAATTTTTTCGAAAATTTTTTCCAAGCACTATTGATCGCTTATATGAAAGATATCCGAAATCTTTATTATCAAAGAAAATTGAAAAAAAAAAAAAAATCCCGTCGAGTAATTAAACGTTTTTTATTTTCAAGTCTAGCTTGTTCCTGATTGATGCGATTACTTAATAAGTTTACTGCAAGATTTAATGAGATTTTGAGACTGAATTAAAAAGAATTTCAGTCGGAGGGAAAGAAAAGGCACTTTAAAAAAGTTTTTGCTCTGCATTGGTTTCTTACAGATGTTCGGAACCGATATTTTATGCTGAATATATAATAATTTTCTTTCAATTCTGCGCAGTAAAAATTATGACTTGTTAGTTTTAGGTTTATTAGCTAACTTCGAGTTTTAAATAACTTGTCAAGGGATATCAGTTCTAACTATGGTCGATTTAATGAACTTTATTTGATAACATTTTATTTGGTAATGAAATTGCTTTCATTTAAGAAAACTAAAATTATATTAATGAGATCGATAAGAGATCAATGAGAAGCAGGAAAAAGTAATTTCGCACATTCTAAGGATTCTTAAGTTAGGATAATTAGTTTAGGAATCGATTGGCAATAAAAGAAGGGACACAATATTTGGTTTAATCCGCATTTGCAAAAAATAGTCATTTTTAATGTAAAGGTTTAACCTTTTGCGCCAGGCAGATTGTTCGATTTTAAACAGCAGGCCTTGGCTTTTGGTATTCCTATAAAACGTTATAATTTTTAATAAAATATTTTTAGAAATTCACGTTAAAATCGTTTAATTTTTTCCCACAGCAATCAATGCGGTAATGCTACTATCATATACAGTCGGTAACAAAAGTATCCGAACACTAGCAAATATTCTCTATATAAAAAAGTAGAGTTAATACTGTTTTGTTAAATAAATCCTTGTCGAATCATGTTCTTGGACTGACTAAGAACATAATTCGACAAGGATTCATTTAACAAAACAGTATTAACTCTCTTTTTTTATATAGAAATTTTTGCTAGTTTTTGGATACTTTTGTTACCGACTGTATATCTATATATATATGTATGTTTAACGGGTTAGACCTGAATGTGCAAAATACTTGATGTTGTTAGAGCTTATCTCAATATTGTTAGTTGCAATAAAAATTTACAAAGCTAACGCAATTGACAACTTGTAACAACAACAAACAAAAAAACTTATTAAAAAATAATTAAAAAAAATTAAATAAATACATAAATAAAATATTAAATAAAGGACTAGCAAGGGAAATTCCTATCATGTCTCATATGCAAAGCAATAAGCGCATTGCTACAAGAAGAGTCACTCAGTTTATCTTTTGGATAAATTTTTAATTATTATCGCGTTTGTTAAAGTGAAATAATATTATAGTTTTAAAAAATTAAAGGACACGCTTTTAAAGAAATGTGAACTAAAAAGCTCAAAATATTTATCTTAGTATTAAAATTCAGGGTAAGAGAAAATCGTGTGAGTGACACACCGTAATATTTACGTTTATTTAAATCTTTAATTAAAATAACTTAGAATTAACAAAAACCATTTTTAAGAAATCTCCCCTGACGGGGATCGAACGCTGGACCTTTAGGTTCGTAACGCGGCGCCTTACCTCTACACCACATCGTTCACGTAGGGGACGTATTTTTTTTACAATATAAATTTTTTGTTTGCTCCCAGAGAGGTTACAAACAAACATACATACATACATACAGGTGAAGCTAATAAAAGCGTGTTAAAAAAATGAAGAATTACGTTAAATCAAAATAAAAGAGGAAAATTTTATTTATTTACTTAATTTTAAAAAGAATAAATGCGTAAAAAATATATGTAGGATATTTTATTCTCGCTAAAATGATATTGCCTCATCACGAAGAGATTTTTAGAGAAAAGCAATATGCTACAAGGAAATTGTGTAAAAAATGTATGTCGGATATTTTATTCTCGCTAAAATGATATTGTCTCATCACGAAGAGATTTTTAGAGAAAAGCAATATGGTACAAATAAATTGTGTAAAAAATGTATGTGGGATATTTTGTTCTCGCTAAAATGATATTACCTCACCACGAACAGATTTTTAGAGAAAAGCGATATGCTACAAGGAAATTATAATTGTTATATAATATAGAGGTATGTAATTTCAGCAATACATTTGGTTAATATCTCACCCATTTATTCCTAAAAGATGCACTTCTGTTTTAAGGCTGAAAACTGATTAAATTAATTGAAAACAGAGAAACAGGAGTGAATTCTTGCATCATCAATGGGAATTAATAAGTACTTGTCCCGTCAATTTCTTTAAATGAAAAAAATAAATATATCACTCAAAATCGGCTATTTTGAAGGTTGAGTAACTGTGGAGGTAACTATGATGAGTATCGGATGTTGAATGTGAAGTCTGTGATCAGTAACAGACGTTGAATATGGTATCTAGTTTAAAGTTACTTTTATTAGTAGCTTAAAGCATAAATTTCACTTTACGAATAAATTTGTATTGTGAATTTATATTTGTTAGACTTCATCTGTTACATAATTTTTGAAAAATTACTGAATTGTATCACTTTCACTATTTGTAAAAGTATTTTTTTTTTAAACTATCATTCATCGATCTTCGTCACAGATATCAATAATATCTATATTGGGCTGCTTAGATGAAACACTGATTTAAAATTCTATTTTAAGAAAACATGTAGGCCTAAAAATGTTCTGAGCTGTTCATGTAATTTTTTTTTTTTTTAATTAATGCACATCTATGCAAGATAGTTTAAAGGTCTTCATATTATCCAGTCGAGAATTAATCAAAGATTTAATTTTAATTCACATGTGCTGCGAAATGTCCGTGTTGATTGAGTTGATAGTTGCCAGATTTTTTTTACCGAAATTATTTTCATTTCGCCGTTTAATACGATAAATTGAGCAAGCGATCGTCGCCTTCAGTAACACTGCTCTGCATCAGAATTGCTTCTGACACCATTTCAGTATATTCTTACGTAAAATGACCTCCTGAATCCGAATATGACTCTCCTTTTGCCCTATCACCCACCGTGTTTTAGGAAAGGCCCCCTATTTTTATCATTTTTCGGTGATTTTATGGCTAAAACTTTGATTTTTAGGAGGGGGAGGATTATTTTAACTGTTAAATATCTTCTGAGGGGCTACAGAGTTGGAAAATTCTAGTGGGAGCGGTGGGGGGGGGGGGGGGGGAGAGGATTTGCCACTGAAATTATGTATTACATATCTTATATTTTTTAATCTGTTATTAATGTTATTTTTTAAGCTTTATATATATATATATATATATATATATATATATATTGTTTTTAGGTGTTAAATTAATTTTTTTTCATTCTTCGAATCAAATTCATGGTCATAAAATTAACGAACAGGAAAAAAAAAATGAGGGAGGAAGTGGTGTTTCTAGAAAACGGTGGGTGACTGGGCAAAATGGAAGTCATATTCGGATTCACGAGGTCATTTAATATAAGAATTAGCAAGAATGGTATCAGAACTCAAAATTTTTTCTTTTTCCTTTTTTTTTTCTTTTTTGCAGAGCAGTGTAATTATTCAAAACTTGCAATAAATAAATATAATGAAGCACAGATCAGACAACAACAGTATAGACACACACACACATACAAAAAGATTTGAGTTACTTTACATGATGTTTAATATTGGGATTTTCTAGAACTTCTGAAATTAAAGGGGTTTTTAGTGATACCTGTGTAGAAAAGTAAGGCAAATATAAAAACAAAGTGTTCGATGGAGATTTAATATTTCAAAAATTAAATATTCTTGCAATCTTATGCTCTCATATTCTGAATTTTTCGAAATTAATATGCGAGTTTAAGAACATAAAACATATTGGTAAATATTAGTTAGTATATAAATATATTATCTCAGTTATATTTTAATTAACGTTTGAATTTCAAGAGCAGATGTTTAATCAGAAAATGAACTGCATATTAAAAAAAAAAAAAAAAAAAAAAAAAAAGAAATTAAAAAACCATTAAATATTCTCTAAATTAGTATAATAATGAGAATTATTCATTTGCATTTCTTAAACCAGTGTAATTAAGAATTATTTATTTTGTTATTGAAAAAGCTATTTGTAATAAAAATAAATTGAAATTTTAATAATGTTGTACTTTTCCGTGATGAGAATTCTAAGAAAAAGAAAATACAACTTCTGATCAAGAGAAAAATTATACGAAGATAAAAAAAAAAAAAAAAAAAAAAAAAAAAAACTCTCAAAGCCATCCGTTCCTTGGATAGAAAGAAGATTCGTAGGCTTTGTTCAAATATAATATCTTGGATTTCAATTTAAAATAAGGAAAAAAAATGTTATTTTTATAATAAAAATTGAAAGGATAGATGGATTATAGATGATGTTTCAACATTGAAATAAAGTTTATAAAGAACCTTCTTTTTTTTTTTTTATTATTGATTAAAAGCTTCCCATTGAATGTAGATGATGTGTGTTTGCATAAAAATGTCCGTACCAATTTTGGTTTCATCTCGGGCTAAAAATGGCGTTTAATATTTTCCTTCTTTTAAACAATATTTATCAATAAAAAGAAATAAAAGTAAAATATATTATACATTTTGTAATTTATTTATTACTAGCTCAATTTTTAAGATTAATGTTTAAACAAAATCTTTGAATAAACCTTCAAATAAAAATAAAACTTGCAAATGAAAATATGACTTAATTAATTCAGTTTTGTTTCTTTACCTTGTATTTTTTTTGCTAATAAAAAAAGTAAAATTGAATTTATTTAAACCGCTTACTTTGAACGTACTTTTTTGCGTTATTTTATCAACGCATCACTGCAAACTGTTTAATATTTTCTAAAGATATGCTAATTCACCTACAAAGATAAGTTGGTCAAAAAAACTTTCTTATTTTATTGAATGACTAAATTTATTTATTGTTATTTTATTTTTTTTTTTTTTTTTTGTAAATACATTATTTCTGGAATGGAATTAATTTTTTTAGCACAAATAATTAGAAAGGGTATAAAAATTATTTGAATATTTTTTTAACCACACAGTTTAATATCGAAATGCATCATACTTTATAAAGAAGCTTAGAATATAATTAGGGGTTTTCATGTTTAAACATTATAAACGGATCTTATTTAGATAAAAACTGAGAAAAAAAAATATACCGCCTTCATCTAGAATGAATAAATGGTCGTTTTCTAAATCCCTTAACTAGAATTATAGATTTCCGAACTATGCGCATAAGGCACGCCAATAAACTGAATAGACGAAATGATCGAGAATTCCTAGTCTACACATTTCTAGATGGTGAAACAATATTCTGAATCTTTTGTATTGCGTGAAATTCTCGCTTGATTTTCTTGAATTGGGTAATAAACAAAGATTATAGTTGCTGAACTGAAACCCACTTCTTGTATTCGCATTTATTTGCAGAGATTTTTAAATAACTTTGCCCTCGAGAATATAGGCAAACGCTCTAGAATTCTAATAGGGGTTTCTAGAACTCGCTTTCAAAGGGGACTAGAATTTATAAGGATTGCATGGAACTATTTTTTCTAGAGCCACAATTTAGATTCTAGATGTCAGTTACAGAATTTTTTCTCACAAGGAGACGGCAAGGGTGTGGGGTCCTCAAATCGAACGGAGGTTCCGCGTGTAGTTAGCACTCAGTGAGTGTATTCATATACTCAAACCCTAGAGTGCACTACTTAGCCATCGCCGAGAAAAAAATTCCTGAAGTTTGAAAAAAAAAATTAATTTGTATTAAAATTTAATAAATCGTTATAAACAATTTCTTTTCAACTTTTATACATTGTTAAATCCCGAATTTAATGATTTCTAACTTTTTAACAATTAGAATTTAGAACTGTAGATAGAATAAATACAAAAGCCACAGTTCTTTTAAACATTACCATTTATTTTTTTATAAAATAACATATTATTAAATACAATGAATATTTATGATTATACGTTTATAGCATTAGCAATCTTTTTGTTTTTTTTTTCAAATTAAAAGATTTTTTAATATTTTTCCAAATTCACTACTAAGTCTTAAAAAGATATTTTGCGCTTTTTTGAGACCAACAAACATATGACTTAATCTATCATGAGATATATTAGTTGTTAACAACAACTGAATGTACAAGATGGTCACATGTAAATGTTACTGTGAAAGATCGAAATTAGAGAATGTCAATAATCTCCCGTGAATGTCGATACTTACAAAATGCATCGAAGAAGGTCGAATAGTTAATTGATCGGATAGTACTATAGAAAGATAGAATAAATGCATTACATTTTATAAATATGCATTGAATACAACGTTTATAATGTATATTTATAAAGAATATAACGTTTAATCGTCAATTAGGGGTTTTGATGATTAAACGTTATAATTGATCTTATTCAAATAAAAATTACTTAATCCCCGTCTTTTGTTTTTCAAAATAGAAGATAAGAATTTTTAAAATCCAAAATTTGAAGTTTAAATCTTAAGTTTGAAGTTTAAAAATGATGTCTTGCGTTTTGAGAACAACAAAAATATGACTTAAATCTATCATGACATATACTACCTGTTAACAATAACTAATCATACAAAATTATCACATTTAAATTTTACTGTGAAAAACTGCAATTAGAGAATATTAATAATCTCAGGTGAATGTCAATACATAAAATAAATACCCCGAGTAACGATCGAATAATTGGTTACGTTCTTTAACGTTTGGTCTATCGCCCGTTTATGTCGACAAGCATAAATTCGTACTGGTGGGGGTCCAAACAAAATACTTTCTGAAGTGATTTTTGCAAAAAGTGCGTTCAGCGCACAGTCCTGCACGGCACGACAGGTGAATTTTAAATCAACCTGAAACTCGACACAAGCCCCCCCCCCCCCCAAAAAAAAAAAAAAAAAAAAAAATCAACTTTAAAAACGACCCGAAGCTACAACAGAGAATTTTGACGTCCTGAACCCGATTCAAAACCAGACTTTTTTTTTTTTCACTCGAACCGACTCTATAGCCGAATCTAAATGAAAATTAATAAATCATCTAAAAATCATGCGAAATATATTTAAGTTATAAAATAATTTTCGTTGTCGTATAGTTGGCAAAACATTTTAAAAGTATTCAAAAAGTAATTACTAATACACTATGTTAAAAATTTAAAAGTCTGAAAAATGGATTAATAATTTTTAATTATTTCTGTGTGACGTGTACTTAAAGTATACAAAGCGTTTGTAGTTTATTGTTTAATACTTATCGTACACACACAAAATATTAAAGTGATACAGTGTTACAGACGCTGACTAAACGTCCGTTCTCATCTAAATCTACCTCAATAACTTCTTAAAAACATCTGCCATGGAAAAAATAATAATTACTAGTGGATCTGCAGATCAAGAGCCTCAACGTCCTATTTGCATCAGACATTTTTCAATAGGTCATTTTTATTTATTTATTATTATATAATAGTATATATTGATTCGATCGACTTATTACCATAATCAGATACATTCCTGAAGGGGGCTGCCGCCCCCCTCAACCCCCCGCTGTATCTCTCTTTCTATACCTATTTGTATATCATATAAAGTGTTACAGAATTGTAAATAATTGCATTTATTTTTGTATAAATTTTTTCAAAGAGGCTTAGTAAGTGGATAAAATGCTAATTTTGTGCATTTCGAGTCGTTTTAGCGTTAAAATAGCCTGATTTTTCTTTAAAAACGAATTGAAAAGCTCCAATAAGGGAAGAAATGGATTTGGCGCCAAATTTGCGACTGTTTCCCTCCTTGGCGATTTTTTTGGCGACCTCGGCGAGAAAATCCTTATTAGGGATATACCAAATATGGAAGCTCTAATCTCATTGGCTGATGAGATACGATAATTTTCCAGAACAGTCTGTGTTCGATAGAATAGTATAAAAGGAGCATTTTTTTAGCCAAGGCTTCCAATCTCAGATCTGTGTCGGTTTCGTCAAATGCTTGCTTTTCTTTGAGCCTCTTTGAATGAGACTTGCTTTATGTGTTATTGCTAAACAGTTTGTACTGTTGTTTTGCTGTTAACGGCTGTTGTTTAAGCTATGTTTACTGGTTGAATTGAAGCTGATACTTGGTTTATAGACCTGTATTCTTCTGGAACTTTCTGTGAATAAATCACTGAATTTTTGCAAGTTTCGCCTTTCATTCTCGGACAACTTACAAACCCCCAAGTACGCAACAATATGCATTCTTATTAAACGACGGTCTTGTATTATTTCCCGAAAATTCATAAATACCGAATTTCATACAAAACAAATTACATAGCATATCGGAAATATTTTGAGTAACCTTTAAACTAATTATCAATTCTATGCCCACAATTTTCAACATGAAAACAGGCTTTTAAAATTCTAATAAAATTTCATTATATTTGATGGGGTGTAATCATGTTAAAATACACTTTTAAGAAATACCGACTATACACCATAAAAGTACGAAATTCCTTTATGTATCCCGGAAAAGTAACCACAGTCATTATAAACGCCAATAATAAGAATAAATCTAATTAATTATAACTCATTAATCTTTCAAACTAATTTGACATCATTTGGATGATTACAGTACATACTCGGAATTATTTTGTGTGGTCCCATAAATTATTTAGTCTATACATAACCTTTTTTTAGAGTAAACATGATTTTAAGCATCTTTATAATGTATGTTAACTTTATTAAGTTCAATTCAGCATAAACGCATTAAAGTTCGCGCTTAAATTAAAAATTCGTCCATAGGCTCTAATGTTACGAAATTCTTTCGTGTGTCTTTGTAAACGAACCATAAACATTGTATACACCAGTAAAAACTATTCAGCTTATTTTGCGTTTAAAATTAATAATTGTTCCAAATTTAACATCGTTTGGATGACTAAGTGACATTGTCAGAACACTTTTGTAAGGTCCTGTACATTAATTAGAAAGCTTAAGAGCACATATTTTCTTGAAGCAACATAAGTTTAAGCATCTTACTCACGTACTCTAGTTTCATTTTCTTCATTGCAAAGTAATGATATTAAAATGCGTTTAAACGGAATTCACCCCATACACCCTAATGTTAAGAATTTTGGCGTGTCCCTGTACACAGTTTATAAAAAATATAGCAATGAAATTTATATAGCTACTTATATGGAAAGCTGGAATGTGTGCGCCAATTTGCAAGTCAATCGAAGGATTTTTGCGGCCGCTATTGCGGTACATACAAATTCTTCCCATAGGCCGTAAGGATAAGAAAAATTTTGGCGTGTCCCTGTACACGAACAACAAAGGGAATACACACCTAACACTATACAGCTAATTCCGTTGGGCTCGTGAATATGTGTACCAAATTGCAAGTCTATAGCGTTATTTTTGGGGCCGCTATCGCGGTACATACAAAATCTTCCCATAGGCCGTAATGATAAAAAAAACTTTGGCGTGTCCCTGTACACGAATTAAAAATGGAATGCACACCCAAAACTATACAGCTAATTTCGTGGGGATCATGAACATGTGTACAAAGTTTCAAGTCAATAGCGTGGTTTTTACGGCCGCTATCGCACGACAGACAGACAGACAGACAGACAGACAGACAGACGGACCGACGAACCCAAAGTCCTTTTGAGTCTCAACAGAGGGCCTCCACTGACGTTTCGGCAAAAATCGAAGTCAATAGCTTGATTTTTGCGGCGGCTATCGCGGTACATACAGATTCTTCCCATTGGCCGTAATGATAGAAAATGTTTGGCGTGTCCCTGTACACGAACTACAAATGGAATACACACCTAAAACTATAGAGCTGATTCCGTTGGGCTTATGAACATGTGTACCAAATTGCAAGTCGAAAGCGTGATTTTTGTGGCTGCTATCGCGGTACATACAAATTCCTCCCATAGGCCGTAATGATAAGAAAAACTTTGGCGTGTCCCTGTACACGAATTACAAATGGAATACACACCCAAAACTATACAGCTGATTTCGTGGGGCACATGAACACGTGTACCAAATTGCAAGTCAATAGCGTGATTTTTGTGGCCGCTATCGCGATACATACAAATTCCTCCCATAGGCCATAATGATAAGAAAAACTTTGGCGTGTCCCTGTATACGAACTACAAATGGAGTACATACCAAAAACTATACAGCTAATTTCGTGGGGATCATGAACATGTGTACCAAATTTCAAGTCAATAGCGCTATTTTTGCGGCCACTACCGCGATACATACAAATTCCTCCCATAGGCCGTAATGATAAGAAAAACTTTGGCGTGTTCCTGTATACGAACTACAAATGGAATACATACCAAAAAGTATACAGCTGATTTCGTGGGGCTCATGAACACGTGTACCAAATTTCAAGTCAAACAGACAGACAGACAGACAGACAGACACAGCCCAAAACCATTTTGAGTCTCAACAGAGGGCCTCCTCTGACGTTTCGGCAATTAATCTAAGTTCACAGTCTATTTCAAAAGGATGTGAGTAATCAAAATAGATAAATCACACATTTGGTTGTTGAAGAGAGATTCTGCTTTCCACAATTTATATCTAAATAATAATAATAGTAATTTGATGTTTTTTTAGTAATTGTTTTAATCTGATACGGATGTTTATTTATTTATTTATTTATTTATTTTTTACTATAATAATTTTGGTAAACTTTTATTTGTTATGGGTACATATAGCAAACAAATTTCTACTTATTAAGGTAAATTTTTTTTGAAAGATTTTATCAAGTCGACCCGACTCGTTGAAAACTAAACGCAACCCGAACCGCAGTATAAAAATTGAATTAATTCGATCTGCATCCGATCCGCACGAAAAATAAATCAGTCAACCCAACCGGAACTCGACCCACAAGATGAAATTTTAGTCGATAAAATCGGGTTACCCGAATTGATTCAGGAGCCCGGCTCAATGTACTTTTGGACTACAGATCATTAAAACGTTTTGTCATTTTAAAAATTAACGAAGATAAGTTAATTATGCTATTAGCCAGCTATTAAAGCTGATATGAATAGGCAGTGTTACATTAAAAATGACAATTCGGTATACTATACGAAACTCACATCAGAACAGTAGTCTGAAAACTTACGTTTGAAAAGTGAAATTTTAATGTTTATTTAATTTAGTGTTTGAATTTTTTTGTTGAGATAAGTAGATGAATGTTTTACAATAAGTACGTTACATTTCATTTTCTTTCTTTCTTTTTCTTTTTCTTGTTATATTTTATTTACTATACGGACTTTTAGGCACGTACATAATCCAATCTTTGCTTCTAAGCCTAAAACAAAGACGTACAATGGCGGAGTGACGCTTTAAATTGGGTGAATATTCGTCCTTCAACTTTAGGAGCGCTTACCACATCAAATACACCTTTAAACACAACACCTTTAAAACATCAAAAACTCATGATATATCATCACCAACAAATGAACCTTTTGATATTGCACCGGTTCCTGATGTAACTATGACAAAAACAGTTAGAAAACTTTCCAATGGTATTTATGGCACGTTTAATGGCAAATGGGTAGCTATGGCTTTTGATATTACCAGAAACTATTGAAAAACTTTTATCCCAGAAACAGACAAAGTTGATAAAAAACTTTAAACAGTGAAAACGCCTAGAATAAACGCAAGAATAAAAAACAAAAACACGAAACTTCTAACAGCGAAGAAGATGAAATACATTTGAAATTATCTGATTCTACAGATTCCGAGGGAATAAAATTTGATGAGGATTACTGTAATATAGCTGAGAACAGAAATACTTTCTTATGAACTTTTACTCTTTAATTAATTAATATAACACCAAATATGAGTATATACAATTAGAATTTTATATGCATATGTACTCATGTTACAATAACAAAATAAAATACTAGTACAAATTCTTTCACTCGGGTGCGCCGATTGCACCCTACCTTATAGGCCAAAGGCCAAAACTCTACTCTGCGCTAAAACACTTTCTCCCGCTCACGGCGGCCTCAAAGGTTGGTTGATTGCATAAAAATAAACCGGGGAGTGGTTGGTTGGATGATAATGACTGTTCTTGTTGTAGAGAAAAATACAATACCACAACCAAAACGAATGATTGGATAAAATACGTAAGACTGAAGTTGTTCCATGAAACGTGTACAAATTTTCAAGCCCTTTGACAAAAATGTGCTAAAATTTTACGAAAAGTGAAGGATAGAAAATTATAATTCAAATTTTGTTCATTCGAATTTACTCACTCAGTTTTCGTGGTTTAATTGCATCTTTACAAATTGCTATGTTTTTTGTGTTTAGCTATAAGAAATGTGTTATTTTTTACTATTTTAACTTCACATTTTTTTCTCGTATTGGATAGCTATCTCTCCTCGGTTTCAAGGAGCAATGGCCATTTGCCATTTTTAATTTCAAACTATTTTTCCCCACTTTTTGTTCTCAATATTTATTTATTTTATGCCCAAAATATAACGATTATCTGTATAAAAAATTTAAATATGCATAAATATTTCTTTTGCATTCTAAGAATTTTTATTTCAATCTTTAAAAACTATTGCTATCTATCCTAGACTTAACCTATATATTATTTCTTATTTCCCTCTTTTATCTTTTAAAATTAAAATGTAAATGTAAATGAAAAAGTAAATTTTAAGTGAGTATGCATGAAAATTGTTTTAAACTTTCAAACATAATTTTCAATAAAAATCAACAACAACAAGAAAACAACATATATGCTTTCTTGATTTTGTATAAGAGCAACTTGGTGCACTTATAAATTATGGGAAGAAATTATTTAACGCTTGTGCAAGAAGGGTTAAAAAATATATAAAAAAAATTGCTCATAATTTGTCACATTTTCATATTTCGATTGCAGTATGTGGTTTTCATTGTAGTATATCAAGCTAAGGCTGACATTGCACTGGTTTGAAAACTCAACATCTTATCTTTCTTTCCTTTCAGTTTATTACTGGTCTCCTTTTTACCATCGGAACAAAAACTTGACTGAAATATTTGAAATATGACATGTTCTTTACATCCCTGAAGATCCTAGAGAATCCATGAAATATTTATTTAGATAACGTTCAAAAAATATTTTTATATTTAGAAAAAAGTCTAAATATGAAAGTATCCGAATATTTTTGTCCATACAATGTACTACATGTTTAAACTAAAATAGAATTATTTCAAATGATTTAGAAAGGGCTTTGAGGAACTAAATAATGACTAAGCAGATAAAACTTTCTAAGAATAAGTATTTTATTGTTCTAAACATAATTAAAGTGAAACATCTAAGCAGAGACTCCAACATCCTAATTAATATTCCGTAGTGTTGTTAGTCACGCCCTTTTTTACACACCAGTAAATTTTTAGAGTAATAGTCTCCAAATTCAATTACGATTAAATAAGAAGAAAAATACTCTAAAATGAGACTGGTGTGAATAAAAAGGCGGGGCTAACAATACTACGGAATATTAATTAGTATGTTAGAGTCTCTGCATCTAGGTGGATAAAAGGTTTCGATGTTTAACACTAACTATACAGACAAACTTGTAAATTTTTCTTTTAAGGAACCTTAAATGTTAATAAACATCAACAGAAGTTTTCTGAGAGATTTCTTTCTTTCAGTATAATACACTGATGTTCAAAATTAAAGCAACAATCTGTTTTCTCATTTTTTTTCTTTCTTTTGAGCGTAACTTTTAAACAAATAAAAATATAAAATTTGGATGGCATGTTCGTTACCATATCATTAATCGAATTTTATGTAACATTAGCATAAGTAATAATTTTTAAACTAATAATTATTCAACTTTTCTAAAAAGTAAGCTTTGGAAAAAATGAAAAATTTCATTAATTTTAGAAAAGCAAACTTAATGAAAAATGGTGTAAATGCATTACACATAGATAAAGATGCACCTGCCTTCAAATATTAAACTAAATCCCGATTTTGCTTTCTGTATTTGCTTTTCTTTTACTTTTATGACGTACATTTTGAAAAAAAAAATATGGTTACTAATTTATAAACTATGAGCATTACCAGAATAATAAAAATGTCGATAAAAATTTTTATAATGAACGTCTTATCCAATTTTCATGTTTGTATATATGTTTTTTAAAAAGTTATTCACATGAAAAAAAAGAAGAAAGAAAAAAGTGAATACAAAAAGAGAAATCAAGTTTTAATCTAACACATAGATGTATGTACATTTTCACCTATTTGTAATGCGTCCTTATGACCATTTTTCCTGATTTTTGTTTTCTAAAATTGTTGAAATTTTTCATTCTTTCCAAAGCTTACTTTTGAGAGAAATTGAATAATTATTTGTTAAAAGATTATTACTTATGCTGAAGTTACACACAATTCGATTCATGATATGATAACGAATATGCCGTCCAAATTTTAGGTCCACATGTTTATTTGTTTGAAAATTATGTGCAAAAGAAGAAAACAAGAAAGCAGGTTGCTGTTTTAATTTTGAACACCAATGTAGTTAAAATTGCATTAAAAAAAAGCTAAATTTTCGCTCCCCTCTATTGATAAATTTAAATTAATTGAAGAATAAAAATTGTTTAAGCAAATGGAAATCGAATAGAGCTATAACCTTTGAGAAGCACATTAAAAATGTGCGTAATTTAAATTAATTGAATGGATATATAATCTCAGTACAAGATGATAAAAATGTGCAATGGAGCACTCTCAGTTTTGAATGTTATTTTACCATGTACATAGTGCCAGCTTTTCCGCATTTTTTAACACCACTCATTTGCCGAAGACAAATTTTTACTTTATTTGAAGACTAAAATAATTAAACAAAACAACGATAACTATTAAGAAATGGCGGTATTAAAAAGTAGAAGTGTTGGCAGCTCTACTTGTGCTTTCAAAAGAATCTTATCATCACTATGGAAGAGGTTAAGTTGGGAATTTCGTAAGAAGCGTCTGGTGAGATTAATTGATTTTTAGTAAGTACAATTAAAATGTTTATTATAATTTCATTTTTGTTTAATGTGCCATTTATTGAAGTTACACTTTGAGAGCATAATTGAGATTATATACGCTGAGTGGATAATTTTAAATTTTAATCTTTAACACTAGAAGTTAAAATTTCTAAAAAAAAAAAAATAGAAAAAAAAAAACTTCAAAAATAAGTTTAAACAGTTTAATTACCCCAGACCAATTTTCTTCCTCGGTTATTTTTTAAGAACCTTCTTATGCTTTATATTAAACTGTTATTATTATTGTATTTGTTATTATTATTGTGATGATTATTGTTTAGTATGAGGGTGTTAATAATGACGAGTTATACATAAAATATCCTAATGAAAGGAATCGATAAAACTTCGTAAGGAATGTCAGATATTGAGAAGAAGATTAAAGTTTTTAGTTTATTGCCACTGTAACATAGTAGTCAGAATATGTTTCTAGATAGATGATATTTGACGTTCTATTTCCGGCTGAGGTAGAAAATAACTTATTTGAACAATACAGGTTAAACAATGAACATACCATGACGGACAACTTTAAATTAGTGTAACTTGAAGTCAATAAGTGCTTAAATTATTTATTTGAAGTTTTTTCTTTTAAATGAATGTATTCAACTATTTAAATTTTTATGTGTTAGAACATGTTTAAGTGTCTAATATTTTCTTGTCTCATTCATAAATAAGAAACTTTTAGACTCAATCACAAAATTAATTTATCCGAATGCTTGAAATTTTTATATATTTATCAGTTGCTGAATTTCCTTGTGAATTTCTATGTAAATGAATTTTATCGATATGACGTCATGAACCTTTCACACGTGGCCACTGTAGGGGAAACTGCAATATTATCATGTTTATGTTTGTATTCTACGGATAAATGTTAGTCTTCTATAGGGGAACGTTTGTATCTCATGAAAATTTTATGAGGAAATGCAGAATGAGAAATCAGTTGTGGTAGAAAACAATCGATAAAATAGCCTCGAACGCAAAAAACTGATAGTCCATCCCTAGATATTTAATATATCTTCAATTAAAATGTTTTTGTATCTGACGAAAATTTTTTTATTATCAATTGTGATTTCAAAATAATTTTAAAATATCAAAAATTTATGAAATTTATGACAAATGATTTCTATGAAAGGAAATAAAAAAGATGTTTAATCTCTTTTGAACTTATTAAATATGACTGAAAATTTTACACATGTATGTACAAAATTGTTATTGTAATTTTTACAGAAATTGGATTGGAGAACAAATGTACTGAAGAAAATAATGCTAAATGTTAAAGCGTAAAATCCAATTTTTAAGTTTTATATCTTAAAGGAAACAACGTAAGATTATAAAATAATCTAAGATTATAAATGCGTAAATTTGGGTTCCAATTAATTTTAAATTTTTATGATATGTATGTAAATTTCAGTTTTTATAATTTATAATTAAAGCGACAAAGCTAGTAATTGATGGCAAAAACATTAATTATTAAAAATTTTATGGTTTTAAATAGATTCTTACGGCAGATCATAAGTTTAGTGAGTGGACGATGTTAGTTTTGGAGCTAAGCCCTGCTAAAATTTGCCGTTAATGTTAATTTAAATCTGCTATAGATTGCAAGTTTTCCTAATTTCTAATCTTTGTGATATCCCACCACGTGGACGAGTATCATTTTCCTTTTAACGAGAACAAAACTACAGGGCTTCTTAAATTTAATACAATAATTCGCTTATTTGCTATTTTGGTTTAATATTTATGTTTTAATGCATAGTATACAGGGTTAGCACAATTGAATGACCGTATTTAAAATAATATATATTTTTGAAACTATTACATCTTATAATAAGTGATACATGAAATTAAAGAAAAATATACTTTTTTCCCTCACCGTTGATCAATAGATACTTTAAAAGACATCTGCGCACCATTAGGCACCCCTGATAGTGTAAAACTACAAAATGTGTGGAATGAATTTAATTACATATTAGATATTTGTAGTGCAACAAAAGGGTTAAACATCAAACATTTATAACAGGGGAAAAAAATCCTTGGTATATGTTTTTTAAATTTCGTGCACTATTTATTGTAATATGTGTAATAGTTTCGAAAATATAAATCTTTCAAATCCCCTCATTCATATATACTAACCCTGTGCTTTAGTGCTTTAATACATACTTATATAATTTTTAATATATACTATAAAAATTTTCTGTGATTTCATACCACGGTTATGACTCGTACACTTTTATCGTCATAATCAACAGTTCAGAAGAGGGTAACAAAATGCCTGATGCACTAGGCTATATTAGAAAAGTTCTAGCCGGGAAAAATATCTAACTTTGGGTAGTATCTATGTAAAGAATTCTTAAAAATAGCAAATAAAAAATTGAGATTTTTCTCGAATATTCTTTGGCATCTATTAAAAATTTAGGATAACCTGTCGTACCTATTAATTAAAATGTAATATTCAAATTACTACTTTTTTTATCATTCACCTGAATGATTAGTCATGTATCGAACGGGTAATTCAGTTGATAGAGCGCTGGAACCTTGGGTCCTAGGTGTGAGTTTTGAATACTGACCTGATCATTTTTCGGCATTGCTAAAATTAACTATGCCTTTTCATTACAAATACGTATAGTATTTTAACATTATGATTAACAATTAAAAGTAAATACTATTTGTTTAGAATATGATTTACGGTTCTTGAAACTGTTATAGGTTTATGACTACAAATTTCTCTTTTATTATAATTCACAGTGAAACACTAACTCGTACTTCTTAAACAAATATACTTAAAGTAGAAGAATCTTCTAATTCCTAAAACTGATGAAATTTACCTAAACCTGTATAAACTTATTTCGTAACTACAGTTTAATTTTTATATTATTAACATAATTAACAATTAATTAACATTATATGTTAAAACATATATCTTGCATATTAACCTTCGAAAATTAAAAATTTAAGTACGGCATCAAACTTGTTAAAAAATTACTTAAAACAGTTACAATTTCAACGAAAACAATTCTTTTTCTTTAATATTTTCCACTACTTACAAGGAAACATTCAAAAGGTGTCATCTTCAAAAAGTATTGAAAAAAATATATGTGATTCTACTCTTCATAAAACACCAGAAAATGAAAAAAATATCGGCTGAAATGAATTACAGCGACCACAAAAAAATATCAAAATTAAGCATATTTGGCGATTAAGCGCTGTTAGGCGATACGTTTGCTAGCACCGAGATTGACGTGTACGAACAGAACCGTGTTTTGCTTTTCCGCCAAGTACTGAAAATTTATCGACTAGCAGTGTGAAATCGCCAAATATGCTTAATTTTGATAATTTTTTGTGGTCGCTGTAATTAATTTCAGCCAATATTTTTTTCATTTTCTGATGTTTTATGAAGAGCAGAATCACATATATTTTTTTCAATACTTTTTGAAGATGACACCTTTTGAATGTTTTCTTGTTAGTATTAAATATTGACACAAGCCATAGAAACTTACATAAAGATATTTGAAGAAAAACTATTACTGTTAAAAAGAATCGTGAAGTTAAGAAGTTTAAAAAAAAAAATATGAAATTAATTTATTTGTGAAAATGTATGTGAACTAATTTCTGATTCAATTTAAGATAATTGTATTACTGCAAATCATGTAAATATCTGTTGTAAATAACAAATTTTTGCGATCATAATTATACGACAGTCATTTTTTAATTAACGGTATCAATCTGAGAATGACTTTTGGTGATCAGTCTGGAATGAATAATATTTTGACTTTCAAAAATTTTAAGTACGTGAAAGATTTTATACCTTGGCCTTAAAAAGCAGAGAAATTTGCATATTTATTAAATATTTCCAAGACCTTCACTATACATCTAAGCCTTTATATACATATATTTTGTCTTGAGAGTAAATTTCTCTTCCTCATGTAAAATACCATCATCATAAATATTATATGCTAAGAAATAAATCCCAATTAGAAAAAGAGTGTATAATAACTTAAAATATCAAGAAAATATTTTTCTCTTTATTTTGTCCCCAGAGAGTTTAACTTTCGAGTAATTGATTTTGATTACATTCCTCTTGTTACTTTCCGAACACTATAGTGAGGAAAGTATTGTAATCATGTCAAAAATCCGAATTCGAGATTTTGATGTTTCTATACGTTTTGAGGTCCCCTGAGTCCGTTTTCACTATTTTTACGATGATGTATGTATGTGTGTGTGTATGTGTGTATGTATGTATGTATGTGTGTATGTCTGTGGGTGAACACGCTAGCGTCTAAACGCTTCGTTCGATTAACCTGAAAGTTGGTACGCATATTGTAAGTCACCATAGTACGAACCCTATAGATTTTGGTGAATCTAGCACTTATAGTTTTTTTACAGGGACACAAAGAAAAATTCTTTATCATTATGGCCTATGGGAGCAAAATCTTAAAAGTGCGATAGCATCTAAACACCTTATTCAATTGAGCAAAAATTTTATACACATATTGTAGATCACAAATACTCAATCTGTATAGATTTTGGAGAATCTAGCACTTATAGTTTTTTTACAGGGACACAAAGAAAAATTCTTTATCATTATGCCTATGGGGCCAAATTTTTAAAAATGTGATAGTGTCTAAACGCCTTATTAATCCGAGCAAAAAAATTGTACACATGTTATAGATCACAGTTGAACTAACTGTATAGATTTTGGTGAATCTAGCACTTACAGTTTTTTTACAGGGACACAAAGAAAAATTCTTTATCATTATGGCCTATGGGACTAAATTTTTAAAATTACGATAGCATCTAAACGCCTTATTGAATTGAGCTGAAAATTTATATGAGTATTATAAATCACTGTTGCACTAACTATAAGCATTTTGGTGAATGTAGCATTTATAAGTTTTTACAGGGACACAACGAAAATTTCTTTGTCATTATGATCTATGGGCTCAAAGTTCAGTAGCGTTAAATAAAACAACGTGTAATAGATGGAGAAAAATACTCAAACACTCTATTATGGTTTTCTCTTTTTTGTTTGTTTAACAACTACTCTTTCTTTACTTTATCTACAAAACTGTTAATTACTCAATGTTCGGAAAGTCGAGTGGAGTCACTCCAGATTTTTTTTTTCATGTCGATTGCAAGAAAATCTTTTGGCTTTGATAAATAAAACACTAATCTTTAATTAGATGTTTTTAATTAGCAATTTATATACACTAAAATACAGGGCGATCCGAAAGTCACAGAATATATATATATATATATATATATATATATTAAAGAAATATTGACCATACTGTTATGCGGTTTTCACTGAAATGCACAGAAAGACATAGGATTTTTTTAGGTACCAAATTATTTACTAGAAGATTGGTTTAAATTTCCTTCATAAGGTGGCGCTATAATTGTAAATTTATTTGTTTATACAGTGGCGCAGTGCATTCAACAACGTAACTAGGACTATAAATGCTCAATGTAATGGCGTCATTCATTAGAAATATCATCAGATGCTGCATATTAGAATTTCTCATAAAAAAGCTTCAGTTTTTAAATATGGCGTCATTTGAGCAGACGAATCTGTTTGAAATGTGAGAGGTCGTTGCGAATTCAGCGCGATTTGTTGGGGAAAAATATGACTAATATTTTTTCTTACACACACACACATATATATATATCTAGTAATATAATATAATCCGTGCAAACATTTGAAATTTAAAGATGATTTAATTTCGGTATTCAAACAATTATTCTGATCAAAAACGAAGACCACCCAAATCAAACCAAAATAGAAATAAAGTAAAATCTAAATGAATTATAGCAAATTGGAATGAGAAAAAAAGCATTATTTGCATTCTAACGTTATCAAGGGCCTGGTAGAATGCAAATATGCTAAAAAATGGATGTTTTTCAATCACAAAGAAAGCAAAAGCAAAGAATTTCTTTGTTCTCAGACCCGAAGCACCCATTGTAAATAAAACCAGAAAAAACGAAGATCAAAATAAAATTCATCACTACAAATGATAATCCAATAACCATTTAAAAACGTAGATCAAAATAAACTCACCACTACAAATATTAATCCAAAAATTACTTAAAAAATTATTATTGAAAAAGAGGCAACTCATAGTGTATGAGACACATGTGAAATATACGAGCCACATGTGAAATATAACAAGCAGATATTAGTTAAAAGCACAGTTAGTCAGCTCAAACTTAGCAGTGAACATGGAGTAAAAATACAGTTAGTCAGCTCAAAATTAGCAGTGAACAGGGAGTAAAATAGAGAATTCACAAACTTAAACAGGTTGAATCCTTACGTAAATTAGGACTCATATTAATTATAGTAACATGAATAGTGCTGTCATCTACAGTAATGTTATGAAAATAATGGAAAAAAATTAAATAAATAAATAAATAAAATAAAATAAAATGAATAAATAAAGTGAATAAATAATAAAATAAAAAGAAATAAAATACATATAATGTCTGTATAAAATGGCCAGGAAGTATGGAGCAAAGGTAAAGAAGACATAAACTTATTCTAACTAAAAAGAAAATTTTTTTGTTACGGATTCAGATATTCAATATAGATATTTGAATAGTGCTGTCATCTACGATTGTAATTCGCCACGAAGATTGAAAGATAATAGAAATAAAAACTAACCATTAAATACCTAATTTAAAATCAAGTATCATAATCTCTAGACTTAAAATACAGTTTATTGGAATACCAAATTTTTCTAGACCTAAATTTCGATTTAAACTGAAAAAAAAAATTGAGAGAGAGAAAAAAAAATAATAATTAAAAAAAATTTTTAATTAAGGGTTTGGGATATCCATTAATAAATGCTAAATTTTTAAAGAATCGAAATTGTACGTTTTGATGTTTATCAGACACTAAATATGTTATCCGTAGATTAAAATTAATAAGAATATTGACAAAAACACATTTATGTAAACATATTTTAAAATTAGTAAATAAATTTACTTTAAAGGGGAAATCTTTCCGTTTATCATATAAGTCAAATTCCAATTAGCTATTACTATTAAGAATAATTTTTAAATCTAAGAAACTAATAACACAAGATTCCAAATCAGTTCTACTAAGAGACAGATTTTCAGGATAATTAACAGGTAAGTCTAGATTGGTGTTATGTTTATCCAAATATAATTATATCATCTATGTATCATAGCAATTTAAAAGTAGTACACTCAATGTAACGCTCATAATAATATAAGTATAGATCGGCTAACATACTAGAAGCAATGCCATCTTGTGGCAACCCTAAACATTGTTTATATAAAGAACTATTGAATAAAATATATTTATGATATAGGATAAACCTACTCAGAGTTTTAAAGGCTGAAGGAGTTATGTTATTATTTAGATTTAGAGACTGCATATTTTCTACGAAAGTTCATTTATAATATCAAACATATCTTTAAAAACAATATTATTAAAAAGATCATTGTAATCAAATGTTTTTATACCAGTAATATGAGTAAGATTTTTAATTTTATTTTTGAGTTGAAAACTATTTTTTATAAAAAAAATTACTCTTGTTAGAAACAATATAACTATGTAATTTTTAAAGGATACTTAACAACATAATATTTGCATTAGAAGTATAGGTATTACAGCCAACAGTAACAGTACGAAATTTAATAGTATCTTTATGAAACTTTGGAATTACTACTAAATAAGGATAATTATAGTTATTATTTTTAGTATTTATTAACTTGTAATAATTAAATATATGCCTATTTTTAATTTCTAGATTGTCATTAATCTTAACAAAAATATTACTAGTATCCATGGTATCAAAAAGAAGTTGTTTATAATACTTTTTGCAAATAATTGCATAGTTATTAGCCGCCTTGTCAACATAAGTAATAATTAATTTAGACTGTAAATCTATAATTGCTGAATTAATTTCTTTGAAATTATAGTACTTGATATTAGAAACATGGTGCATATTATAAACCAAATCAAGTTTAAATTTATCAAGTAACTTAAATTTCCACTCATTAAAAAAATCCACTGGTTTATTATAATCAATAGCAATTTTGTATATAAAGAGATACAAGTCTAAATTAAATTGAGTAATGATATCAATAAATATGAATTTTGAAGGCATATGAAATTTAGTACCATACTTCATCAAAGATCTTAAAGTAAGTTTTTCCAAAATATTGATATTGCCAGTAATAATATGACCATGAGATGGATTGAAAAAAGATTTATATTTGGAATCAGAACAATAGCACGGAGGCTGTTCATTAGAAGTAAGAAATTTAGAAAATTTATTGTAGTTAAATATTTTTCTTCCTAATAATATTATATTTAAAAGTTTTTTGAATGACGAAGTTTTTTATAGGAAAAGGATTGGAAGGATCATTACGGATATTGTGAATATGAAGTTTATTAAAAACAGGATGAGAAAAATTTATCACCAAGAGAGAGTTATTTATTTTTTGACTAGATTTTAAGTCAAGTTTAATATTAAAACACTCAGCCCTATAGTGTAAAATATCAAAAAATACATCACTGAAATGTGAATCAAAAGAATGAGAATGGAAAACTTTAAAATATTTAAGAAGAGACTTCTTTTTTATTCCAAATATAAAATTACGTATATCCTTCCAATTATAAGACTGAAGAAAAATACTTTCTAAGGATTTGAGATTTTGTAATATAGATGAAATGTCCAGAGGTTGGGAAGAAGACCTACAAGAACCCCTAGAAGTTCTATTAGTCTTTTTAAATAAAGAGTGATTTAATGCTGCATAAATATTACTGTAAAAATCAATTTTTGAAACCTTGGAATAAACAATATGTTGTTTATTATATACATTAGAATTTAAACCAAAAGGATAAATTGTATTCTATATATATATATATATATATGTAAGAAAAAAATAACTGTAAACTATACATATATAAGAAAACAATAACTGTAAACTATATATATATATATAGTATATATATATATAATTTACAGATATATTGATGATCTGATCGCTTTTACTAGTACTAATAATGACACTAAAACAAAAACAAATTTTTATCCTTATTTTAAAATTCATTAATACTAATTTTAATCATTTAAAAGCAAATTTCTTGGACTTTAAATATTCTAGATAATGAAATGATTACAACTATTTTTGATAAAAGAAATAATTTTGATTTTAATGTGATTAAATTGATTCATTGGAGCTCTAACATTAGTAAACTTATCTACAGAAATATCATTTTAAACTATCTTAATCGTAATAAAAGATTAATTTCTAATTATCATGACAAAATTAAGGATATTCAGGATTTAATAGCAAGAGACTTGGCGTTGGAATATTAAAACAGGAATAAACTACTACGTCAGAAACGCCAAAGAAAAATTATTGTACAATAATTTTTCTTTGGCGTTTCTGAAGTAGTAGTTTATTCCACTGGAGACGGTACGCTTTAGGCTACCGAAACAGCTGTATGCACCTCAATAATTTTTCTTTGGCGTTTTTGACGTAGTAGTTTATTCCTGTTTTAATATTCAGGATTTCTTTAATAGAGCTATTGAAAATGATTATCCTACAGATTTTTTACATGGTTATATTATAGAAAAATATTTAAAACATTTGAAGTATAAATGATTTTTTAATTTTCCTTTTTAAATATTCCTTACTTTTTCGATTAAATTTAGCAATAATAACTTTATTTATTGTTTTAATTTCTTTAATTTAATATAGATGGCGATGTAATATATTTTCGATTGTTTCGTATTTTGGTTAGTTGTCTCTCTGGAGATCTTATGAAATACATGCTGCTGCTTGTGTAAATGTTTGATCAGTTTTATGCCTAATCCATATAAGTTTTTGTCTGTTCCATATTATTTTATTCATTTTATTTTATCCATATTGAATTTAGCCATATATGTGCTTTTTTTTTAAACTGTCTGCCTAGGAGGAGAGTTTTGATCAATTAAAAGCATGCTTTAACCCCACACGTATGTTTCAAGTCATACGGGGCATTTTTTGACAGTTTAAATAATTTATTTTATGTTTTTGCAGTAAGTTTTACTTATGAATTGTTTCACATTTATTAATTTTCTCGTAAGTTTTTCTTTAGTTATTTTGTTTCATATTTTCAACTTTTATGTGACTGAAAACATATATTATAATTTCTTATATACATATATATATATATATATATATATATATATATATATATATATATATATATATAATCCCATGCTTTGCTGTACATTTCAGTGAAAACCACATAGAGCTACAGTCAGTATTTTCTAAATAATGATTTTTTTTTGTGACTTTTGGATCGCTCGGTATGTAAATGATAATAATTTAATAAATTAATACTATCTTTCATTTTTGTAAAAATAGCTTCATTTTAATGCTCAACAGCTTTATATTTTAAGATGAAATCTTTTTTATAAAAATCGTCTTATTTGAAGTTATGTATATACAGGGTGACAAGAAATAACTTGGACGAAGTCTCAAACGAAATATCTGTAACTACCACTAAAGTAATAAATTTATTTCATTAAGTATTGATCCTAGAAAGCGACTAAACAGGTGTAAGTAAGTTAGTTGTGATAACCATTATGGTTAACAAACGATCTGCCATACTTGAATTATATAAGCAAGGAAAGAAACAATGTGAAATTGTTCAACTATTGAAAGTGCCTAAGCAGACGGTTTCATACGCAATCAAAAGGTTTAAAGAACTCGGACATGATGGTGACAGGCCAGGAAGAGGAAGAAAGCGCACAGTTAACACATGAAGAAACCGGAAAGTCATCAAAAACCGAGTTCAACGAAATCCTAAATTTCAATGAGAAAGGTTGCTAGAAAGATGAAGATCAACAGAGAAACCGCACGTTTGATGGCAAGAGTAGAGCTTGGTCTTCGCCCTTACAAAATAAAAGAGGCTCAAAAGCTAACAGCAGAGAACAAACGCATAAGACTTTGGGGTGGGATATGTGCTAGTGGGAAAACACCACTTGTTTTTGTTGATCAAGGGATAAAGATTAATCATCAAACATATCGCAAACTCATTTTGGAAGATGTTGTCTTACCTTGGTCGCAAAAGGTCTTTGGAAACAAAAGATGGACCTTCCAACAGGATTCCGCACCTGCACACAGAGCTAAACGCACTCAAGGTTGGTGCATGACAAATTTTCCTGATTTCATTGCAGCTCAAGAATGGCCACCGTATTCCCCAGATTTGAACCCAATGTATTATTCTGATTGGTCCATCTTGGAGAAAAGGGTATGTGCTAAACCTCATAAAATTTTTGCATCCCTAAAGAAATCCTTATGCAAGGAATGGGATAAAATATCAATAAGTGAGTTGCGGCCCATACCCGAAAATTTTGCGACGCGTTTAAAGCTCTGTATTAAGGCTAAAGGTAGCCACTTTGAAAATTTGTAAATATATTAGACAAAAGAATGTATTCATATTTATTTTGAAGTTTGGTCGTAATATTTTCATTAGCATTAAAATTATAATGTATCATGTGTGTCCAAGTTATTTCTTGTCACCCTGTATATATATATATATATATATATATAAATCCATATTGTTTTTCAGTTATTTATTATATATTTTTAATTGCATATTAATTTAGCCTTTCTGTTACAAAAGTGTGTAGTATGATCAGCAACTATAAAATCTGCATTATTTATTTAAAACGTCCTTTAAAAGTTTTACTATATCCAAGAGTAAGTTTGATAGTAAAGCTTTTCAGTTTAAACAATTATCATTTCTTACTACATTTTCGAATCATTATTTCTTTGTTGTTTTCAAATATTAAACAACTAAAATTGCTGTTCCATCACGTTAGTAAATAAATTAATGAACGGTTGAACTTTCAAAATTTCTCCTTTGCAGTATGTATAATTACTCAACGTTGTCTCCTGCCGAGAAACTTCCATATTTGAAATTATCTCGTAAATGCGATGGGCCGATAATGATAATAAAACATACCAATACAAGTTGAGAAGTTTATAAAAATGAAGTTTCGCACAAACGAGACTTAATTTTACGTCATATTAAAACTCTATTGTCACATCAATTTGAGTAAAAACAATTATCGTTTTCAGTTTTAAAACATAGAAAAATGTAGTTTTAATAATAAAAATTTTTGAATCTGAAAGTGAATTAATTGATTTTAGAATATTTATTTTTTTAATAAAAAAAAAAAAAAAAAAAAAATACATACTGCATTATACTGTTGTAAAAAGTGTCTAAATTGTCATGAATTTCTCACTATCCCAACTAGTATGATTTTTGAATGATTATACAAGATTTATGTAATCTTATGAAGAAAACATTACATAACTTACTTTATTAGAATCATCAGTATCAATATGTTAAGTTTGTACAATTAAAAATTTGGGTCTTGATAGTTTTTATCCAAATAATAAGTTATCTAAACGTTTCCCTTCCCTAACTTTTTTTTTTTTTTTTTTTTTTTTTTTTTTTTTACGGTTAAACGTAAATCCCAGTGTAATATAAAGTAATAAGTAATTAAAAAAATTTAAACTTTGAATCAGGCCTGTAATTTACATGTTTGGAAAACTGATTTCCTAAATATTGATTATTTTTTCTATTGTTAACAGCCCGGTTTCTGCTTTCATAGAGGTAGGACATGCTTTTGCACTTGATAAAAAAGTATGTATAGTTTTTAAGCGATTTTGCTTTCGCAAATTTTGATAGGATTTTAAAAAGTTTAATTTTAGATAATGTGTTCCGTACCAATTCCAGTTAAAAAAAAAAAAAATAAGTCTTAGTTGAACTTAAATAGCAAAGGAAAGGTTTTAGATTTATGTTTATTATTCAGACTTGCTATCTATAATTTCAGAAGAAAAAATGTTTGATAAGCCAGAATGACTGATAAACTTAAAAAGTTATAACTTAAATATTATTTTTAATTTCACAAACATTGAAAATGATTGTTTAAAGATATTTTAAAAATTAAAATTCCGCCAAAGAATTTATATTTATGGGAAAAAAAAAGGCATTTTGAAATATGTTTTGAGGCATATTATTAAAGTCTAATAAAAGTGCAGGATGTTTGCAAATAAAAAGAAAATAAGAGTAAAAAGGGATTCAAAATATTCAACTATTATATCTTAATTTAGAGAAAAGTTCAATTCAATATGCGAAAAAACAAAAAACTTTCCAGACTTTAGAAAAAAAAAAAAAAAAAAAATTAGCAGTGAAATTGAAAAATCTAGTAAACCCTACTATTATTTAATTAGTTGATAAGTAATAGTAACATTTGAAAGTTTTAACGTCACAACTTTGACGAAAAGTCATGTCTCACTGAAAAATAATTTAATTACAAGACTTTAGTAAAAAATTTATAATTAAAACATCATGTCTACAAACTATTACTATAAACACACAATAAAATGAAAAGAAACGGACCTTAACATAAGACTTTTTAAACCAGAAGTTAAAAGAGAAAAAATGAATTATTTTTTGAAGAAAAATTATTTTCAAGTGATACTAATATTAAAAAAACAAAGTTATTTTTTTAACTATGCTTTTAATTTTCAGGATTTCTTCTATATTAAGTCTTTAAATGATTTTAATTTAAAAGAGAATTCAACTGAATAGCAATCCAAAGATTTATTACCTTCAGAATTACAATTATTTAGAAACAATTTTACAAACATGGGGTTAGTCAAGTGGTTACGTCGGTTTATGAGAATATGATCTAGTCTAAACAAACATTTGTCTATGAATGTAAACTTCAGAATAAAAATGTTATTTACAAATTCATATCTGAAAAAGTTTAATGCTTGGACTCGATCCACTTATATGCTGGACCTTCATGTGTACAAGAATACAAAAATAAAAGTTTTTAAAATTTTGTTTTAAGTGGAAAATCCGGCAATAGTTTGTGAAGATTTATATCCTCAATAATGAATCGAAACTAAGTTTTAATAGTAAAAAGTACTAAAATTTTATATGTCTATAGTCTCATCTCTTATAGCTTTAAAATGGAACTCTAGATTTGTTTCATTAAAACACTCTTTATTTCACTGTTTAAAAGGAAAGAAGGAAAGATAAAACATCTCAAAATGAAAGTAAAGCAAGGAGCAAAAAACATAAACACAGACTTGAGTTTAAGCTCTGAAAGAGGATTCTCAAATATTTTTGTTTTATTTTATCAAACTCCGATAAACAAAGTTCACTGGAGAGGAGAGAAGGATTTTACGGCAAATTTAAATGCTTTTTTTTTCCTTCCCAGAAACTGGAATAAATCATCTTACAAACTTTTCTTAAAATAAGAAATTTGATGTATTTTCATTTTTTTTTTTTTTTTTTTTTTTTTTGCAAAGTTCTTTTAGAAAATGAATAACTAAAGCGCATTTTTTTTTTTTTTTTAACTGTGCTTATGTTTCTTTCGAAAGAGAGAGAGAGAGAAAAAAAAAAGAACACTACTCTATTCAACTGATTTAAAGAAATTTAATTGTTTTGTTATAGCAAATTGATATTGCAATTCCCTTGGAAAAAAACATTAAGATAACTTACACTGATAACTACATTCCTTTTTTTATTTTTTTTCGGAACTGCATCTCTTTATATTACTTAAGGTCTAGTTAAATAAATTAATTAACGCTTTGTAATCGAATTGATCACCCAACTGTTATTTAAATTTTAATTGTTTTGTAGTACAAAACTGACAGTATACCTTTTTTTAATCAAAGAAAAAAAGAAACCTTACTCAGGATTTCCATTTATTCTGAAAAGTATTTCTTTATTTCGTTTAAAATTTTGTTTCGTGCAATAAATTAACGTTTTGTAATCCACTAGGTTCATATAACGAATTTTTAAAAAAGCAATTTGCTTTTGGTAAAACGAAACTGTCTTCTAATTATTTATGTGTCGAATATATATATATATATATATATATATAAAACTTGGATATCTCTTCATATTTTTAAGCGAATCTTACTTTTAATGTTTATTTAGCGTTTCCATTTTCATAAATTAATTAACGGCTTATTATAAAATTTATTTTGTATTGTTTTTATTCCTTAGATTTATCATACTGACGAAAACTGCTATAAAACTCTAATAAAAAAATCTGAAGTGGACACCACATGACTTCCTTATACACCCATTGGAATATACATATTGTTATGAAAACATTGACTTTTTTTTGTGTGAGGTAACTGAAAAAAAAAAACTAAAAAACTACTACTCTAACCACAAAAGTCATGATAATAGGATTATATATACCGCCAAACAAATATACTAGTTTTCTAAGGAATAGCTTATTACAGAATCTCTCATTGGCAAATACATAGCTTAGTTTAATGAAAATCCTTCGAGTATAGATGACCTACTTTTGTTCTCTTTGTCGAAAATTAGGAGTGAAAAATTATACATTTTAAAGAAACAATTAATTCAGTTAAAATTGAGAAAGCATTTACTAATTCTGGCTACCCTGAAACAATATTTGCCGCCAAAGTTGATCACTAATCTCACCAAGTCGCCATGTTTGTAGCCAACGCTAATTTTTGTCTTGGCATCGATTTTGGCGATTTTGCATCGAATTTGGCGACTTGGTGACCGAATTTGACAAAAATTTTGTAGCTTAGGGTTGACAAAGTTTGGAAGCTCTAACTTCAATCAGAACAGAATTCTGGAAATTTCTGGAAAGATTCATTGGTTTATAGCGCTGAACTAAATTCTTCGAAAATTCTTTAAATAACAAACTAGACTAATACAAAATAAAGTGCATTCGTCGACTAGAACCTACTTATATATTACGAATTACTTTCTACATTAAAAAATGTTGGCAACTTTCATAACAGTATCATTACGTGCTCTATCTACGGGCTGAATATTCATTAAAGTGCATTAATCGACGAGAATCTGTTTATTTCTTTAGGAATTACTTTCTACACGCAGAAATATTGGCAACTTTCATAAAAATATCATTAAGGGCTCTATTTACGGGTTGAATATTCATTAAATAAAATGCATTCGTCGACTAGAACCTGCTTATGTTTTTACAAATTACTTTTCTACACGCAAAAGTGTTGACAACTTTCATGATAATATCAATATGGGCTCTACCATTAGCTTATTTAGAAATCTCTGTGATGGTAGGTCATATATAATGGCCGTTATTTTGTATATTTGCCATTATGAATATAATTTTCGTAAATATCTCCAAAACGAATAGTCACAGAAATACCAAAAAGGGAGGTGCACAACTAGATGTTATAACAAACCTATATACCAATTCGCAACGTTCTACGTCCGACTGTTTTTGAGTTATGCGAGATACACACTCACACACATACAGACATCACGAAAAATCGTGTAAAGTCGATATCTCTAAAACGAGAGCTCGTGTTAAGACGACACTTGCAGGTGTACAACTAGACATCATGAAAGACACACGTATAAATTGGCAAAATTCAGCGATCATTCGTTTTCGACCAATGTGAAATATAAAATCCATTTAACAAACGGGATTACTACACTTCCTTATACTTTATATAGGGAAGTAAAAATGAAAAAAAAAAATACTTAAATGCCTTAAACTCATATTCTTTTATAATTAAAGATCAAAGGAGTTTTATCAAATAACTCACACAAACTTTTACGTTTCAGTACATGACCAAATTGTTTATCAAAATATAGTTTCTATGTTACACCAAAGTGGAATTTGGACTTCTATTTTAGGTCTAAAAAAAATAATTTCGGCAACAGTTTTCTTTTTTTCAGGCGTTTTGTATAAACTAATTTTACTCTAAAAAGCAATCAGCATTTCACTGACACAACTTATTATTGTAAAATCACACTTATTTTTTTAAACTTTCACACGTACAAGGTCATGAGTCTGGTACTTTTCAACGTATTTTATATTACACAAATTTAAAACATTTTTCTGTTGTGGTATTAGGCACATACATGGTGTTCAAAAAGACTGAAATGCTGGTTAATTCTTTATTTATTAGAGATACGAGTACAATGTAATTTACAAAAGTGTTCAAAATAAGAGCAGGCTATTAAAAGTTTCGTCCCGTCAATTTTCAAAAAATTATTTTCTAAATTTTTATACAACCTCTGTAGGAAAAATTGTTCAATTAGAAAATTATTACTTGAATGCAAGAGAACCATTTAGGAAAAAAAAAAAAAAAAAAAAAAAAAGGGCATACCAGTATCTATGCTAGTTTTACTTTATTGGAAATTGAATGTGTGTAGATAAATAAAAATTTGTGACCCATTCTTGAAAAAAAAAATCTATCTATATATATATATATAACATTTACCATTTTTGCGCATTTGAAATAGAATCACAATCCTGTTACATAACCCCCCCCTCTAATATTAAATCTGTCATGATTTATATCAGATAATTAAAGTAAAAATAAATATATGCCTGTGCTTAATTTATTTTCAAATTTAGTACATTCTTAAAACGGTGCTTTAACAAATAAATTGGTAGACGATTTTAAAGATTTTATTTGATTTATCAGGTGTGCAATAAATTTTTATTATCAGACTAGCCGCCTTCTGCGACCAGCTGGCTCGCGATCCTTGAATAATCCGACTTTATGAAACTTTCGCTCGGTGGTATCTACGGCGCCTTTTTCCCGTTTACAACATTCCCGATCTTACAACAGCTTACTGACATATAGTGAAAATAGCTTTATTGAAAAATTTAATCGCAGTAAATTTCCGCTCGGTAGCCTGCGGCGCCCTCGTCCACTTTCAATATCTGAAACAGCGTGTTCGCTCACCATTTTATGACTTTTCAAATTTCTGACTTTAGCAAAGTCTCGCTCGGTGGCGACTGCGGCGCCTTATCCCCGTTTTAGAACATAAAACACCTTCCTCGCTCATTAGAATTTAAAATATTGAAATTTAAAAATATTACAGCACCATCTGGCGGTAGAAATTTCTGTAATCTATTGTTCAATTCTAAATCAACAAACCTTTCAAATGATGTATTACTTATGAAAATATTTTAATTAGTAGCTGAGATACAAAAGAAAACCTAAACAGAAGACCTTAAAACGTGTAAATCAGGTAAACTCTCGAATTCCACTTTCGATAATATAAAAGAACTTTAAAATATCTTTCGAATGATGCATAAAAAATAATTTAATCATAATTAGAATTTGAAATATTGAAATTTTAAAATATTACAGCGCCATTTGGCTTTAGAAATTTCTGTAATTTACTGTTCAATTCCAAATCAACAAAGCTTTCAAATGATGTATTACTTGTGAAATTATTTTAATTTGTAGCTGAGATACAAAAGAAAACCGATTCAGGAGACCTCAAAACGTGTAAATCAGGTGAAATCTCGAATTCGACTTTCGATAATATAAATGTACTTTAAAATATCTTTCGAATGATGCATTAAAAATAATGTAATCAGAATTAGAATTTGAAATATTGACATTTTGAAATATTACAGCGCCATCTGGCGGTAGAAATTTCTGTAATCTACTGTTCAATTCCAAATCAACAAAGCTTTCAAATGATGTAATACTTATGAAATTATTTTAATTAGTAGCTGAGATACAAAAGAAAACCGATTCAGGAGACCTCAAAACGTGTAAATTTGGTGAAATCTCGAATCCCACTTTTGATAATATAAAAGTATTTCAAAATGTCTTTCGAATGAAGTATTAAAAATAATTTAATCATAATTAGAATTTGAAATACACGTATTAGAATATTAGAATAAAATTTTATTTGCAATTAAATGTAAAGTAAAATGTATTTTTTTTTTTTTAATTTTCCGAAATTTCTCTCAGTAATCCGACTTATCCATGTTTTTCTCCGAAATTTGCATAATTCCGGGCTATATAACGTTAAAAATCCTTAGTACGATATGTGAGCAGAAATCGGAATTCGAAACTCTGCAAAATATTAAAGAATAAAGGTGATCTGGGTATTCTGTCGTTTTCTCCGAAACTCCCGTTCCTTTTCTATATCTTTGCCCCTTCGCCCTCCCCCCTCTTTCCGTCGCTAATAATAACTTTACACTCGAAAATATCCGCAATCGATTTACTTTCCCTTAAAATCTAAATATGCCAACCAATTTCAAACGCTGTAATTTTTTTTTTTTTAATTTTTGCCTCTTTCCCTCTTCTCTCAAGCCCTCCCTAATAATTGTACTCTTTTAAAATATCCACAATCGAATTATCGGGCATTAAAACCAAATACTACGAAATTTCAACGGCATATCTCAATTTAAAATACTGCAAAATATAAAAGAAAACTTAATCTTTTCCCAATAAATATGTATTTTTTTGTTTATTCATATATTTTCATGAAAATTGAACAGTAGCTTTATAATATGCTGTCCAAGCCGAATATTCATTTAAATGTAAGGTAAATGAAAATTTGAAAATGTTTGAAAATTGCAATTTCCCCCCCCCCCCCACTATAAAACACGTGATATCTTAATTGATTACAACCATTTCCTTTTTCATCCCAGACAGTCGTCTGTCTGTTGACAACTAAATTTCATACTTTAGTTAATTTAAAAAAATCTAATTGTTGTATCGATAAGCCGCTTGCACTCTTAGATTCGGAAAAAATTTCCCTTTCATTTGGTACCAAATTCGTAACGATCGGACTAATATTTCTAATTTATTTTCCACTTTTTCTGCTTTTAACTCCGTTAAAATATCTATTTTTATGCAATCCCGGTTCTCAGTCATTGAGATCGCTTTTTGATTAGACATAGGTCTAAATTTTAATTAATATCTCCGGAACTAATTAAAATTTTTAAATTCTGTTTTCAGGAGGCCCTCGGGAAGGCTTCGGAGCACCCGTATGTCAAATTTTGTACTTCTGCGTTCAGTAGGAGCTGAACGTATAGATAGACAGACAGAGATAGACAGACAGAGAGAGACAGACAGAGAGACAGACAGACAGGCAGACATCTTCTTATAGATAACCTTGCAAAACTAAAATTTTTATTTATTTTATTTATTATTTTTTTTTTACATAAGATGCTAAATTCGAAACATATTCTATTTTATAAAAGGTATGTTCTGCATAATGGTATGTTTAGATCTTTAACATATCAGATTTTAAAAGCCACCGCCAGTTTGTGTATATATATATATATATATATATATGTAGATAAACTAATAGATATATAAAATACATCTTATGAAATATTTGTGTATCTTTAAGTATAATTTTTTAATTATGTTTTCCAGCTGCAAGACCAAATGAAACGAAATGGAGGGCCGCCTGTATTTCACGGCTCACATAGGTAGAGTTCATCTCTATCTATTCTTTATTTAAGTGCATTTGAAAAAATTTTATGCCCTCGTGCTTTTGATCGAACTATTTTTTCATAAATTTTTATATAGTCTGCGTTTCAACCGTAGAAACATCCATTTAAGTGATACGGAAAAGTGGCCCAAGTCAATTTTTTCTGGATCACCAAGTTTGCTTACGTTTTTTTTTTTTTTTTTTTTTTTTTTTAATAAAAATTTAAAATCTGTAACGTTTTCCAAAATTAACGAGCATTTTTTTTTTCTTTTTAACATAGTATTACTTTTGGGCTTTTATAATTTATACCACCTATTTATGAAGAATAACAAGAACAAAAAATCATGCGATACGCATTGATTATTTACATTTTCCAACTGTACGTACTTTTTGTAAAACTTTCAATGCTCTTTGCCTACGTTATCACACGACGGACAGACAGAAGGACTGAAAGGCATACACATAGACTAATTGTATTGATAATAGCTCTTAAACATTTTTGGAAAGTATTAAACATGCTTAACGCAAAAGAAAATGCATCCTTGAAATTTTAATTGCAGCCCTTAATGTATCTGATTATTTTAGCATAGCACTGTAAATCTGAAGGTTAACCATATCTTGTTGTATACAAAATATTATTTTAGCATATTAACAATAAAGTTCAATATCTTTATGATTTTTACACTAATTATATAAACGTAATTTGTAATAAAATCTTTTTGTAAAAAAATAGAACCGACTCCAAAGAGCAACAATTATTCAAACGACTAAAAATGAAATGAAATCGAAAATTGTGCCTAAACGTATGAAATAAATTCTTTCGCCAAACAACATAAACACTACAATTAATCATAACTTTTGAAGTCGGTGCAAAATTAGATAAAATTTGATTTTTTTGACAGATTTTTTTTTAAAGACCGATAGCTACAAACGCTGTTGCCCCAAATGATCCATCTTCATAGTTTCATTTATTATTTTATCACTGTATACAATTGGTCCATTAGTGACACCTACAGACAACAGTCAACATCCTTCGAAATTTAGTAATTACGTTTCTGAAACGTTACAAGAGTTTTCTTTACAAACTTGGTATAGCTTTAATATTTATCGTTCTTAAAAGTTTTTGGATTTGGCGATCAAATCGTAATACAAAAATATACACGCGAAATGTATATTTTCGTAATATACATTGTACGAAACATTGTTTCATATTCTTGATTGCTCTTTTAATATACTTTATTAAAATAACCATGATTTTTGAAAGGAATTACATATGTTCGCATGATAATTTGGCGATCTCTTTTCCTTTCGCCAGGGGCGAAAGATACCATGTCAATTCCGCAAACTTTTGCAGCTTAAGAAATCTTAACTGTATTTGAAATGAAATAGTTTTCAGCTGTGTTTTGTAGATGCCAAAGTGAGATGTATATTTTGAAAACAAATTGATTTTTTATTGAATAAAACTATCAATTTTTATTTAATTTTGCACCGACTTCAAAAGTTATGATAAATTGTAGTGTTTATGTTGTTTGGCGAAAGAATTTATTTCATACGTTTAGGCGCAATTTTCGATTTCATTTCATTTTTAGTTGTTTGATTAATTGTTGCTCTTTGGAGTCGGTTCTATTTTTTTACAAAAAGATTTCATTTTTTCCCTCTCAGTGGGAATGTATTCATAGCAGAACATGAGAAGGCATTCGATGGCAGTCTCACATATCGGAACTAGCAAGGAAAGTGAAAAACTCTAAAAATGGTAATTTGGAGTATATGCCACTGAAAAAAAAAAGATGAAGTGCCCCAATGTGCAAAACAAAGTTGCGTTTCCATCTTGAAAATTATCCACTTGAGAGGCAGTTGTGTCAGTTTTATTCAAGTCAGTGCTTTATTTTAAAGCTAATTTTTCTCAAATACTGCATTTAAAGTTTGTGTCATTTCTTCCCCTTTCATAATGTTTTCGAGATAGAAACGCTATTTCTGCAATTTTCCACGAAGACGCTGTAAGCGGTTGCCTATTGTAGCGCATGGGCACTTTATTATACTATTATTATGAGTGTAGCTGCAGCCGTTCAGCATTTAAAAGAATGTAAACGGACTTTTGCACTCTTTAATTTGTTTAGATCTTAATGAAATCATAATGGGACTTATTTCATGCCAAGATATTTACAACAAAGAATGTAATGAAATAGGAGCATCTGTTATGAAGTTAAAAGTTAAACAAATAACAACAGCAACAACAAAAATATATGGTTTGAATTAAGAACCCTTCCTTTGTTAATTAGATTAAAAACGACAATGCGTTATACGATGTGACCGTTTACAGTAACCGTATTTTGAAGTACGTAGCATACGTGTGCTTCGCTACAACGTGTGCAATGTAATTCAAGTGTGCATAGTGTAAGAAATTGTGAACAAACAAATGCACGTTTTTAGCGTTCTATTTTTAGCATCAATGTCTACAAACTGTCTTTTTGTACTAAATCGATGATACTCTTCAACACTTTGTAATTCATTTTTTTCTCTATTTTGAACAGTTTTCGAGATACGAACACTAACTCCGCTATTTTACACCAGGTTGCGCTGTAAACGGTTTCATCTTGTAGGCATTGTCACTTTACTATACCTACACACCACTTTTATGACTATAGCTACAGCCATTCATCAGTTAAAAGAGTTGGGACTGACTTTTTTGGGCTCCCTGTATTTTCTTTAGATTGTAAAGATATTACAATGGGACTTACTTCAGACCAAGAGCTTTTCAACAAAACAAAAAGTATCAAAATCGGAGTATCCGTTCACAAGTTATGAGCTAACAAAAAAAAAAAAAAAAAAAAAAAAACATACGCTTTGAATTGAGAACCTTCCTCCTTTTTGAAGTCGCTTAAAAATCTCTGTCTAAAGCGCTATTCTCTGGAATATTTTTGGGTGTCCCTGTACATAAATCATTTATACAGGACCTATTAAAGCCATTTTAAATAGGAACCATTCCTTTGTGAACTTGAATAATATAGATCAATTTTTAAAAATTCTGAAAATATGTAAGGGCGATGGGGACGGGTCGACGGACAGATAGAAAGATGGACAACCGGACAGATAGATGAACAAATCGAAATCATATTCTCACTTAAAAACGTTTAGAAAGTGATAAAAACGTTTAACATAAATGAAATTCCAGCAAATTTCCAATAATAAACCTCAATGTAAGTGAATAATTTTGAGTGGCCCTGTAAATCTAATGTTAATCATACTGTATTCTTTGGAAAGCATTCTTTTGCGCGTATGAATAACATATTTTATTTTCATTAAGATTTATGCAAAGTAAAATTATTAAAATTTGGTTTATAGAAACACCTCTCATAGAACGCAATGCTTTGGAATACTTTCGAGTGTTCCTGTATACAAACCTGTGATGGTATTTACTCCATTTTCAATGGGGAACATCCAATAGTGAACTTCAATAAAATATGACGGTTTATATAAATTCTATGAATATTTACGGCAGTTAGAGCGCGGACAGACAAACCGAAGTGATTAACACTTTTCAACTTTGTTGGAAAATGCGTTTCAGTCACTTCTGGGGCACCCTGTATATTCCCGATTCCTGCAGTTAATATTAAAGTTTTATAATGAGACATCGTTAATAATTAGGTAGGCAACATAAAATAGGCATGAAGATTAATAAGTGCATTCAAGAGCAAAGCTATTTGTATTTTAAATGTTAGGCTGAAATGAGACGTTGTCGATACAATCCTGCTTAATCCTGCGTAAATATTTTTGTGTAAATTTAATATATATATATTATAATTTTACAGTATGAAATGTAAAATAACGTTCTAAAATTTGAATTAGGACATCATAAAAGTTTTATTGTATTCAGAGGTTATACGTGTATACAATTTTTTATGTGTACACAAAACTTCCTCCTCCTCTTCCTAACACGCACACACACAGAGATATATTTATGTATAAGTCTACTTTATTTATTTTTTATTTTGTTTTCAAACATGGTTACACTATCTAAGTATCAATATTTTATTTTAAGAGGATTACTTTTCTTCTCATTTAAAATGGTTTCAAAGTAACTCTTTTTTAAATAATTTCTAAGGTGTATAAACCTCTCTTTAGAAGATCATTTATTTAAGTAAAAATACGTTAAAATGTTATTATAAAAATATTTAGAGTTCTTAAAAGTTTAAAAAACTTTAACTTTACATATCTCTCTGTCGCTATTCTTCAGAAAATAAGGGTATAGTAACAATAAATAAAAAATATTCTTTCTCTATACCTATCAAAAGGGCCATAGTCCTCTAAGCGCGGATAATAACTAAACCCGCCGATAGCTACAGCACATGGTATTCTATGGAGAAATATTCTTCCACAATTACTGACTACCTAACGTATTTTTTAAAATTCCGTTTTCACATTCAGAAAATTCGCAACTGTCAAATTAGTACTCGTGTACCATTTTTTTTTTTTTTTTTCATTATTTTACTTTTGAGTTAAAAAGGGGAAAAATTAACAAAGGGCATTTTCCCCATTTTTCAGCTAGAAAATAATATATGAAAAATGTCAAAAATACATTTTCAGAAAATGAGTACCTATCTAATGCCTGTGAATTTTCTGAATATGAAAACTGAATTAAAAAACCCATTAGGTAATGAATAATTATGGAAATAAATTACTCCATAGAATAATATGGGCTGTGGCTGTCAGCGACTTTAGTTGTTGTGTGCTCTAAAGATGCTAAAAACTGGTGCCTGATTGTGACCGATATTAAGTATTAATAGAGGATATAAACTTAATTTGAAAGAAAAAAAAATCACTTTTGAATTTTCTTTTTAATAAATGTACTATATTTAAATTTTAATAATTTAAAAATTTTGATTTAAAAATGAAAATGAGCTATAAAGTGCGAGGTTCTTCGTATAGACTAACACATATCTCAAACGAATGAACTTATATTTATTTAACTATTAGAAATGCAAGTTTTATTTAATAGTAAATATAAATAAAAAATTGTATTTGCAAACTAATAATTTTAGAACAGTATCTCATACAGACGGAATTCTGATTAAAAAAAAAAAATATCTTTAGTGATGTATTATACATATTTATTAAAATAGAAATATTTTATCTCATTCATCACACGCTCATTTACTGTGCAATGTATTAAAATTTTAAAACATCTGACTAATTACATCTGTAATACATTGCACGCAAACTACAGCATTTCCGTTTTGAATAAAGTCATTTTAACTATCTGACTGTGCTGCTGATGGTTATATCTGATCACTGAGCTGTTCTTTTTTCCGCACTACACTTATAATTCAAAATTTTATAACTATAAAATTTTAACTTGTTTTTCAAATTTGAAGGTCGTAAATAGTAGTTATAAGGATTATAATCATGAGCACGAATACATTTTAAACTTCAAGTTTAAATAAATATTAATTTAGTACATTAAAAAATCTATTCAGCGAAAACAACATTACAATTTTGCCCTTTTCAAAGGCGGTCGGATGATTAAAAATGAAAATTCTATATACTTTAAATGAAGATACTAGTCATTTGTAATAAATTTTATTTTTATACATCAAAATAATCCTTGTGTACACAAACAGATTTTTTTTTAATTGTTATTATTTCAAATTTGCACCATTTTTAAATAAAATGTTTCCAAACTGTTTTAATATATTAAGATAAATATATTTCTTTGAGTTGTTAAGTTACTGAGAGTTATTCCTCCAGGTATGCACATGAAAACTTTTTACAAGATTTGTAATCACTGTTAATTTTTCCCTTTTTTAAATTAAAGAGCAGACATTTTAAATTGATTTTAAAAGATATAAGGTAAATCTCTAGGAGATTGTGTGCTTAATTCAACAAAATAATATAAAAAATCCAAATATTAATCTTTTGGTGAATTTTGATGAATAATTTTGAATTTATCCGTTTTTTTATCCATTTCCATTATTGTTTTGTTGTTATGCTGTGATTTAAATCAACAGCTGTAATAAAACCAAGAAAACTATTTTGCGCAACTGTCTTACAGTGTAAGTGTGATTGCGCACATGGACGGGAAAGATTGTTATTATATAATAACTACAACTAAATTGAGAACAATTACTGCTCTTAAATGACATTGTTCTAAGGTTTTTGTAGACAAATATTTTTGTATTAGAAGTGGATATTTCAACCTGAATAATAATTAATATATCAGAAAAATAAATAAAATTTAAAAAGAATAACAAAAAAAAAAAAAAAAAAAAAAAAAATATATATATATATATATATATATAGGGAAGTGCACCAGTGATTGACACTTTTAGAGCAATCTCTGATGTTTTTAATGTTCTAGTCATCAGAAAATATTTTTAGAAATCTTAAGTTAGTACATATGATATGAAAGACATTCAGAACCACATATGTTAAAATATATAAATTTTATAACATATTTTTTTTTAATGAATTTTTATTTGACATCCACTCAATGTTCCAGGAATTGACACTGCCAATTTTTCATTTTATCAGTAATTGGCCCCCTATGTTCCAGTGTTTGACACTACTAGTTATTCATTTTACCAGTTATTAGCACCCTATGCTCCAGTGTTTGACATAAAATGTTAAAATTCTTATATGTAAAATATGCTTTCATTATTTTTCTTATTTATTAATTATTTCAGGATAGATGTCAATTACTGGAGCATGCCAATCACTGGAACACCTACCCTATATTTAAAGAAAAATATTAAAAAATCAGAAAAAAAAAGGAAGAAGACAAGATAAAATTACAAAATAACATTAAGTTATTAGATGATACGTTTTAATAAAATCAGTATATTCTCTTTTCAATTTAAATGTTTTCTTGTTTGCTGACCTAATCTGTCCTTATCGACATTCGTTGCACTTATTATTGTAAATGGTGCAGCTTTCGCGCAACCATCTGCCAAAAACAACATATTTAAACCAGTCCAGTCACTGGTCGAAGTTGTCTCGTGGTACAGTTTCAGGCATTCATTCCATTCATATTCATTGTCTTGTCCAAAGAACTGCACGATCTCTCCTAATATAGAATTTAATAGAATCAATGCGCAATCTCTTCTACGAAGCAAAAGCTCAAACTCTTCCATTTCAGTAGGAGACCTCTTATTAAATAATTATTTAGTTTTAGAAAGAACCGTTGGTGCTTTTACCGTTAGTTTAGGTAGTAGCTTATGAGAAATTAATTAATTAAAAAGAATTTTGTACTGCTACTATTCTATAGAATTTTATAGGAAATGTTAGGAAAATTTAAGCATTTATTTTTGAGAACGAGACAAAATAACCACGTTTTATCTTAGATGCATGAAGCAATCAACATACGCATTCAAGTCAGCACTCTACTATTCAAAGATTCAAAGACGGAAGGAGGACGCTCACCACCATGCAGCAGTTTTGAGCGATTTTAACCTCCAATGAGGGGCTCTAATGACAAATATCACATGAAAATGGGAAATTCTGAAAGAGCCCGTCTCTACAGGTTAAGCCTCCCCCGTTGTTTATTGGGGGGAAAAAATACAATTGCTGCCGAATATTGAATTAAAGGGCAGCAGTTAATTACAAAGACAAAGAATTTTTCTGTTTAATTGTTCTTAAAGTTAATTACACAGTGTTATGCTATTTACAAAGTCTTTTCTAACTACAACGTTCTGATCAAAAGCAATTGGAAAATTATATAAGCTGACAGAATACATCTTTCACAGTTCTGGTTTGTGAAGAGTTGAAATATGCAGAGACTGAAGACAACTGTTGATGGTTAGATGGGGAAGACAACTTGGATGGAAGAACACTATTCTTTCGCTAGTGTATAACACGTTGATCTTTAGCTGTAGCTTGTAAGTAACTTTAGTTGCTGACATAACTAGTTACAGCCAAGTGAGAAGAGTAGTGAAGAAATTAGGAGACGGTTAAATTTATTTAGTCTGTGGTATTTGAAATACTCATGAGCAAATTGTATATTTGTTTTAATTTGCTGCGCAGAGGGGATCTTGTTAAAATATTATCCAGCCATGTGGTTGGACGTGGTAAAGGGTTTCTTGAGTGATAGCCTACAGTTAACTGACAGTTGTAATAGTAGTGAGGTGCAGTACCCTCTTCACCACATGGGCATAGGGAAGATCGTCGGTAATGAGACTTGTGCAAATATATAGGGAAGGGTCCATGACCCGATTGGAAAGCGGTAATTTCAGGTGAGAGAACCCAATCATTTACTCTAGCTGTGGGGATTAGTTCAAACATGTGCCTTCCATTTGTCGATAAACTGCATAGTTCTTGCCATTCGTTCATTAGAGTTTGAGATAATTGGTGTTTTATGTAGGATGGGGGTGCGGGGAGAGGAAAATGAATAACGGATGATTCCGTTGCTGATTTGGCGAGTGTATCTGCTAGCTCATTTCCGACAATTCCCCTATAGGCAGAGACGTGTGCCAGGGAGATTTTAATTTTTAATTTAGCACTCCACTATTGATGTTGTACAAATGCTTGGAATCAAAGCGAGACCACGCTACTCCTTCCCGCTGATCCGATATGTGCGCAACCTCTCCTACCGCGCCATCTCTCCTATCTTTAACTTATTCGATTTTCCATTGAAGTTAAAATATGGAAAAGTTCTTCCACAAATTCCACCATTTTTGAGGTTCTAAGATTTTTTAAAAAATTATTATGATAAAATAGTTTTTTATTAAAATAAATAATATATAATTATCCATCTCTAACACAGGTATGTGCAATAATCTAGTAAAACAAATTAGTATAAATATTACGCACTTATCTTGACGTAAAATGGGAAGTACTTTTTACATTTTTCCCCAACAGTTTCTCCAAATTCCTCTTATAAAGTACCCATCGTGTAGCAACCAAATTTTTATTTCTCGCTGAAACATAATTAAACTGTTAGAAAAATAAAAAATGTTACTGAAATTTAAAGGTACGGCAGGCTATTTCCATCACTTCAATTTTCTTCTAGCAGAGAAGGAAGTCATTGTAATTTTGATTCAATTACACTTGACTCGATAGTCATGTTGCTGCTTGATTTATTTCATAAAATAATTAACTAATTAATTAAGATAAAAAACCTCTTTAAGATAAAATTGAAAATAGACGCATTATAATTAATTCTCAAAGTTGGAAAAAAATCTGTTTGGAGATGATTCTTAAAATTCATAATAAACATTGAAATACATAATACAATTTAATACTTAACAAGTCCTTCCGGCTCATTCGGAAGGGTAGGTTTTTTTATTTTTTCTTATTAAGTAGCCGCCATTTTGAAATAAAATGGCAGCTACAAATTATTAATGGACTTGGTAGAAATGTAGGCGTGGGCTATGTACATATGGAGCTTTAAGCAAATCGGTTTATAAATACCTTTTATGTGAATTTGAAATTTTCAAGTGGCTGGCACTTGGACAGAAAATGGAGGGCCAAATTGGCAAACAAATATATCAAATGCATTTTTGAGATAAGTGTACTGTACAGATGTATTTCAAATTAATTCAGAATTTCAAAAGTTATCGCGTTCAGTCTCTGACTAATGCCAGGGCATGCGGGCCATCAGCCTTGGCCCCCCATAAGCATACACATGAATTTTGTTAAGTAGGTTCTAAAAGATACAAAGCGACATCATTTTTTTTTTTTTTTAATAATTAGTTGTCGAACCCATCCTCTCCCCCTCTGCCTATCCCCTCCTTTCCAAAGAAAAAAAAAAGTGATTGAGAAACAATTATTAAACTTATTAGCAGCCAATTATTTTTAAAAGAAATTCATAATCGATATTATTCACGAATGGCAACTGTTAGGGGTATTTACTTATTTAAGCGACTGGTATTGGCTGATACAGCAGTAAATAAAAAAAAAAAGAGCTTAGCAATTGGCTTATACAGAGACTATTGCATGAACGCGCAGTAAATATAAACTCCATGGTCCATTGCGTTAGATGATGTTCTACTCCAAACAAACGGTTGCTATGCTATGTTGTATTGCCTTTTTATACGCATAGTATAAATTTTAGAAATAACATTTTGCGCCTTAAAACACTTAGATATAACTTTTAAATCAGCTTTTAAATGTGCTTCTAATCAATATTCATTCACTCAGAATATAAATGACACTTCATGTTTTCAGAAAAGGTCCGTGGAAATTGTTGTCGGAACCGTAACTTCTACTTCAACTTCTCGTTGTTTGTTGTCGTTCATGCAATGCATGCAACTGCTTGCACGTGATATATGGATATCTTTTCTATAATCAGATACAATTAAATTTATTTATTGTGAGAATTTTTTAATGTAGTCAAAAAATATGCCGAGAAAAATTGAATTGTCTGGAGCTGCTAGACGGAAAAAAAAACTGCGCGAATTGAGAGAAAAAAAAAAGCATCAAAAACTAGCTGCAAAATCACTAATTTTACTTTTCCTTCCTTTACTGAAGAAAAAATCAATGAGCAAATCAGTCAAAACAGTGAAGATATATGCAACCAAATGCAAATCGATGATCCAAAAGCCAATTCATCGCCAGAAAATGTGGTATTTAAGGACAAAACAGAATTACTGAATCGTGATGGAACTTTGTATTCTCCCATCGCATCCACAAGTAACAACACTGACGCTGTAATAGATGATTCACAGGAAGAAAGTATAAATGATGATCATAATTCAGAACTCCTGAATCAAAATCATGAATTAACTAATACAAATACAGAGGTTTTGAATGATTCACGTTTTAGTCCTGATCCAGCTAAATGGGATCAAGTTACGGACGCCATGATAGAATATTTTATTCAGAAACTACCACTGCAAAATATGAAAAATCTTTCGGGGACTGAAAAAATTATTAATTGTTGTAAAAAACAACTAACATCAAACAATTTTTTTTCACATTAAAAAAAAAAAAAAAGTTCTAAGAGAGTGGTTAGTTCCTTCAGAATCACAAAATGTTGTATTGCTGAATATGCAAATTATTTGGAAATAATACAAGCTTATCTTCAATAGGATTTGACGACTGGAAGCATGTCTATGAAAGGTTATCTGAGCATGCGAGTTCACTGATGCACAGAGAGTGTGTCCTACACTGCTGCAGAAGACTTAAACTTCCCAAAGGATTGACTATGTCTTGGTCATTTCGCTGCAGTTTGATTTACATTATTTTCACTTGCTAAAATGTGCAATTATCACATTTGATTAGTAAAGTTTATACTTTGAAGATTGTAGTAGAATAAAAAATATGCTCAGTTGTTTTAAGTTACCATAATATTTTATTTAGTAACCATGAGTTGAATGGATATTTTCAAATCAGTGGTACAGAGTTAAAACTTCTCGAAAATTAATGTCCCCACCATTGGCTGAGCCTGAATTAACCATTATCATTTATGTGCTTCTAAAATTGCTTTAAATTAATGGCAGAATAAAGCTTTTTGTGCATTTGTAATTTATTAATACTAGGGTACATGCACCAGTGATTGACACTTTTAAAGCAATCTCTGATGTTTTTAATGTTCTAATCATGAGAAAATATTTTTAGAAATCCTAAGTTAGTACATATGGTATGAAAGACATTCAGAACCACATATATGTTAAAATATATACATTTGATAACAATTATTTTTTATGAATTTTTATTTGACACCCACTCAATGTTACAGTAAATGACACTGCCAGGTTTTCTTTTTATCGGTAATTGGCACCCTGTGTTCCAGTGTTTGACACTACTAGTTATTCATTTTACCAGTTATTAGCACCCTATGCTCCAGTGTTTGACATAAAATACTAAAATTCTTATATGTAAAATATATGATTTTTTTATTTTTCCTATTTATTAATTATTTCGGAATAGACGTCAATTACTGGAGCATGCCAATCACTGGAGCACCTACCCTAATTCCTTTAATTTTTTAAAATTTAAATTAAAAAAACTTATTTAAACATATAAATTATGCAATACGTATTTTTTACAACTTGCGATAAAATGCACATAAAGCTGGTGGTGCAAATAAAGCTGATAGACAGTAGTTGTTTCGCAGCGAAATAAATAAGCATGACCCTTCATGAGGGAAAAATGCAGTCAGTATATGCAGTACGAAAGAAGCGGAATAAAGTGGACACGCATTGCACAACTCTGTAAAACGTACAGTCTTTAAAACAAAGTCAAAAAGCCTTTGGTGGTGACATAAAACTCTAATTTAAAAGAAATTTACATAAATTAAATGAACATTGTGATACAATGAACATATAATTCAACAGAATCGTAAGAATTTATAATTTAGCAGCAATCTATAGCATCTAGTAACAGAACTGTGAATGTAGAAAAAATCTTGAAATCGACCATAAAGAAATTAATGATGTATGTTAGACAAGCATCGATAATTATTGTTAGAAGCTTATTAATATCGAAATAGTTTTATAAAAAATTTTAGTGGATAAATTTGTCGCCCATTTAAGTGATTTAGGGGACGTTTGTTAGTAACTGGGTAACAACTGTCGCTTTGTCACACAACAGCGTAAATTTTCTTTCAGGTCTGCAAAAGTTACACAAGTACAGTTGGTAAGATTTCTCAATATGGTTGTGGCAAGTAAGCTGCCTCAACAATGTTGTGTAAAGTTACACAATATTTTTTACAGTGTGTTTCAAAAGTAAATACAATGTAAATATATATTAAAATAATTGTGGGTTAAAGCGAAAGTTTCAAAAAGTCTTTTTTTTTTTTTTTTGCTTTCTTTCTTTCCTTTAAAAGTCGTGTTGCTGACTTATATTGCAGACTTTTTAAAAACATTGGCTTTTAAGCACTAAATATCTGGGTCAAATTTTCGAATTTGAGTTTCTATTATATTTATACGTTTTGAGGTTTTCTGAATCCGAAAAAAAAACACGTTTTTAGCGGTTGGTCTGTGTGTCTGTTATCAGCATATCTCGAGAACAAGTTGTAGCAGAAAATCCAAACTCTGCATTCTAAATCTGTATCATATAGGGTTGTTACACCGAACTTTTTGTTGAGATCAAGCAAAAGGTTCGTGTACAGGGACATCCAAGAGAATTCCAATACATTACGTCTATGGACGAAATGAGTGTAACATCTATAGGCAGCCCTAAATAAAATGGAATGAACATAGTTTTTTTATATGCATAATAACATGTTTTGTGTAGATTGTCGTGTGAAAATTAATCATTATACGTTTACAAGGCTATCCAAAGTATTTAGATATACCGGGGCTATATTTAGAAATTTCTTGAAGCGTATTTCATTTTATGTTATGTGTTTTTTTACATAGAATTCAATTTATATATGTGATGTGTGTCTAGTTTGTGGACAGTGTACATGGATTCTCAAAATTAAACTAAGCATTCTTTTCTGTTGACTATAATTGATACAAGTGCTTGCTACATTTTACTATATCGACGAACACTGCTCAGGAAGGGAAATTTATTACTCATACCAGCACTATAAGCAAAGTGATTTTTGAAGTTCGATTTCCAACTCTGTTTTTTGTATCGTTTTAACGTTCCCTGAATACGAAAATCAAATGTTTAGCGGTTGATCTATATGCATATCTACTATCAGTATGACTTAAAAACAAATAACTGCAATATATTCAAATTTGGTATTTATACAGTTCGAATGAAGTTGTTAATTGAAAATTTTTGATCAAGATCGGTAAAGTTTCAGGGCCAATTAATAGCAGCCTTAAAATATATTTTTCAAAATAAATGTAGGTACTATAATTGAAAGGGGTTTGAGTAAGGGGTGGTGGTAGCCCCCCCCCCCCCGCACCCCCTCACCGAATCATATCTCAAATAAAACTGTTTCTAATCCAATTTTTCATTTTTTTTTTTTTTTTTTTTTTTTTTTTTAAGTAGATTGAATTTTATGATCTTACCTTATTGATCTTAAGTCTTAATCTGCAATCTGTTTTCATAGTATTGAAATACAGGGTAAGAGAAAATGGTGTGAGGAGCACACCAGTTTATTGTTTGAGAGGAACGGAATTTCAGTTTATTCTATCGAACAAAACTTTTTTAATTTACACGATATTTGTTTGGAGTTTTCATATAAGTTGCTCAACACTATGAGCTATTAAATTTTGCAAATGAAAATTTTTTAAAGCTTGTGCATGCGTAGTTAAAAATTATTTAATAAAAATAATATTTTTGCATTCTGATCACGGTATGCTGTGATGTATGCCAAATTTCTTAAAATGGCTGTGCATTGGGTCTAATATCCTACGTGTTATAATTAAAAAGTGGCTTTTTTTCTTTCAGTTTTTAAAAGAAACCGTTATATTTCCATGGGTATATGTGGTAGCCTCATAAAAAGTTATACAGATAATTCAAAGAAGGTTCATAATCAAATGCTACAGCTAAAACGCATTTCAAGCATTACTTTTTAATGGGTGATTCAAAAAATTTTGGTTTTGTTAAATTTTTACTGGTCCCTTTTATTTCTCGGGACAAAACGTTTGCTGAAATATATGAAATATAACATGTTCTTTATACTCCTAAAGTTTCAAGATAATTGCTAAAGAATTTTTCTAGATATTTGACAAAATGACTAAATTCGAAAATGTTTAAATTCTTATTGGTAGATAGTATATAATTTATTAATACTAAACAATTGAATAAATTTATAAAATTTACACAAAACCAAAAAAAAAAAAAAAAAAAAAAGAGTAAATATTTAGATTGTTCAAATGAATTAAATACTATTAATGAAAACTATAAATTTGATAAATGAGTTTCTTTCCAATTCATAAGGAAGTTTTCACTACTTCATCTGATAGAATTCGACCATTACCGGAGTTGGTTTTCCCGTAAAACCAACGATTATATTTAATCAGTTTATTTTTGTGATATATTGAAAGATATAATTTGTAATTTCGAATGAATATGTGTAAGTCCACGTACAATTATTCAAAATAAATATTATTTTTATATTCTTAAAAAGAGTAGGATTTAAGATGTTTAAAGGGCTTTGGCATATGGCCTATCCTCTTTATTTTGTATTTTTTATTTTGGAGTAAAGGTGCTATCTACCGAACAGATAAGGAACAAATGTTTAAAAATCTATTAAAACAAGAAAAAATATCGAAAATTGCTGCATAAAAAATGTTAAACGTTTGGTTTCAGTGCAAAACTAATGAACGCTAAATGGTTAATGTGCAATGTCCTTGCGACGCAGGCGCAAATAATAATTCCCAACTGCAAAAATTCATTCCGGAATTGTTCACCAAAACTTCACTTTTACAGCTTAACATAAAAAAGTTCTTTATTTCTTCAAAAAAAAAAAAAAAAAAAAAAAAAAAAAAAAGAAAAAAAAAGAGAAAAAAGGAAGTGTTTAATTTTCTTTTCTCTAATTCGCAGGGTGGCCATATTTAAATTGACAGTGTTGTGTAGTGCGATCTAATTGCAAGAATGGCACCAAAGTTTGTAGAAAAATTAAACAAGACGGGCGACGAATGATTCTGCAATAATAATATATATATTTTTAAAGTTCCAAAATTTACCGCTAGTAGAATATGTGGCACTGTTCTCTAAGAAAATATTTTGTCGCAATTTATAATTTAAAATTGATGATTGTGCAATTTTTTTAAGCGCTGCTTTTATTTCATTTATTATTTTGAAATTGAAGATACCGCGCTAATTATTCCACGAGAAAAAGCTTTACTTATAAAACAGCGCCAGATATTTCTCTAGCGAAAAATTTTGGAATTTATTATTATTACTAGCTGGCTTCACCAGCTAGCTGGCAAGAGACCCATGAAAATTTTTACCAAAAGACATGCTCTCGGGCGTCTGCGGAACCAATCGTAATTTGTTCTCTGTAAAAGTCGCATAATATTAAAATATTAAAAATTCAAATAATTTTAAATAAAATCTAAACGTAGCTCTAGTTCAACGTAAAATACACTCAAATTAATGAAAATCAAATAAACCAATCAAATCTCTCGTAATTCCTCATAACGTAGCTCTAGTTCAACGTAAAATGCACTCAAATCAATGAAAATCAAATAAACCAATCAAATCTCTCGTAGTTCCTCATAACGTAACTCTAGTTCAACGTAAAATACACTCAAATCAATGAAAATCAAATAAACGAATCAAAACTGTAGCAATTCCTCATAACGTAGAATACGCGTATCAAATCTCTCGTAGTTCCTCATAACGTAACTCTAGTTCAACGTAAAATACGCTCAAATCAATGAAAATCAAATAAACCAATCAAATCTCTCGTAATTCCTCATAACATAGCTCTAGTTCGACGTAAAATACGCTCAAACCAGTGAAAATCAAATAAACCGCAATCAAATCTCTCGTAATTCCTCATAACGTAGCTCTAGTTCAACGTAAAATACACTCAAATCAATGAAAATCAAATAAACCATTCAAATCTCTCGTAATTCCTCTTAACGTAGCTGTAGTTCAATGTAAAATACACTCAAATCAATGAAAATCAAATAAACCAATCCAATCTCTCTTAAGATTCTCCATTCTGCGTCATTATAGAAATGGGAAGTTTTATTTTCATATTTTTATTAATTAAAAGAAAACTAATCAAAAATTCGAAATCTGACTTCGGTGTGCACAATGACCCTACGGAGGGCACCTTTGCGTTAAATCACGTGACTGTCCGAGCTACCGTTTTCGACGTTTTCGAGAACAGGGAAATATACATATATGTACTAGCTGACCCGACAAACGTTGTTTTGTCATATAAATTATTTCTAGAGAATAATTTGCTAGAAAAAAATAACTAACTTATTGTAAGTGTGTAAGGATGTAGTATATAAGTGAAACAGGTATGGAGCGCTGTGAACGGTGACTGTGAATTCCGATTATAACGTAAGAGACATAATTACCGAAACTTTCGCTACTTGCTTCTTGCTACTTGCTACTTTCTACTTGATACTTGTTATTTAAAACCTCCGCTGAATGTCGAACAGCACAAAATTTTATTTCATACGGCAAATATTTCAATTTATGAGAGAATCTCTGATAGCAACAAATTTCACATGAAAATTCCGTCTTTTCTGAATAAGCTGTAAGAATCTGGACCGATTTGATGAAAATTTTTATCAAAAAGTTATTACAATATCTAACATCATTACATGTACATTTATCACAATTCAATCAATCGATGCATGTGAGTATGTGTATAGTATGAGCGAAGTGAAAAGTAGAGTTCGTATTAAATAAAAACTTAAATTCGTTTTAATTAAAGGTGAAAAAGTTGAAACAATTTATTTTATAACAGGTATATTTTTTTAATCTACAAAAACTTAATTTATCGTAATGCCATTGGATGTACAATATTTTTGGTTAATCCTTGAGGAATATACACAAACAAATTCGAAGGTTTTCCAACCCTGGAACACGCAACATATAATTGGCCGTGAGAAAAGCACGTATTTTCTAAATCTAAGCCACAAATTGGGACCCCTTTGGTGACTTTAAATATTTTAAGCCATTTTTGCGATGAATTGAAATGGTATAACATAACTTCAGCATAGAAGCATACAAAAAATAAATAACTAAAATATCAGTGACATACACACGCACAAAAGTATGGGAGACCATTGGTGACTTTAAATATTTTAAGCCATTTTTGCGATGAATTGAAATGGCTATCTCAATTGTGGAACTAAAGATCTTGGCGAGAAGCGTCCGAGCTACCTCGGTGCCAAATTTTCCATACAAAAAATAAATAAATAAAATATCAGTGACATGCACACGCACAAAAGTATGGGACTCCTTTGGTGACTTTAAATATTTTAAGCCATTTTTGCGATGAATTGAAATGGCTATCTCAATTGTGGAACTAAAGATCTTGGCGAGAGCGTCCGAGCTACTTCGGTGCCAAATTTCAAATTTTGCCAAAGGGTTCCGATATTAAAGGTGTTCCGTTCAAAAAATAAATAAATAAAATATAATAAATTAGCTACACAAATAAATTTGTAGGTTAGGGTGGTTGTTAATCAACGCGCGTGTAAATTTGATAGAAATTTATATAAAATACTCACTCCAATTCCGCACTAAATTTGCAAAATGTATAGTTTTTTATGCACACTTCAAAACTCTTCAAACACTAATTACATCTTGATGTAATATTTCAATTAGGACTCGCTTGTGAAATATACGCGCTGGCCATTTTCAAGATGGACGGCTAAATGAAGAACTGCTGGATCCCGTTCATGAATTGGGAAACCAAAGATACGCCAAACAGCTTCATTGGAGCTGATGTACCGGCCAATTTGGTAAAGTGTTATTTCATCGTTGTTATTCACCGGAGGAGCATTCAAATTGGTATTTTCAACTCGAAATACAGCCATATCACTGCCTTTATTCACATACTTGCAAATGTATTTGATGCTCTTCACTGAACTGCAGAACTGAACATTAATATGAGCATTGAATGTTTTGCTCAGCAGAGGCGAATATGGGAGCACCCAACGGTTATCAATGTCAATGCCTGTGTTGTTGACATAGATGACCGCCATAGATGATAAGATTTTCCGCCATTATCGGGATTTCTTCGACGATATATTGGATATCCGTCAACATTTGTGATCGTATCGTTAGTGAAATTTTTCGGAAAACTTTTAGTACATTTTCCATCTGCACAAATAATAATGGCCTAAAAAATCAATTTTCATTTTAACATAAAATAACTCCGTCGGATATTCACGAATTTTTTAAAAGAATATACCATTTTAATCCTCAGGCTAAAAATATTAACTTTGAAAAAAATATTTTAAACACTTACGGTTAAAAATTCATTTTTCATTTCAACATTAAATAAATTCTGACATCGGGTTTACGATTCTAAAAATATTAACTTTGAAAAAATATTTGAATCACTTCGTAAGATACGGTTACGATTCTAAAAATATTAACTTTGAAAAAATATTTTAAACACTTCGTAAGATACGGTTAAAAATTCATTTTTCATTTCAACATTAAATAAATTCTAACATCGTGTTTAGGGACAACTCACGCCATCTAGGTGGAAAAGTTGTTGAAAGAGTTGGTTAAAAATTAATTAAGAAAGAATTAATTAAGTTACAACTTTCATTTGTAAATCTAAACCATTCTCGAATCCACCTGAAGACACACAAAAAATTTCATTAATCTCGGTGCAGCCGTTTAGGAGGAGTTCAGTGACATACACACGCACAAAAGAAATATATATATAAAGATATATATAAATATTGCTCACTTAATAGATTTCGGAATCTTTCATCCCCGTCTTGTTTAATCTACCTAAAAATTTGGAACTATTATTGCAATTAGATCGATCACGTTACAGAGCATTGTATGTACTCTCAGTTTAATTATGGCCACTCTCTACATTAAGAGCAGAAATTTTGAGAACATATTTAATATAAATTACAAATTTTTCTTATAATTAAATTTATTTCATTGATTTGTTTGTATATTTGGCTGTTTTCTAATAAATCCATCTATTGCATTATTAAGTGCTAAATTAATCAATTTTTATTTATAAAATTACTTTTCCTTAATTTATCACCTTTAAAAGATAAGGTAATTTATTTTACTGCTTTTTATTTAACAAGTAAAATATTTTCCATCCAGATAAATAAATGAAGTCCTCTGTAAACTTTAAGGTGATATAAATTCCGATTTAATGCTTTAAACTTTCTTTTCTACGCATTAAAAATGAATGAAGAGGGTACAAATGAATATTTTATTTTAGTAAATGTACACAACACGGCAAAATTTTTGATCATATATATGTATGCGAGTGTGTGTAACTTGTACTGTTGTTATAAAGGTAGTTATTTTTTTAAAAATAAGATAAAAGCGAAACTTTTATTTAATATCTCGTAAGGGGGCTCTTATAAATTGAAAATAAAGTTGTGGACATACTGTAGTTATGTGTTCTAGAATCGTTGAATAATTTATAGCTAGCATGTTTTTGCATATTAAAAAAAAATCTTTTAATGAAAATAAATAATGAAACAAATATTATTTTCGATGTTTTCAGATAAAATTTTGTGCTATCATTCTAGCAATACGTAATATAATTTAAAAATTGTTTTGCTATAATGTTTTGTATTTTTATGAAATATATGTTTCTACCCAATACAAAACTTTTGTAACTAATTCAAATTGTTCAGCAACCAATTCAAATTAATCAGTACAATAAAAATCCGTTAGAAATTAAGATAAAATGTTTATCATTCATTAAACAGAAATAATATTGCAAAAACAATTCCGTAAACAATATATATATATATATATATATATATTTTGGTCCTAAAATATGAAATAAAAGAGTAAACAGCTCCTTTGATTAAGTTCAAATTATAATATTTTGTAATACCGGTTCAAGAATGTTATTTGATACTGAAACATTTTTGCATAGTTTAATGGGTGTAAATAATCAAATTCATATCATTTCTAAGTTTTCAGATACACAGTTAAGTTGGTGTTTTATTGTTATATTTTAGCATTTAAAATTGTTTCGTTTTCGTGTCATATATTTATATAAAAAATAAGTTTCTATGTAATGTAAACTTTCAGAGACGATAGTCAAATTAGGGAAAATAGATACTATACAGAGACAATCGACAATCAGAGACAATAACTAATCTAGTCTCCAATTGATCAGTACAATACAAATTAGCTAAAATATAAAAGATAAATTGTTTAGCATTCTTTAAATAGAAACGAAAAATGCTTTCATAAATAATACTGTTTCACATTAAAGCGATGAAATAAAGTAATCAACGGTTCCTTATATTAGGCCAAAAATGCAATATGTTGTAAGAATGGTTATGTTAAACGTTAAACATACACGACAGTCTGCAGCTGCAAGCCTTCGATTACAAGCTTGACGATCGACCAACTAGGCTACCGCGACCTTCTTTAGTAAAAGTGATATGCACTTGAAATGACAAAGAAATAAATATTTTTCCATTTGTTCACACTACAATTAATTTGATGTTTAGTGTGTAACCGCATTATAAACTTTGCTTTAGAATAAAATTTATAGCAAAAAGAGGAGTATCTTCTTTTAGAAGAGCGGAAATGTTTGCTTTTAAAATAGCTTTGTTGAAAATGGTAATTTTACAGTTTGAGTGCAATATCATACGAAAGTAATTGGTCAGAAGACTTAAAAATTTTCACTTCTTGTACATGAGACTTAGGAAAAATGTTAAATTAAAAGGATATCATAGCTGTTAACCCTTCCAATTTTCTTACACCACTATTTCAATATAAATACTTTTTCTTTATTTAGTAATGAAAAATCTGCAGTTAAATAAGACGAGGCTAACTAATCTAAAATAGTTGTGTCGTAAAATCGGGAGAGTTGGCAGTTATGGGATACGCACCGTATATGCATATGAGATATTGTTTTAATTATCAATTAAAAATGACCTGTTGTGTTTTTAAAGCATTTATTTTTATTTAGTAGTTACAATTCTACTGAGGAAATAATCGTTCATGCTTTTAAGGCAGATGACTTTTATTCTATGAACAGAATATTACATCACATTTTTATTTTAAAATCAGAAATTTTAAAGCGATGAAATTTAAGTAGGGTTCATTTCTTAAATCTTCTTCTTCTATTAGAGTTTTCTTAATTCAGAGTAATTTCCATTAAGTTGGTCTATTAATATTTAATATCAATTTTTAAATGGCAATATCTTTTAATATTTCGTAGGTTAGCAGTTCTTAAAAGGTTGACAATGAACACACATAAAATTCCATGTCTTAAAATTGAGTTATTTCTTATTGACTTGAATATATTTGACTGAGTGATATATATTTTACTCTCTTAAAATGAAAGAAGGAAAATATCTCAACTTGAGTGAATTTTCACTCACTTGCCTAGAAGAAACGCGCCCTCTCAACTTGAGTTAAATCCAGTAAATTGAATGAATTAACATAATGCACTCAAATTTGAGTTATTTATTATATTTGAGTAATTTATTTATTTTATCAATGGTTTTAATACAAATGATTTTAATAAATTGGATCACTTTACAATGGCGTTGCCAGTTGCACTTGCGTGCTACTGAAGAAATGAGTTGCAGCGAGAACGATGTTTTGCCACTTACACAAGTGGTTGAATGAGAAGGAATAACTCAAGTATCAATAAATATCGATAACTGAAGTTCGGTTAAAAAAAGAAAAAAAGCTACTAATTAGCTCAAAGAATTGCATTTTTAACTCAAGTCGATTAATAATAATAATAATAATAAAAAAACTTCTACTTGATAGGATGAATTAACTCATTCATTTTATGAGAGTACTTCTATTGAAAAACTAGAATGTGTATAGTTTATTGTAAAAGCTTTAAATCAATATCTCAAAGCTTTAAATTGTTTGAGCTAATAGGGTCAATTTCGGACATTAAAAGCGATAATTAATTCAGCACACCACCAAAAAAGAGTTATAAATGTTTTCCACATATTCTTAATGAAAAGTAATGAAGGAATATAGGAAAAAAGTGATTTTTTTTAAAAATAATGTATTCAATAGGAGGACGTACTAGTTTAATGCTTTTTGAAGATATATGAGCATTTCTAGAAAGAAATATTTTGTATCTTGTTATTTCTAAAAGTAACGACTGAAATCGCGGTATTATTTGAAATAAAAATACATTGAGCAAAAATATATTAATTTAAACTTTTTTAAATCTATCTTTACAACTGTTTTTAAAGATTCATAAACATTTATATACGTTTCTGTAAAACTTCTATCTAATAAATACACTTTTCTTAAGTTAAAATGAACCATGTATGAATCATCGCAGTTTCTTACATAAGAAACCTCTTTAATTAACAATCAATACTCCGATAATTTTTCAGTAAATATATTTTTAAAGATGATCTGATGCCTTAAAATGTATAAAAAGCGTAAATATTTTTATTAAAAAAAATCTTCAATTTAATTAAATGCCGATTTTCTATAAAATCTCTAAATTTCAATCGAATTTATAAATTTTCGGACAGTGAACTAAAAATCAATAACAATAGCCAATTTTTAATTTATTATAATCAGTTGACTTTTATACTTTAATCCAAATATCACGTAACTTATCATCTAAGTCGCATTGGAGTTGAAGTTTGACAGCTCGAAACTTTTAAAATATCACTCGAAAGTGGACTAAATAAAAAAATGGCATTTTAATTAACTAATAAATCAATCGGATAAATTTTCATCAAACATAGCTGGCACCCACCAGTGGCCGAGAAGTTTGGCTCTGAAAGCTGGAATACAGGAGGTGCCGGGCTCTATCCCAAGTTCAGCTTGTCGACCTAGATGCTCGGAGTTGGCCCTGGTTTTCTAGAGTACATACGGTCATCGAATCCTTAAAAAGACCCTATAGGCCTGTACTGTAAAACATAATTCTGTTATATTACAGAAAATTCCTTCAGAAAATAACCGTATGATAAGAGAAAAAATTGTAGACAGAAATTTTCTGTAACCAAACGCTACAGAAAATATTCATAGAAACAGATTTTTTCGGTAGTGCACATTGTAAAAAAAAAAAACCCTCATATTAAATAAATTTTTCCCCAATTGACAAGACAGGATCGAACTAACGCCCTCCGCGTAGTAGTCGAGGGCTTTACCTCTAAGCCACGGACTCACATATCACTCATTTACTTATCACCCATCTCTTCCAAATCCTGTTTTGATATCAAGTTTTCCGGAAACAAAACAGAAAAAAATTGTACCCACTAGATAAAATCTGTTATAAAAATTTGATTATGAGGAAAATATTACTGAACATTCAAGGTAAAAAAAAAAAAAAAAAAAGTTAACTTCATTTATTTAAAATTTAGTAAATTCTGTTTAATTTTACATCTAATGTTTAGTATATTTTAGTTAACGACATAATCTTTATAACTGCGTTTTATATTTAAAATTATGTAATTAAAAGTTCAAACATAAAAATAAGAGTTTTGATGTTGAAACTGTAAAAAATTTTGTTTTTCATTATACCTGTAACCATTGTAACAAATTTTATTTGGTGGGTACAAACTTTTTCTGTTTTGTATTCTTACCAGAATTCACGGACCTTTTGCCTTACACTATATCTGTAACTATTGTAACAAACTTCATCTGGTGGGTACAAATTTTTTCTGTTTTGTGTTCGGAAAACTTGATATCGAAGCAAGATTGAGAAGTGCTAAGTAAAGTAATGAAACATAAGTTCGGGGCCTCGAGGTACAGCCTTTGTCTACTATACGAAAGGCTCTGGTTTGATACTGTTTAGAGTCAAATGGGTAAATGTAAGGTTTTTATTTTATTTTATTATCTTTTTTTTTTTTTTTTTTTTACAATGTGCACTAAGCAAAAAATCTGTTTCTACGAATATTTTCAGTATTGTTCGGTGACAAAAACATTTCTGTCTACAATTTTTTTTCTCGTAGCATACGGGTGTTTTCTGGCAACTTTTGCTGCCAGGAATTTTCTGTAATATAACATAATTACTTTTTACAGTGTAGGACCCTAGTGTAGTCAATAGGCTTAGCCCACACAACCACAACCAATCAAACATAGCTGAGAATTTTGCAATAATTAAGTGTTTTGCATAAATAAAGCATATTTAATGCACATAATTTTACTTTATTTAAGAGCTTATTGTCCAAAATCTGAAACTTACAGATCAGCTAATTAATTGCTTTAATTATTAATTTTCCAGAATGTTTGCTGTCTTTTAAAGATTGTGCATTATTTTTCAGGCTTTTTGCGAATCAGCCTCTGATAGATTGAACAAGATTTTTTGCTATCATTTAAATTTTAGAATGTTGTTTTGTGGATTTAAAGCATTGTGCACGAAATATTTTAAATTAAGGATGACTTAAAAGAGAAAAAAAAGCTTTATGTATAAATTTATTGTTGTTGAAATTTAATTTGGAAACGTTCGAGTTTTCTTACAAAAAAAAAAAAAAAAAAAGAAAAAAAAAAGAAAGTGTGGTGTATTTCGCCATAGTATTCCTGTTTAAATCTATTGGTCTTGTGGTAAGTGACGTCACGTAAATGTACATGTACCTGTAAACTGTATTGTCCAATCAATGATCTGTTCATTCCTTTTTACTTTTATCTCTGCTAGAACAGATCAGTCTTCAAAATGTAGTCGTTTATGTTACTTGTGTATTTCATCTGTAAAATTGTCTTAGTCATCCATTAAATTCTATGTGTTTAAAATGTATACACCTCGTCATATTAGAGTTTTGGCTAACTTATAAATTTTCTCCTGCCCATAAAATACAAAAATGGCGACGATAAAAAAAAAAAAAAAAAAAAAAAAAAAAAAAAAAGTTTGCTTTTCAACATTTACAAATATCTACTTGAAGATAATTAAAAATGAAATCTGCAGTTCATAAAAAAAAAAAAAAAAAAAAAAAAAAAAAAAAAGAACGGAATACCTTCTACATATGTGTTTATTCAAAATCTACTTATTTCATAAAGAAAATTATTTATTGAAATGAATCATTATACGGTCGGAGACAGCAGCAGTTAATATCATTGTCTGGTGGCGGGCAGGTACGATTTAGGCGCCAGTGAGCGTAATTATTGTCTGCGATGATCTGCGATTTTTTATTTTTCGAGAAAGAGAGGAAAAAAGGTATTTACACATTTATTTTATTTTATTTTCTTTCTGTTCTTTTATTTGATTGCCTCTTTTTATTATTAGAGGTAGCATATTTTCATTAAAAATGTTTCAAAATTTTAAAGAATTCAATGATTTTGTTGAGTCTTTTTACACTTATATTAGAAGATTAGAACAGAACTTTATATTGTTTGATATAAAAGATGAAAAAAAACCTAGTGCTTTAATTACGTTTATCGGACCGAAATTATATAATTTACTTACAAATTTATTGTTCCCAGATCTTCCTGAATCAAAAACTTACACTGAATTAGTAGATGTCTTAACAAAACATCTATGTAAGATTCCTAACAAAATTACAGAACGCATTAAATTTAGAAAATGTTTTCAGGAGATTTTGAATCAGTTCAAGATTTTAGTGTTCGTTTAAAGAAATTTACAACACATTGCGCGTTTACAGGCGATTCGCTGTCAGAAAATTTGTTAGAACAATTTTTACGCGGATTAAAAAATCAAACAATCAAAGTAAATTAATGTCTCAGGTTGAAGATTTGACTTTTGAAAAAGCAGTAGAACAAGCCGTAACTATGCAAAGTACTGAAAATGACATGATAGAATTACAAAATAAGAATTTGAATTTGAATAAAGTTTCTGTTAGTGCTAGGAAACCAAAACAAAATTATTCTCAAAATAACTTAAGTAAACAAAACGTGAACAAAACTGCGAGTGCAAATAAAAGTAAAACTCATTGTTATCGCTGTGGAAATAGCTCTCATTTAGCAAATGTTTGTAAATTTATTAATGCAGTTTGCAATTTTTGTAAAAAACGCGGTCATTTGAGTAAGGTGTGTCGGAACGCACAAAACAATGTTACTCAAAAGAAAAATGTAAATGTTCTTGATACTGTAGACATTTTGTCATTACAATCTGAAGGCACTAAACCTATAAAAATTTGGGTTTTGATAGAAAATAGTGCTAAAGCAGAAATGGAGCTCGATACAGGATCGGCGATTTCCGCTGTACCGATAAATCGGTTTCGGAGATTATTTCCAGAACATAAAATGTTTCCTGCTGATGTACAATTAAAAACAGCTACTGGAGAAATTTTCCAGCCCGAGGGATTTGTTAGAGTAAATGTAACTTACGAAAACAAAACTAGGAATGTTAAGTTATATTTAGTTAAAAAAGACAATTTTCCTTTATTGCTAGGTAGGGATTGGAGAACTACATTTAATATATTCCCAAACAATTTACAAACTGTTCCGGTAAACAAAGTACAAATCTCGGAAAATTTAAATAATTTACTGAATGAATTTCCGGATTTATTTACAAATAACGTAGGTGAAATTAAAAATGTTAAAGCTGAATTACATTTAGAGAAAGACTCATCACCAATATTTTGTAAATCGCGAACAGTTACGTATGCATTAAGGAATGCAGTAAATGAAGAATTGGAAAGATTAGAAAGTGAAGGGATAATAAAAGCTGTTAGTACTAGTAAATGGGCCACACCCATTGTTCCGGTGGTGAAACCTAATGGTAAAATTCGTTTGTGCGGCGATTTTAAAGTCACGGTAAATAAATTTTTAAAGGTTGACAAATACCCGCTACCAAAAATTGAAGATATATTAGCAACTTTAGGGGGTGGATTACATTTTACAAAGATAGATTTAAATCAAGCATACTTGCATTTACCGGTAGAGGAAAATTCACAAGATTTACTTACTATTAACACTCCTAAAGGCTTATTTCAATTTACGCGATTACCATACGGAATTGCCAGTTCTCCAGCAATATGGCAGAGAACTATAGAACAAATTTTAAAAGGTATAGAGGGTATTTCAGTTTTTATCGATGATATATGTATCTCAGGGCAAACGGATGAAATACATTTAGAGCGAGAACAAGTGCTGAACAAGTGCTAGAAAGGTTACGTGAATATAATCTTAAAATAAATAAGGAAAAATCTTTTTTCATGAATGATGAAATTACATACTGCGGTTACAAAATTGATAAAAATGGCATACACAAAACGCAAGAAAAAATTTCTGCTATTTTAAATGCTCCAATACCTAAAAACGTAACTCAGGTAAAAGCATTCTTAGGCTTAGTATCTTACTATTCCACATTTGTTCCTAAATTATCTACGATTGTTTATCCTCTAAATGAATTATTACGTAAAAATGTAAATTTTCAGTGGACTAAAAAATGTGAAAATTAATTTAATGCAATTAAACAGGAAATTACTTCCGAAAGGATTCTCACCCACTTTAATCCTAAATTACCCTTAATTTTAGCCACTGATGCTTCTCCTTATGGAATTTCGGCAGTACGTTCGCATACAATGACAGATAACTCCGAAAAACCCATAGCTTTTGCTTCTAGAACTTTGTCTTCTGTCGAAAAGCGGTATAGTCAGGTAGATAAAGAAGCGTTATCAATAATTTTTGGAGTAAAGAAATTTTTTCAATTTTTATATGATAGGAGATTTACTCTGTATACTGATAGTAAACCCCTAGTTTCCATATTTTCACCCGTAAAAAGTATTCCGGTACTTTCGGCAGCTAGAATGCAAAGATATGCATTATACTTACAAACATTTAATTATGATATTAAATATAAAAAATCTGCAGAGCACGGAAATGCTGATGCTCTATCACGTCTTCCATTACGTAGTGAAGACTTACTGCTGCCGTCGTCCGATTCGCTAAAGCGAGAAAAAGTGTCACCAACTTTGTCACCAAATTTATTTGGCAACCCTGATGAATCCGATTGTTTATTTATTCATCAAATTAGTTCTTTACCTTTAACTACAAAGATGTTATGTGCAAGTTCTAAGCGAGATCCAACATTGAAAGAAATGTACCAGCATTTAATATCAGGCACACAGATGCCAAATTACTTACTTTTCGGACATAAACAAGAAGATTTTTCATTATTAAATAACTGTATATTACAAGGAAATCGTGTTGTAATTCAGACTGTTCATAAACAAAAAGTTTTACAAGATTTACATTTTGGCCATTTTGGCATAGTTAAAATGAAAGCACTGGCACGTAGTTTTGTATGGTGGCCAGGTATTGATAAAGACATTGAGAATTTAGCAAATAACTGTTCTGTTTGTGTTAAATTAAAACAAAATCCTCCTAAAATGGACAATCATAACTGGGAATGGCCTACAACACCTTGGAACTGAATACATGTAGACTTTTTTGGTCCAATGATGGGGAAAATGTTTTTAATCGTAGTAGATGCCCACAGTAAGTGGACAGAAGTGTTCATTGTTCCTAATACTACTGCTGAGAACACTATAAACTGTCTTTCATCGCTTTTTGCCAGATATGGCTATCCTGTGTCCCTTGTGTCTGATAATGGGCCACAATTCATTTCAGAACAATTCGAACATTTTCTACAAAGTAAAGGCATAAAACATAGCTTAACTGCACCATATCATCCCTCTACAAATGGTCAGGCTGAAAGATATGTCCAAATAATTAAAAAAGGATTGAAATCCTTAAGTTCAGAACCCGGAAATCTCCAATTTAAGTTAAATGAATTTCTATTCCAATACCGAATAATGCCTCATATTACAACAGGGGAGAGTCCCGCATCATTATTTCTCAAGAGAAATATCAGATCAAAACTGGATTTACTTGTACCAAATATTAAAAATTATGTTGAAAACAAACAACATAAAAATGTTTTTAACAAGAAAAAGATAAAAAAATTCCAAGTAAATGAAAAAGTTGCAGTACGCAATTACACATCACGAGATAAATGGAAAATAGTTAAAGTAATTGCCAGACTAGGTAAACTGCATTACAAAATTCAAGTAGGTTCATGTGTATGGAAAAGACACGTTGATCAACTGAAAAGTGTAGGTTCCAGAGTACAACTGGAGGAAACTACAAGTCCTGGTGCAAATATTTCCATGGTTACCGATAGCAAGAGTCCACACCTACAAAGCAATGGAGAATCTAAGTCTGGTAGGAGGCCTGCCATTATACCAGATCCTGTGCCAACCAATCCTTCCATTACACCAGATCCAGTGCGAACCGACAGTAGATCTGTGTCTACAAAGCCTGGAGAAATTGACTGTGATAAAAATATCAACAGTACTGTAAATAAAGAACTAAAATCTGAACATTCAAACTTTAAACATACTAACTTATCTTTTTCTGAACAGGTTGTAAGAAGATCATCTAGAGTAAGAAAACCTCCCATCAGGTATGGTATACGGAATTAAGGGGAGGAGAGTTGTGGTGTATTTCACCATAGTATTCCTGTTTAAATCTATTGGTCTTGTGGTAAGTGACGTCACGTAAATGTACATGTACCTGTAAACTGTATTGTCCAATCAATGATCTGTTCATTCCTTTTTACTTTTATCTCTGCTAGAACAGATCAGTCTTCAAAATGTAGTCGTTTATGTTACTTGTGTATTTCATCTGTAAAATTGTCTTAGTCATCCATTAAATTCTATGTGTTTAAAATGTATACGCCTCGTCATATTAGAGTTATGGCTAACTTATAAATCTTCTCCTGCCCATAAAATACAATAGAAAGAAAGAAAGAAAGAAACAGAAAAAGAAATCTGTTACGAGCATGGGCCGTAGCTTAAATTTCACCCTTTGACGTCTTTCTCTGTATACAGGCTCTCTAGCTGGTGCATGTAAAATCCGTTGGGGCTGCAGTCCCGGGAATTATCGAAGAGGGAGCCGGGGAAGATCAAAATTGCGATAGTATATCTCTGGATCATCCCTAAGGTGAATTCGTGAGTGTCGCTAATCGCCCACTACGTTGCTCTAGCGCGACGTTAAATCCACTCAAACTCAACCTATTCTTTTCTTTTTTTTTCTTTTTATATTTATTTATTAAAATATTTATATTTATTTATTCTTTTTTAATTGTTCAATGTATTAAAATAAATATTTTCTCCGAAATGTACATAGTGTGTGTTGCTGTAATGAAATTATAGTAAAAATATTAGAATAAATGCTGTTGAAATATTTAATGCATTTTTCAATTTAAAAATTAGTTCATTATAAACATTATTTTCTGGAGCTCTTAAAAACACTTCATGAATCATGAAGAAAAATTAAATTATTACAGCTATTTTCTGTATTTTAATGCGTTTAAAGGCCAAGGACATATTCCATAAACATTCCAATTCAGCAATCTTAAAAAAAGATTTGAGTACGAAAAATTAATAAATGTTGTAATTTAAACACAAGAAAAGTGAAGTAATTTTCTTTAATTAAAAGTTTTAATACATTTAACGTAATTAAAATCGTTTTATATGAATTTTAATTAGTAAGAAGTTAAATTTCAAAACCACTGCCTACAATTCATCTACATCTAAACAATTCATTTTCAATTTTCTTATGTTATAACTCGTAAAATGCAAATTTCAAAAGAGCACAGAATAACGTAATTTCAATTTAATATTGAGCCACGATGATTAGACAATGACTGGTGATTATATTATGTCAATAATTATCCAAGTTATTATCTTCCAAAATTCTATCACAGAACTTGAGTCTCTGGTGAGTAATTAGATATCGCAATCATAGCATGCGCATAAATGCAAATATCTATTATTAAAGTGATTTCGGAACATTTTATTTCAAATCATGAATCATTGAATCTTAAATATTAGAGAAGATGGATCCTCTACTTGTATGGGTGAATGCTAATCGAACAGAAATGAGAGGTAATTAATTATATAAACCGATCAATTTATAGATAGATCATCGGTATTTCAAAATCGTTGTAAGTTAAGACATAGTGGTAAAACTGAATGGTTTGTATGTTTGTAATTTATATACACGGAATTTCATAAAAATGGCAATAATTTAAGAATTTGTTTGTTGCAAAGTTTTCTGTTATAGCAATTCATTTATTGTTAAGAAAAGAAATAGGAAATTTAAGGCAGGCACACACATACACGCACACACACACTGTAATTTTTTTTTTCTAAAATAGGTAACAATTTGTAAGATATTTGGGTAAAGCAATGTTCCAAATTGAAAAGTTCTGTTTATAACCCAAAATGGGTCAGAAAATCTATCTATTTTGAGTTTACAAACTTGTTATGTATGGTGCACATAACAAGCCTTAATTAATAAGAAATAATATAGTTGCTATTCAGAGTGCCAGAAATTCAAATAAGAGGTGATCGAAGCATGTATTCAATGACCCCCCCCCCCATGCTATTACTCCAGGTGATGGGTCAGTATGACGATGTTGAATGCCAGCTGGCAATTGCATTCTCCATGAGGCCGCTAAACTCGGATACGATCATCTTGATGCTGTAAACAGAATTGCAATTCGTCTGAAAAGACAACGTCGCAACATTTCTGCGTTCAGGTTCGTCGTTGATCAGGCACAATAATCACTCCTGTCAGGGAAGCAGTTTCTGAGGCAGCCGATGTCATGATCCCCGCATACTGGCTCACCACTTGGAGTGATGATATGTGGTTTCATTAGATACACGTCTTGATCACTTCATCGGCCTTAACTCATCACCTCTTGTTCGCATTACCGGCACTCTGAATAGCCATGCATTTCTGGTGAGTTTAGGTCTATCCCTCTGCCCTATATTTGAGACCTCCGTAACACAAAATGTAAGCAGAACAATACTCGACTGCATGTTATTCGTGTGTTTCAGACCTTTTTTGATGTAGAATGAGTTCGACTGTTACTCCGGTTAGCGCATTCTTTTGTTCTTGCCCCAATTAAAAACGCCTCGTCAATCGTTGCGAAGTGACTGGCATTCCATCACTCTCCAGTAACCTTGATAGATGAACTTTGACATCGTGTTGAAGCTGCTTGGAATGCCGTATCCGTACCTGTCATCCAACCGCTGTTCTATTCATACCTAGGCGGATAAGTGCTGTTGTTGCTTCCAGAGGTCACCGCTTTATGTACTGAATTCTCAGGATATACACCTCAAAATTTCCTGAAAATTTAATCAATTTTTATTCCAATTATAATGCATGTGTCCAATAAATATCCTTCTGTTATATGCATTCCTCTATTGTGTAGCAATTTAAATGGGCAATAGTGTATTAATAAATCAATTCAGTCTACAATTCTTTTGATCGATCAGTCAAAAGTCTTTGAAATAAAATATCAATCAAATCTATTTACAAACACACGTCGGCCTGGTGACTCGATCGGTAGGAAGTTGTATTCTGAAACACTATGTCTCGGGTTCGACTCCCGGTTCAGGCATGGACGTTTGTACTGTTTTTATAAGTGTAAATGTTAAAGGAATTGTCATTGAGAATATGTTGCATAGATAATTCGAGACAAAAGTGATTGTTACTATAAGTCTCAAAGTTATAAAAAAAAATAAACACATATACAAATATGCATTTGTTCATACAGATAAACATTAAAAATTCTTCTTACAAAGAATATCGAATATAAAAAATTACGTATAATAATTTCTAATTTAAAAAACATGATTCTTATTTGGAGTATTAACAATTTAAATTAACTACGACCTACTAGCGATTTATACCTGCAGCCAGCTAAAAATAAAAATAAAATGACAAAATAAATATATAATTTTTTACCACATTTATCACAGAAAAAAAAGAATTATTATTATTATTATTATTAATATTGTTATTATTATTAAAAATGAAATATAGATTCCCGTTTCCGAATAAAAACCGAAAAATCTTCAAAATCTTCAATAATGATTTTGAATTTTGTAACCAGGAAACAAATTAGATATAAAAATTAGGTAAAATTGTTTTTCATAGAAAGATTTGATAATGATTCCTGAGATATTTATTTTTTCAAATTGACAGAATGTTAGAGACCACTGCCAAAGTCAGATCTATTGTAATAAGGCAAAACAAAATTGAAATTTTATACAAAATACACTGATGGAAAAAAAAATCCCAACACCAGGAAGGAGCTGTGCTAGATAAACGAAATTTGGTAGGCGTGTTTATACATCTGAAAGATGACGTCGATTCAAATTTCGAGCTACGCGCATAAGTGTGGCGCTAGTAGCGACACTATGAACATGCAAATGAGGTTTGCTTTAAATAAGCGCTGTAAGGTTCGTGATCGTTATTTACAGTTGAGATTTGACGTAGTGGGTTAATGTTAGTCAAGGATGCCTCTAAGAAGACGAAGAAGCCATTATAAACAGCTCACTGATTTTGAACGAGTTCGTGTAGTAGGGCTACGAGAAGGTGGGTTTTCTTTCCGCGATATTGCAGAAAGACTTGGCAGGAATGTATCCACTGTGCATGAGTGTTGGCAGCAGTGGTCAAGGGAAGGTACTGCCTCAAGAAGACCGGGTTCCGGGCGGCCACGTGGCACTACTGAGAGGGAAGACCGCCGTGTTCGGCGTATGGCTGTGGCTAATCGTACTGCGTCTGCAGCTGAAATTCGAGCTGCAGTTGGCACCACAGAGACACAACGAACTGTTACAAATCGGTTACTTCAAGGACAGCTACGAGCCAGACGCCCTGTAGCGTGCATTCCACTGACTCCAAACCACTGCCGTTTGCGACGTGAGTGGTGTCAAGCTAGAGCTCATTGGAGGACGGAGTGGCGATCTGTTGTGTTTTCTGATGAAAGCCGGTTCTGCCTTGGTCGCAGTGATAGCAGTGTGTTGGTTAGAAGGAGGCCAGGTGAACGCCTGCTAGCGACCTGTCTGTGGCCTAGACACACAGGGCCTACTCCTGGAGTTATGGTTTGGGGAGCAATTTAGTATGACAGCAGGAGCACTCTCGTGGTTATCCCACGCACCCTGACTGCAAATTTGTACGTCAGTCTAGTGATACAACCTGTTGTGCTGCCATTCATGAACAGCATTCAAGGGGGTGTTTTCCAACAGGATAACGCTCGCCCTCATACCGCTGTTGTAACCCAACATGCTCTACAGAGTGTCGACATGTTGCCTTGGCCTGCTAGATCACCAGATCTTTCTCCAATCGAGCACGTATGGGACATCATTGGACGACAACTCCAGCGTCATCCACAACCAGCATTAACCGTCCCTGCATTGACCGCCCAAGTGCAACAGGCATGGAACTCCATCCCACAAACTGATATCCGACACCTGTACGACACAATGCATGCACGTTTGCATGCTTGCATTCAAAATTCTGGTGGTTACACCAGTTACTAATGTACCAACATTTCACATTTGAAATGGCTCTTCTCGCCAATGGCTCTACCTGTGATCTTGAAACTTTAATCAATTAAATATGTTACATAGACAAATGTATTGCTGAAATTTCATTACTGTACAATAATTTTTTCTTGGTGTTGGGATTTTTTTCCCATCAGTGTATATGTTAAAGTAACTTACATTGCATAAAGTAATTGGTATTGTTACAATTATTTTCTTCTATATTTAAAAGAAGAAAGTACTGGATTCCTAAACATTTTCGTATTCCCGTCTTCGATTTATTTACACGTTTTGAGAGAAACGAGTTAAACATTTTTAGAAAATGTCTGTGCGTGTGTAACAAAAATTTTGGGGCACAAATTTTGATCACAATTAATGCCTATTAACTTTTGGTGAAAATCGCCCAACAGGGGGGGCTGTTATCCCTTTTTTCACATTTTTTAAATGGCAGTATAGGACAAAATTTCGTATAAATGCGTCTAATGATAAATATTTTGAACGAAATATTGTGAAATTGGGAAGAATTTCTTATGAAAATAATAGTTGACAAAGGAAAAAAAAATTAGGAGCATCACCCATCCCTGTTTCATAGGAGTATTGTTTAAAAGATTTCATTAGTACTTTAAAATCGAATGGCCGAACAATTTGTCTGTGATAATTTAAAACAAAGCATATTTTTTCACTTTAAATAAATAAATAAATAAATAAATAAATAATAATAATAATAATAATAAAGCTTTTCCTTAGATGTCATCTGTTGGGCACAAAATTAAATTTCTTTCGACTTTCAATGTTATACTTTTCTGAGAGGAAAGTTGTCTACATTTATGATGGGGATTAAATTTATTTAATTAAATGATAATTTTAATGAATTAATTGTACTGCGCGAATTTGTATACGAAAACATAGACGAAAGTTTTGTGGTGACCACAACATATTAATTTTTTGTACGCTAAGGTGTAAAGATTAAGAAAAATTGGTGCAAATATAAGCAAAACATTATGATAAAAATATGTAAGAATTAAAAAGTATTTTCTATGGTAACTAAAACATTGCAAAATAGAAATAGCAAGCAATAAAACTGAAATATCTGCATTTTACATAAATTAATGTTTCTATTGTTGGCAAACTTTATTTTTAATGCAATGTTTATTATTCGATCAAAAGTATTACTGGAAGAAAAATATTGTGTAAAAAATAGGTCATGAAATATTTAAAATCTCCATTACATTTGATTTTTTTTTTTTTTTTTTTTTTTTTTTGATTAATAATTTCTTCAATGATCCCTTTATTCGCAAAGTGTCGTGCTGATTTTTTTCTTCTTTTCAATGATCAGACATTATGAGACATAAACTAAAATTTTGTTTGCTTACAACAATCACTTCTGTGTCGTTTGTATCTGACTTTTGTTTTTTAAAGTTAAAGCATATTTTTACGACTGATGGAGAAAGATTGCCCTTTGAAACGTCTGATATTTTCATAATTTTTTATGTTATTTTCTGTTCTGTCAAGCTTAGTTTATAGATTTAGAGTCATAGTAGATATAATTACTAATTCAGTGTCATACTTTGAATCTCTCAATTTGGTCACTAATTAATCAGTTTCACTTTTTTTCGTGACTGTTTGCAGTCCATATATAAGGGATGATATTGTGTGTGGGTTAAGTCGATCGGCAATATGAAGGCTCTAGACTTGGATGGATCGCCCACCATGGGTGTGTGTGGGGTTTCTAGGGAGTCCCAGTCCGTATCACGCGAGTTTTAGACAAAACTACGGAAACATCTTTACGGTTAAGCCGACGAACGCGAACTGGATTCGAATTTGGCACTTCCCATCGACCAGCAGAACTCTTTTTCCACTTGTAGAGCGCAATACATACGAGCCATTCCATGTCAAATCAACACAAAAAAAACCCCGGCATTTTTAACCTGACCCCCTCAGATTTTTATGACATTGGGCTCATTTATTTGTCCTATTGAGAGATGAATTTATACCAATTAATAAGTCCCTACCTCTTTTAGGTTTTTATATACAGTTATTATTACGTTTCTTATCTATAATTATTGTAAGTTTCAACATGAGACGGCCATTTTTTTGTAAAACGTACGTTATATTAATATGAAAATACTGGTAGAGATGTATTTTAATTTATAACTCAGTATCCCATGGTCGTAACATGTTGAAACTTGCAGTAATTATATATAATAAACGTAAGAATAACATATAATTTTTAAAAGAAAATTAAATATGTACCTTTTGAGATATTGGAGGTCAAAGGCCAACATGGTTGACCTTAAAATGAAAAATTTAAAAAATATATACATGTGATTAAAAGCCTGTATTATAAGCTTTCTAATGATACCAATCTTATATCTCAAAGTTAATTAGGAAACAAAATATGGGAAAAACTTTTTACTATGAAAATACTGATTTAGGGTTGCATATTATTTTATAACTTAGCATCCCATGGCTGTTCCATGTTGAAATTTGCAGTAGGTATAGATAATAAATGTAAAAATAACATATAATTTTTAAAAGAAAATTAAATGTGTACTTTTTGAGATATTAGAGGTCAAATGATACCTTAAAGTGAAATAAATTACAAATATATACTTCTGACATATCATTTGAAAGCCTGTATTATAAGCTTTCTAAAGATACCAATGTTTTATCTCTAAGTTAATTAGGAAAGAAAATATGGATACATTTGTAGTAGAAGAATTTCGGAAATTTGCATTTTTTACCAATTTTTGCAGCCCTGTATATCAAAAACTAAAAAAGGTAGGGACTTATTAATTGGTATAAATTCATTTCTCTATAGAACAAACAATTGAACCCAATTTCATAAAAGTCTGAGGGGGTGAGGTTCTTAGATGAGTTGATTTGACATGGAATGACTCATACACGTATTTATATACGTATAATATATAAGGTCATTGTGCCTAAATGCGACGTGATTTTTGGTAAGTTTATCGCATTTAGGAAACTTATGACATTTTAGTAAACAAATAATTATGAAAAGAAAGAAAAAAAAAATGGTTGAATATTATACTCATAGTTCTAAGCTAGTGTTTTGAGTCCTTTTTTTTTCAAGAAATTAAAAAAATATCAGTAATTTATGAAAATATATACCAGCGTCGCATTTAGGAAATTTTTGTCGCATTTAAGGTAGTATATCCTAAATGCGATGTTCAAACTCCCTAAATGCGATAATGCATTTAATGCATGAGAGTTACTTTAATGTTATTAACACTTTCCAAAGAAGGTTGAAAACTGTTATTAACACATTCCAACAAGGTTGAAAAGTGTTTATGACTTCGGTTTGTCTGTCTGTCTGTTCGTCTGTCCGTCTGTCTGTCTGTCCGTCCGTCTGTCTGTCCGCGCTCTAACTCCCGTAAATATTTATGGAATTTCTTGAAACTGATATATGTTATTCAAGATTACTATTGGACGTTCCCTATTGAAAATTGAGTTCATACCTCTACTAGTTTGTGTACAGGGACACCCGAAAGTATTTCAAAGCATTGTGTTCTATGAGAGGTATTTTTACAAACCATATTTTCTTACCTTTACTGTAGACATATCTTAATGAAATTGCAATATGTTACTAAAGATTACTATAGGATGTTTTCTGTATAAAATGGAGGAAATATCACCATCGGTTTATGTACAGGGACACTCAAAAGTATTCCAAAGCATCGCGTTCTATGAGAGATATTTCTATAAATCAAATTTTAATAACTTTACTTTCCACGAAGTTTTTGGAAATATAAATATGGTATTTATATGCACATAAGAATGATTTGCACAGAATATAGCATGATTAGCATTAGATTTACAGGGTGGCACAAAAATATCCAGTTACATTAACAGCTATTTTAAAAAAAAAGCTAGAATTGTACTTTCGTTTACGTTAAGGGTTTTTAACACATTCTAACCTTTTTTTTAAGGGTGAATATGATACCTCTAGTGGTTTGTGTACAGGGACACCCGAAAGTATTTCAAAGCATTGTGTTCTATGAGAGGTATTTCTATAAACCATATTTTCATACCTTTATTGTAGACATATTTCAATGAAATTGAAAGATGTTATTCAAGATCACTATCGGGCGTTCCCTATTGAAAATGGAGTTTATACCTCTACTGGTTTGTGCACAGGACACCCAAAAGCATTCGAAAGCATTGTGTTCTATGAGAGGTATTTCTATAAACCATATTTTCATACCTTTACTGTAGACATATCTTAATGAAATTGAAATATGTTATTCAAATTCCCTATTGGATGTTTCCTCTATAAAATGGAGGAAATACCCCCACCGATTTATATAGAGGGACACTCAAAAGTATTCGAAAGCATTGCGTTCTATTAGAGATATTTCTATAAATCAAATTTTAATAACTTTACTTTCCACGAAGTTTTTGGAAATTTAAATATGGTATTTGTATGCACAAAAGAATGCTTTGCACAGAATATAGCATGATTAGCATTAGATTTACAGGGTGGCACAAAAATATCCAGTTACATTAAGAGCTATTTAAAAAAAATGGCTAGAATTGTACTTTCGTTTACGTTAAGCGTTTTTAACACATTCTAACATTTTTTAAGGGTGAATATGATTTCAGTTTTGTGTATCTGCCTGTCCGCCTGTTTGTCTGCCTGTCTGTCTGTCCGAGCTCTAAATCTCATAAATATTTATGGAATTTCTTCAAAGTGATATATATTATTCGAGTTCACTATCGGATGTTCCCTATTTAAAATGGAGTTTATACCTATACGGGTTTGTGTACACGAACAGCCGGAAGCATTTCAAAGCATTGTGTTCTATAAGAGGTATTTCTATTGGTTTTACAGTAGACATATCTCAATTAAATTGAAATATGTTATTCAAGTTCACTACTGGATGTTTCTTGTATAAAATGGCGGAAATATTACCACCGATTTATGTACAAGGACAGTTAAAATTATTCTAAAGCATTGCGTTCTATGAGAGATATTTCTATAAATCAAATTTTAATAACTTTACTTTCCACGAAGTTTTAGGAAATTGAAATATGTTATTTATATGCAGAAAAAAATGCTTTGCATAGAATACAGCATGATTAGCATTAGGTTTACATGGTGACACAAAAATATCCATTTATATTAAGAGCTACTGATAAAACAATTCTAGAATTGCACTTTCGTTTACATTAAGCGTTTTTAACACTTTCTAACATTTTAAAGTGTGAATATGATTTCAGTTTGTGTATCTGTCCATCTGTCTGTCCGTCTGTCTGCCCGCTCTCTAACTCCTGTAAATATTTATGGAATTTCTCGAAACTGATATATTTTATTGATGTTCACTATGGGATGTTCCATATTGAAAATGGAGTGAATATCTCTTCTGGTTTGTGTACAGGGACACCCAAAAGCATTCGAAAGCATTGTATTTTATGAGTGTTATTTTTAAAAACATTATCCCTATAGAATGTTCCCCATTCAAAACGACATTAATAGGTCCTGTACAACTAGTTTGTTTACAGGGACAACAACAACAACAACAAATGAAATGCATTACGGTTTAGGACAGAATTTTTTGAAAGTTAAGTCTTTCTAATGCAAAAATTATAAAAATATTGAAATGTATTGTTAATATTCTAAAATAATGTTTTGTATAGAATATGGTATGATTAACTTTCTGATTTAAATGGCTACACTAAAATATTCAGAGAGATCAAAAGCTGTAAGTATAATTTAATGGCTGCATTTTATTTTGCGTTAAGCCTTTTTAACTCTTTCCAAAATGCCTAAGAGTAATTTTAAAATCAATTAGTCTATCTGTATATTTTTCAGTCCTTCTGTCTGTTGTGTGATAACGTTGTAAAGTTTGCGTTGACGCAAACTCCATCTTAACTTAATTAGATCACTAAATGGATAAGTAAGAGAACACAAGACTTGAATTAACAATAACTAAAGTTTATTTGAGCAGATTAATGGGGACGGTGGCCTGGCAATTAAAATAGCTCAGTCAGTGTATTACTCAATCAAAATATATATATCAACAATTAAATTAGATTATCTTAAATATCTCACCCCAGCAAGCAATTGAAGGTGTAGCGACGGTTGCACTCGTAACTCCACTGCTGCGACTTCACTTTCGATCAGAGGATTCCCTACAGATCGAAATTCACTTTCATGAGCGCTAGCAAATACTCGTACTAACACTCATCATGACTTATTCCTCACTCCTCTAAATTTCTACTACTCAATATTCTACTACTTAATAATCATTGCGTAATGCATGATTTTTCGTTCTTTTTTTATAGTTTATAAAATACTTAATACCGCATAACTATTTCAAGATAAAATGTTGAGTAACTCTATGTGCAACTCTGCCTTTAACAGTGTGTGTAACTCTTCCTTTATATTAACAGTGTGTGGAACTTTGTGTCTAAATCTGCTGTTTGTTAACAGTGTGTAACTCTTCTTTTTTTTTAACAGTGTGTGTGTAATTCTGTGTGTATTGCTGAACTTTTCTAACAGTGTACGTAACGCTATGTGAAACTGTCACTGTGTGTGCAACCCTGTATGCAATTAACAGTGTGTGTGTAGCTCTTCTTTTTTATTAACAGTGTGTGTAACTCCATGTGTAATTTTTTTTTATTAACAGTTTTTTTTTTAACATTGTGTGTGTAACACTGTGTGTATCGCTGATTTTTAGCGAAAAACGTGTGTAATTTTACTTATGTGTAACTAACAGTGTGCGTAACCCTGTGTGTGTGCAACTCTGCCTTCTTATTAACTCTGTGTGTGTAACTCTTTATTAACAGCGCCTTTTTATTAACAGTGCATGTAACTCTGTGTATAATCCTGCCTTTTTATTAGCAGTGTGTGCAATTCAATGTTAATTTTTTTTTTTTTTTTTTTTTTGAAGAATGTGTGCAACTTTGCGTGTATCACTGATTTTTTGCTGTGTATAATTCCGCCTTTTTATTAACAGTGTGTGTAACTCCGTATGTAAATCTCTTTTTTTTTTTTTTTTTTTTTTTTTTTTTGACAATGTGTGTAACGCTGTGTGTACCGCTAATTTTTTGCTAACAGTGTGTGTGTAACTCTGCATTTTTATTAACAGTTTGTGTGTAATTGTGTGTGTAACTCTGCATTTTTATTAACAGTTTGTGTGTAATTGTGTGTGTAACTTTGCCTTTTTATAACAGAGTGTGTAACTCCGTGTTTAACTCTTCTTTTCTGAGTAGTGTATGTGTAACTCTGATTCCATGAATATTTACGGGAGATAGAGCACGGACAGACAGACAAACCAAAGTCATTAGCACTTTTCAACTTTATTGGAAAGTGTTAAAAACATTTAGAAAGTGATAAAAACGCTTATTGTAAACGAAAATGCAATTCAAGCAATTTTCCAACAATACATCTTAATGTATCTGAATATTTTTGTGTGGCCCTGTAAATATAATGCTAATAACACTGTATTTTATGGAAGGCATTCTTTTGTGCATATGAATAATATATATATATATATATATATATACGACTTGTGCAAAGTAAAATCATTAAAATTTGGTGCTTAGAAATACCTTCCATAGAACGCAATGCTTTTAAATACTTTCGGATGTCCCTGTATACAAACCAGTGATGGTATTTACTTCAATTTACATGGGGAATATCCGGCAGTGGACTTAAATGATATATTTCAATTTCATTAAAATTTGTTTAAAGTAAACGTATCAAAATACGGTTTATAGAAATATCTATCATGGAACACAGTGCTTTGGAAAATTTTGGGTGTCCCTGTAGACAAATCAGAAGAGGAATTCCCTCCATTTTCAATAGGGAACATCCGATAGTGAACTTGAATACGATATATCAGCTTCAAGAAATTCCATGAAAATTTACAGGAGTTCGACTGCGGACAGACAGACAAATCGAAGTCATTGACACTTTTCAACCTTGCTGGAAAGTGTTAAAAAAAGAACGAAAAATCATGCAGTACGCACTGGTTATTAATACTGTCCAATTGTACGTGCTTGTTGTATCGTATAACTTTCAATATTCTTTGCCTGCATTATCAAACAAAGGAGAGAACCACAGAAAAATACACAGATTGACTAATTCAATTTAAAACCGCTCTCAGACATCGTTGAAGAACGTTAAAAAGGCTTAATGCAAAAGAAAATCCAGCCGTCAGATTATAATTGATCCCTTAATGTATTTGAATATTTTAGTGTAGTCCTGAAAATCTGAAAGTTGATCATATCATATTCTATACAAAACATCATTTTAGAATATTAAAATACATTTCAATTTATTTATAATTTTTACAGTAGAAAGTTATTTAGATGTGATTTATAAAAATGTCTGTCCTAAAACGCAAAGCATTGGAAGTTCCCTGTACACAAACACGTTGTGTAGGACATATTAATGGCATTTTAAATAGGAAACATTCCACAGTGAACTTTAATAACATATATCAATTTTTTAAAATTCTGAAAATATTTAAGAACTCTTGGGACGAGAGTTAGATAGAAAGACAGACAATCGGACAGAAAGATAACCAAATTAAAATCATATTCGCGCTTAAAAATTGTTAGAAAATGTTAAAAATGCTTATTGTAAAAGAAAATGCAATTACAACAAATTTTTATTAATAGCTCATAATGTAACTTAATATTTTTATGTGGCCCTGTAAGATTAATACTAATCATACTGTATTTATAAAAAGCATTCCTTTTTGCATATGAATAACATTTTTCAATTTCATTAAGATTTGTGCAAAGTAAAGTTATTAAAATTTGGTTTGCAGAAATACCTCTCATACAACGCAATACTTGTAAGTCTCCCTGTACACAAAACAGTGGTAATATTTTCTCCATTTCCCATAGGAAACATCCGATAGCGAACTTGAATAACATATTTCAATTTCATTAAGATTTGTGTAAAGTAACGGTATTAAAATATGGTTTATAGAAATGCCTCTCATAGAAAAAAAATAGTTTGCAGTATTTCCGATGTCCCTGTACACAAACCAGTAGAGGTATTCACTCCATTTTTAATAGGGGACATCCCATAGTGAACTTGAAAAACATATATTAGTTTCAAGATATTCCATAAATATTTACCGGAGTTAGAGCGCCGAAAGACAGAGAGATGGGCAGACAAACAGATACACAGATACACAAATTGAAATTATATTCACACTTAAAAATTGTTAGAAAATGTTAAAAACGCTTAATGTAAACGAAAGTGCAATTCCAGCAAACTTTTCTTAATAGCTCTTTATGTATCTGAATATTTTTTTGTTGCTCTGTAAAACTAATACTAAACATACTATATTCTATAGAAAGCAGTCTTTTGTGCATATGAATAACACATTTCAGTTTCATTAAGCTTTGTGGAAAGCAAAGTTATCAAAATTTGGTTTATAGAAATATTTCTCATATAACGCAATGCTTTGGTATGCTTTCAAGTGTCTCTGTGCCCAAACCAGTGGTGGTATTTACTCCATTTAATATATAAAACATCCGATAGTGAACTTGAATGACATTTCTCAATTTCATTAAGGTTTTTGTACAGTAAAGGTATTAAAATATGGTTTATAGAAATATCTCTCATACAACACAATGCTTTGTAAAAGGTTTGGGTGCCTCTGTACACAAACCAGTAGAGATATTAACTCCTTTTTCAATAGGGAACATCCGATAGTGAACTTAAATAACATATATTAGTTTCAAGAAATTACATAAATATTTACTGGAGCTAGAGCGCGAACAGACGAACAGACAGATACTTAAATTGAAATTATATTCACAGATGAAAATTGTTAGACAATGTTAAAAACGCTTAATGTAAACGAAATTGAAATTATAGCAAATTTTTATGAACAGCTCTTAATGTAACTGAATATTTTTGTGTGGCCCTGTAAATCTAATGCTAATCATGCTATATTCTATGCAAAGCATTCTTTTGTGCATATGAATAACATATTTCAATTTCATTAAACTTTGTGGAAAGTAAAGTTATTAAAATTTGGTTTATAGAAATACCTCTCATAGAACGCAATGCTTTGGAGTACTTTCGAGTGTCCCTGTGTACAAACTAGTGGTGGTATTTATTCCATTTTATATATGAAACATCCGATAGTGAACTTGAATAACATGATTCAATTTCACTAAGATTTGTATACAGTTAAGGTATTAAATATGGTTAACAGCAATACCTCTCATAGAATACAGTGCTTTGGAATACTTTCGGGTGTTCTTACAGGAATTAGAGCGCGGACAGACAGACAGACAGACGGACAGAGGGACAGACAAGTCTAAGTCACTTTTAAACCTTGTTGGAAAGTGTTAAAAAGGAAAATATGCTTAAATTTCCCTTACTATATCAACTGTAAAATTCGCCGCATTTAAGGGATAAAATTTGTCGCATTTAGGAAAATGGTGTAAACAGACCCTTAAATGCGATAAAAATTTTAAACCCCTCTTTTTAAAAAAATGTAGTATTTTTTTTTCTTCTTCTTCTGGTAGGTATGAAGGGTATTCAAGCACATGACGTAACAGTGGTTATTTGATCTTGAAAGATGAAAGGATAAAATTACAGTTACTATTTGAAAATATTTTATCGCAAATAGGAAAAGACGTCGGAAAGCCATAATGGACAATGTTTACTGCAAAAGAAAATTCTACTAGAAAAAACCTTTAAAATTTAATGAAAAGATTCGCGAACCGTTCTTGAAATGTGTATGTTACATTATGATTTATAAGTTTGTGATTTAAGCATTTAGATTTTCAGTAGAAGAACTTTGTCGCATTTATGGGTTATCGCATTTAGGCACACTGACCTTAAGTAAAATAATGCAGAAGGTATTTAAAAATAAATAGCAAACGGACAGTAATATAGGAAACGGAAGCAGTAGCTTCTTTCATAATCACAATGTTCTGTAATTATTTAAACCAACGCTTTCTTAAAAATCGATAGATACACATTCACTATTATTATTAAGGTTGTTGGTGGTTGCAGTTTTCGTTTTTTATTAAATGTGTATGTATCTATACATATTGACATATTATCAGGACTTTATAGTTTTGAATAGATATCTCTAACTAAAGGAGGAATAATGGTTGAATTTTCCAATCTTTAAGTATTTATTTTATAAAATATTCTATTAAAAGCTAAAGCGCATATGTTATTTACTATACATAGAGAGAAGACACTAGTTTCAGGAACTAGAAAGGGCGTTGTGAATGAAGATTGTATGTATTAATAAAAAATGTCAACATAATTCAAAATAACGTACTTGTAGTGTATTACCTTAACGTAAAATGTAAATTAATTCACCGAATTGAAAATATATACATGCGGGAACTTTTATTCCTAGTTTGTTCTTTTGGGTTTTTTGATAAATTAGATGTTCTGGGCTCGAGTTTATATGCTAGAACTTAAAAAATGAAATATGTATGACTTTTAATTATGGATTTCTCCTGCTACTGTCAATAAAGATAAAAATCAAGTTTTATATAATCAAATAGCTCAATTATAAACTAATAAATAATGGTAGTCAAACTTAACGTGTTGTAGAATTTAAGGGGGTTTCAAAAGAATACAGGAATTAAAAGAAGACAAAGTTGCAATATGTACATTAGAAAAGCTGATTGTGATATAGTTTGTAGCATAAATAATTTAAATATGTTTATTTACATGCCAATATATTAATAGAAAATATGTTGTACAAAGAGGAAGTTTCAAAATATAGAGTTTTTTAAAGACTATATCCAAGCACAAAATGATAATACATTTCTTTTTTGAACTTGATTTAATTGTTGCAAATAAATTTGCGACTACACGAAGCCAAGAAATGTATATATATATATATATATATATATATATATATATATATATTCCCTGTTTTAAAAATGCATGCTTTAATGCATGGAAATTCAAAAATAAAATACTTTAGTACAGTAACAAAAGTGATATAATAGTATAATATGACTTGTTATTAAAAAAGAGACTATAATAACTAGTAACAATAGTAGCATTAAAGTATAATAATGCTTTTTATTAAATAATAAAAAAAGAAACTTTATTTTTAAGAACTTGAGTAAAGTAAGTGTATTTTATTGCTTTTTTTATTCAATAGATGGCGCTAATAAACCAGAATCGGCATAGAAAAGATTTATTGTAAAATTCTTTTTGAAAAATCTTATATCTTGAGAAGATCAGTCTTAAGAGAAAGACAAATCTTATTTAAATATAATAGGAACTATTTGAAATTCTAAAAGATGCTATAAAGAAAGGGCACTGTATTAAAAAGCTTTTAGCCAAGGACATTTTTAAATTTTACTTTAGTTGATTACTCTTAAAAATTGAAATTGAAAAAGAGCTAATAATTATCTTAACAGTCGAATTATTTGAAAAAAGGGTCCTTAAGTTTTTATTTGAAAAACAAATTAAAAATTTTTAACACATTTTAATGATTATGGAATAAAACATTCTTTCAAAGTTATTTAATAAAAAAATGATTAAACTGGTGGCATATGGTTATTTGTAAAGTATTTTTGTCTTTTTGTCTTTACTATAATTTTTGCTAAAATCCATAAATGCCATAGAAACTGCAGTTAATTCAAGTATGATTCTAAAGCATTAGTAGCGTATTTGATTTAAACGTATGTATATCAAGATAAAAAAGTTCTACAATTTTAATGGTAACCATATAAGTTTAATAAAAGTTCGGATGAAAACCTACCATGGATTAAATCGCCCATATTTTTTGTTGCATTTGGCCTCATTTTTTAATCTTTTGTTAAAAGTATTATCAAAGATTATCCCTTAATACATCCAGTTCTGTAAAAAAATTTCTTGTAAAACTGAATCCCAACTCAAACCACAAAATTGATTTATATCAAACCAAACTCCAAAGAAATTTATTCAGACTAGAAACCAAAATGTTTATATCAGCACTTGACCCAAAACTTGAGCAGTGAAAACTTGAGCAGTGAAAATGTTTTTATTCAGTTATAGAAGAAAAATCTTCAATATCATATCTAATACAAATATATTTGTTTAAAACTGATATAAAACTGAATTTATTATAACTGATATATGCTCAAATCGATACTTTAATCTAAAAAATAAATATAGTAAACAAACCAAGAAATAAAAAAAATAATTTGGTGTATTCGAAAACTCTCTTTAAAAAACCAAACCAATCATTAAAGAGAATTATCGGAGGTTGGTCGTTAGTTGTGTGGGTTAAAAAAGCCTATTGATTACGCTAGGGTTTTAGTTCTGCGTGGAATGCCCTCCGTGGAAGTGGAGGTTCTTTTAAGGAGTCCTAGTTTGTATTTATTTGAGATACGAAAAAAAAAAAAAAAAAAAAAACCACGGAAAACTGCAAATGACTGTACTGACGAGCGTGTCCTGGGATCGAACCCGACACTTCCTGTATTCCTGCTTTGGGAGCGTAATCCCTCCTCCATTGGTGGGACCAGAATTATCACAGGAAAAGGGGGTCTACACTAGGAATTTTGGCCTGGATAAATGCTCTTTGTAGAGGACTTTTTAATAGATCTTATTCCGTATTCATGTAAGTTTCAAAGAAAACCATGTCAAGCTCCATATGTCCAACCAGTGCGACGTGGGTCGAACCCGACCCCTCTTCGTTGCGTGGTGGTGTAAAATGATTGTGGGATACCATGTTAACCTATCGGAGAAAAGCTTCTACTACTAACTTATTGAAATTCTGAAAATTACAATAACATTTTAATTAAAAGGAAAAAAAAAATAAATAACATGTAAGCTGTCCTAAGCTATATGCAAATACACATTTTTTTTTTCTTTCTTTTCCATTCAGAAATATATTACATGCTTTTATGCTTTTCAGGACTGAAATTTTCAAACACTTAAAATGATTTTCAAATATTTTAAAATTAGAGGCGCAGAGAAAATTTTTGTGTCTATAAGCTGAACAAAATTTTTTTAAAATCTGGAAATATGACCAAGCTAAAAGTATTTCTCTCATAGCTTAAAATTAGGTTACACAAACTTTAACCTCAACGCGATAAATCCTCCTCAATGTAACACACTGCACAGAGTGAGGGAAAAAAAAAAAATAAAGAAAGAAAGACAAAAAATCACCCGGCCCCAAACAAAATTAATTGGAGTCAACCGGTCGGAGTGAAATTAGGTTTTCCGAATATATCCCATTGTCCAAGTGCATTAGTTGAAAAATACACTTTCGGAAGTGCAGCGTGTAACTTCACAAGACTTAATGAAAGCTTGGATAAATTATATGGAATTAAGATACGAAATTTGCATTGCTATGAGAGGTAGTCATATACTATAAGAAAGACTTATTACTGTTATAGTTATTATTGTTTAGACTATTGCTCTTACAACTTATTGCGTTTATGGAAGAGAAGTGCGTAATTCTTACAAGACTTGATCAAAACTTAAATAAATTATGTACAATTTAGATAAGAAGTTTTCATGTTTATTAAAGATACTCATTTATTTTAGAAAGGTTTATTGAAAAAAGAAATATTAGATCAATTTTCTAGTTATTAAAATTTACAAATCAATTAAAAAAAAAAAAATTTTTTTTTGGATGAATCAACACTGATTTGTCTAAAATAGGGATTCTTACTCATTTCTATTAATAATATTTATAATTAGCTGTTAAAGTTTATTTTTTACAAATTCTTTGATTTTGTTGATCACTTAAATGATATAAATTTACTCCGCGCATATGTTTTGAAAGTGTTTATTTGTTTGCTACTTGAAATTGCTTTAAATGCCTATAATGTTTTCTAATGTTTATATATTCTTTTTATTTTCTTTCATGCGTACATTAATTTATTTTCTTTATATGCTTTTTTTAATGTTAATTTATGTTACACTGAGGAAAACAATATACCGCCTTCATCTAGAATGAATAAGTGGTCATTTTCTAAATCCCTAAACTAGAAAAATATATTTCCGAGCTATGCGCATAAGGCACACCAATAAACTGAATTGACGAAATGATCGAGAATTTCTAGTCTACACATTTCTGGATGGTGAAACAATATTCTGAATATTCTGAATCTTTTGTATTGCGAGAAATTCTCGCTTGATTTTCTAGAATTGGATCATAAACCAAGATCATAGTTGCTGAAAACCGCCTCTTGTATTCGCATTTATTTGAAGAGATTTTTAAATAACTTTGCCCTCGATAATATAGGAAAACGCTCTAGAATTTTAATAGGGGTTTCTAGAACTCGCTTTCAAAGAGGTCTAGGATTTATAAGAATGACATGGAACTATTTTTTCTAGAGCCATAATTAAGATTCTAGATGACAATTACAGAATTTTTTTCTCAGTGTAAATAAGGATTTATTGTACATTGTTATTAGTTATGTTTATAAATAATGGTTGAAGTTATTTTTTTTTTACAAATTCTTTCCCTTTTATTGATCATTTAAAAGGATATAAATTTAGTCTGCGCATACGTTTTGAAAATGTTTATTTGTTTTCTTATTTGAAATTTCTTTAAATGCTATATTTTACCCAATTATTATTATTATTATTTTTTTTTTTAAATTAATTACGGCAAATTTACACTTTTTGTTAAATTTCGTTCCTGCTTGTATATTTAGTAACTATTTTAAATTTTCCTTTTTTGAAATTTAATAAACTTTACCCACATTTTGGCAAAAAGAAAAATACAGTTTTATGAAATTACAGCAAATAATGCTAAATAATGATTTCCTATAGATTCTTACTATACTTGAAAATATATTAATATATATATATGAAAATGTTTTTTCGTTTTTTCTTTTATGTGAGTGTTAATTTAGAATTCCTTAAATCCTATATTTTGTTAAAATATATTATTTAAAAGTTAAATTTGATAAATTTAAAGCCATTTATTTTGACAAAATTAACAATACACTCCTATGAAGAAAGTGAACAATTTTGAAATATAACAAATATTACGATTATTTGAAAATACTTATGTGAGGAAAAATTTTACGTCTATAAATTTCATAGGGGATAAGCGGAAATATATTTTGCTCGAATGTTTTAAATGGATGGTTATGCTCCTATCTAAGAACTTATCATTCAGTTTTTTGGTCGGAAATGAAAGAAATCTCATGTATCTATAAATGAGTTTACAAGGGAATCAAGTCCTTTTCTGAGAAAACCAAATAAAATGTTTTAGTGAGCCACAAACATAAAATACAGTTTCACAACCTCAGGGAATGACATAAAGGTTAGTACAATTTTTAGGCGGTGAGGAAAAACTAAAATTTATGGAGATGTTCTCCATTTCTTTTTATATGTAAATACAATGCGTGTCTGTTTATAAAATACCGAATGGCTTTCAAAATTTCAGAATTTCTGTACACGTAAATGTTCTTTGCCAATCTGTTATCATTTTAAGTTCTCTTGTTTTTAAAAATTCAGAAAATACTGAATTGTTTAAGAGATTTAATTAAAAAGAAGAAACATATTATAAATGGCTTTTAATAAAAGGTCAGTCACGGTTTCATTCTCCTATGAAAATTTATTGTTTCTTTTAAAATTGTATTTACAGTGCAGCCACATATCCTAAAACTAGCAGTGAGGACGCGTCCAAAATGTTGGAAGGATGCCAGCTTGAAATTTGGAAAACATCCAAAAATTCCGCTCTCTATTATTGCTCATTTTCTCTGAGTTAGATGACTGTCACCAATGTTTTAGCATTGGAGTCGTTGAGTAAGCACATACGCAGATACTTGCATGGTTTCATGAAATGTGGTCCAAGAATACCAAAAAAAAAAAAAAAAAAAATGTAAATATTTATCACGCTATTTAAATATAATCTTTTCACTCCTCCCCCTCTTTACTTTCTTCTTCCTCTTTTTATTTTTATTTTTATTTTTGTTTTCCTTTTAATGAATTTAAATTTATACTTAATAATATTTGTATGCAAGTTCTTCGAATTAACTAAGAAATATATAATTAAAAGAGGAAAAAATATGTTTCTAGAATTTCCCAAATTATGTTTATAATAGACTTTCTCCGGGTATAATAGGAGTATATATATATAATATTATATAATATATGTATGAAATATATATTTTATAATTGGAATTAAGATTTTTCCCAATTATGTTCATAAAATTCCCAAGAAAGAGAAAAATTACATTTATAGGCTTTTTTAAAAAATATCATCTCTTTTACATAATAACAAAAGAAAGAATATATATATATATATATATATATATATAGTTTTATAGATACTGGAAGAAGCGTCAATTATATGTCAAATTTAAGTATTTTAACAACATTGTAAGTGACAAGTTATGAGATATTTCAATATGGAAGACCTGTTTACTTGGTTGACTATAGTGTATCACTAGTGCGAAGTAAAACTTACTCAATTTCAACCTGAACCTCAACCTGTTTTCTTGATTTTGTGTCGAAACTTATTCAACTGTAATAATATCTTTGTTATATAAATATTGATAGGTTATAAGTTCAAATTTAGGTTTTTACATTGTAGAGGACTGAAAATAACTTCCGTGAACATTTTATGTAATATCGTAAAACCTATGCGTTTCCGAATTTCTTTAAGATTTTCCCTATTTCAAATCCATACGGGAAGAACGAATAAATAACCTCGAAATCAGTAGATTTCTGAAACTTGCAGTAATATTTCTGAAATAAAACGGGAACTTTATTGCCTGTAATTTTTGAAAAAAAAAAAAAAAAAAAAAAATAGAAGATTTATTATTATTATTATTATTAATTATTATTATTACGCAGTATTTTTAAGAAGTATTTTTATTTATTTATTTATTTATTTTTTAATTACGATTTTGATAACCCTAAGCAAATAAATTTCATTTATGTTAAGTAAATAACATGATCCAATTCTGTTAGTATTATAAAAAAAAAAAAATCTTTTAGCAAAATATGAAACACGTTTTAATCTATTAACTAAAACTTTCCCATAAAAAACATTGTGTTAAAAGATCATTCATCTTATATATGTTTTCTAGAGAATAAACATAAATGTATGTGTGTGCTCCTAAGTAACAACGTATCATTCATCCTTTATGTCGGAAATGAAAAAATCCTTCTTGCATCATAAATGAGTTTAGAAGTGATTCAAGTTTTTTCTAAGAAAACCGAATAAAAGGTTTCAAGGAGGCGAAAAAGAAAATGCTTTTTCAGGACCTCAGGGAGAGTTAGATAGGACAGCGTAATGCAATTTTTTTGCGGTAAGGATGTCTAGGAGATTTCTGTGACATATCATTACTGTAATATATAAACAACAATGAATTAGCACCCTTTACTATATCTTGTAATTATTTATTTATTTATTTTTTAATGATACATTATTTACTTAATGTATTGTTTATCTAAATACGATGCAGGGAAAATAAAGTAATCTTAATATATTTTATGCTATTTTTAGGAGAAAATTAATTAATTAAATCTCAAGATACGCTGGGAATATACGTTCTCCCTTACATTATGAAAAGAATGAAAACATTACAATTCTTTTTAATTTACTGATATGAGATTTTTTTTGTACTCACTTAAAACAGCAATAATTAAAACAATAATGTAAAAAAAAAAAAAAATAATAATGCAAGCACATAATTTATATATATAAGCTTATTAAATATTTATATAGATACCATACCATATAATATAATAAATAATTATGCAAATAGAAAATTTCACCCACTTTCGTGAATGTAGAAATATAATTTAACCTGGGAGAAAAAGAAAACTGATTAAATATATAAAAATACAAAGACAACAAATATGAAGATTAAAATGAAAGGCAAAATGAATTTTTGTAGCCGCATCAAAAAATTATCCAAAAAATGTCACCGAAAGAAACATCAAGAAAAGAAACATAAAGAAGAGAAAGACAGACAGAATATTTATAGGAAAGCAAAAGATTGGCACATCTACAAAGCAAAGAAAAACTTCAAATTTAGAAACTAGAGTTTAAAGAAAATGTAAGATACAGCTACATTGTAAAATCGAAAATTGTTTCAGACATGGAAAGAAGTGTATTTCACTTACGTGACGTGCTTGCAAAAATATAAAGAAAGGTCTAAATTTTACTTAAAGGGAATTTTCGAATAATGTTGAATCTACAGTACAACAAATATCATAAGCAACAAAATGTATACATAGTTTTCACTTCGAAATAAAAGCAGATAATTTAAAAATCTAAATATAACAACTAAGCGAATATAGTTAACTAAATATATTACCTAACACGTGATACCATGTTTATACAAGTAAAATTTTTGATATTTAAATTTTTGATGAAGCCGCCTAAACAGTGTGGTGATTAGTGTTCCTGAATCCCACGCCGTAGTGCCCGGGTTCGAATTCCGGACAAGTCATGGATGTGTTGTCCCTATTACGTGTAGCGACGTCCACCCATTGGGTGCGCCTTCGCAAATGGCCATAAATTCGTTAACCCGCGGGCGATGTTTTGTCGCAAGTGCCACGCCATTCGATTAAAAATCAATAATTAATTAATGACAAAATTTTGGCGAAAAAAAAAAAAAAAAAAAAAAATCATCAAATGTTTTTTGCAGGTTGACAAAATCAAAATTGCATGTAGAGAGAATAATCTTTGAATAATTTTATGACGTCTTCGTGGCAACTATAAAATCGCAAATTTTGAAAATATAAAATTGAGAAAGAATAGATTAATAATAATTACTAATAATTAAGCTGTTAAAAATGAAGTTCAATATTTCACAAAAAATTAGTGTCAATTAAGGTCAATCTAGCTGTAATCAATATTTTTTAGAAATTTGGTGCTAAATTTTAAGCAGTAAGCTTTACTAAAATGGTGAAATTTAGCAACAGATTTGTAAAAATATTGGTTACAACAAAATTAGCCTAAGTTGGCGTGATTGTTTTTTGGTAAAACATTATTATTATTATTTTAACAGTGTTGAATACCGAAATATGATAAATGACATAGATTTAGTTAAGAAGGGGTGCTTAGTTATAAATCATAATGAAAGATGAGGTATTCGTTATAATAAGTTCTGTATCGTTAATTTTTATTATTAAAGTTCAATATTTTCTTACCTTTATCAAAATGGTCTCATTAATAATAACATCAATAAAAACTCTTAATAATCATATTTATTTTGAAAAACTCCCACAAATAACGAGGTAAAATGCACGTTACGACTTTCTTGGATCGTAAGAGACGTTAGCAAGCAACAGATACTGGTTATAAATTAATTTTTAAAAGAGATAGAAAGAAAGTGGAAAAATCAAAATATCGTTATTGATGCACATACATGATTAAATTTTATTTTTATGCATCTCCACTTTTATACCATTTCTTTTTGTGAGTATAGTTTATGCGCAACCTTACTTGTAATGAATATCAGACATCTATTCAAATTACATGAGAAATCCCTAATTGTAAAGGCATACATTAGGCATATTGGACTTCTGTTGTATGTGTTTAATAAGGATGAGATATGGAATAGAAACTATGAAAGATATAAAATCTTTATTATCATATATATAAACTCAGCCATTAATACCGTAATGCATAAAAAAAGAAAAAAAAAAACTAAATTTGGTTTGAAAACTGAAAACAATAATTTGAATGATTATCTAAAATTAAAATTTACTTGAGCAATGCTGTAACTTTCAAAGAGCTTAGCAGGCAGTCATCTTCAATTGAAAAAGGCATGAAACCGTAAGTATTTTTAACGAAGGAATAGCATATATATTTTAATGATTTATTTCTGCCTTAATAGTAACAGAATAATATTATTATGGTAGACACATACAGAATGGTTCAAAATAGATATCACAGCAGTAATCTGTTAAACTAACAGTCATAGAAACACAATTCCAATTAAAAAATTGGTTCTAATCAAGAATGGAAATCTGCCGTGGCATTCTTTGTACAAGGATCTGTGTACATGTCTCGAAAAGATATAGTTAAATTTATTTATTTTTCAATTGCTCAAGAAGATAAAATACTCCATGTTGAAAAAGTGGGATTAAAAAAATGTATAATTTGAAGGGAAAAAAAAAGTTATATGGAGTCTTCTTTCATATGACAAATATCAGAAAAGTATCCTCCGTCTAAGAAAGAAAACGATAAAAATCCCTTGTCTTTAAGTGCAATAGTCTTGAAGTTATTTTTTAAATGATGGCTTACACCACCTTACCTGAAAATTTTCGACCAATTTTTTGACGGAAAAGTCATTAATTAAAGTAACCAACTGAAAGTTAAAAAAAAAAAAAAATATCCATTTGTTTGAAAACAGCAATTAAATCCATTCCAATGTAAGAAAAAAAAACTGTTTTAGGAATTTTAGGAAATAAATTCATGTTGTGCTGTATTATGAAAAGTTTTATAATTCAATCCATTAGGATGTCATCAAATAAATGCTAAATACTTTAAGACAGATATTTATATATTTATATATATATATTTATATATGAAAAATAGTTCTTTAAAATTTCAAATATCTGTAGTTTTTTTTTTTTTTTTTTTTTTTTTTTTTTAATTTTATTAAGACTCTGTAAAAAGTATGAGTAATTACGGTGGTTCTGTATAAAGGTATCTTTACATTAATTTTTTTTAGTAAAAGATTCATTTAGGATTTTCATTTTCCATTAATTTCGCACTTATGCATGCGATTTCTAAAAGACAGTTTCGATGTTTTAAGTTATTAGTTGGGAAAATATAAATCTAGATTAGTACTTTATTTTATATTAAATTTTATAAATTTACAAGGAAAGTTTTTAATTAGATATTTAAGCTGCACATGAGACAGATTCTCCTTTCTCAGTTAATGCTATGGGATTTTCGTTACTTTGTATTTTGATAAATACAGTTTTTCCGAATTATGATGTTTCAATTCAACTCCTTGAAGGTGCTGTTTTCTTTATCTTTGTGAGCAATAATAAATTTCTGATCAGGTCCAACGATTAATCTGTGTAATTTTGTGTTGCTCTGTAAAGTAGTTATTGTGCTAGTTTTATCATATTTTTATAGCAAACTTTTATTCAGAATTGTACAGCTCACCAGAGCAAATCAGTGGTTTATCTACCACATCAAATACAAACGACGCTATACCAGAAATGTTGAAAGAAGTAGCTATGGCAATAAAAGTAATGAAAAAATTGAAAAAATTGAATTGTTACTAGTGCTTTTATGTGTCAACAGATGAAAATACTGATGCACGTGTGTGAGGAGTCTTGCCCCAGTGCGTAATCTTGATTTATCGCCTTTAATCGCCGTTATTTTGGATCTCGTGAGCATTTAACCTGCTGATTAAAGCCCTTCTATTATTCCGTTGCTCATAAGAATTTCATCAAGTTATTTTGCTTCATTTTTTAATCATGTGTCAAGCTTATTATTATTATTATTTTTTTTGAACTGATATACTGAATGATTCGAAATAGATGTATTGGTGATTATCTCGAAACAAAAGGTCATAGGATTATTTATTCAAATAAAACATACAGTTTTAGTTTCGTAAAGCACAATAAATTTAACCCTTTATGTCCCTTCGGTATTTTTTAGTACCACGTGATTGTAACTCGTGCAGAAAAATAACCATTCACATTTTACCAATGATACTTTTTAGTGCCAATATTGATTATTTCTCTCAAATATTGGTAGATTGCAATAGCAGTTCCATGAAGGAGGAAAAGTTTTGGAAGGGATTTTTGCAGCCATTAGATCTCGAATGCTTCTGTTTTGTTGAATGACATGCGTTGCTATATTTCTTCATATAAATCTGCTCAAAACTGAAAGATATGCGTATCATATTTTTTTTCTAATATTGTGTGATAAGTATTAACAACTAGTGAACAAGAAATTGGTGTTGTGTATTTTTTTCAGCTGTAGTGTCCCGATTGCACTTAAAAGCACCGAAACAATTAATTAGCTCTAATTTACAGGAAGAAGAAAAAATTTACTATTTCAATTTTACTTATCTCCTCCTCCACCTATATTAGGTAACACTGCTCAGCAAAAGAAAAAAAAATCGAGGTCTGATAACATTCTTGGTTATTCTTATGTAAAATGATCTCCTGAATCCGAATATGATTCCCATTTTGCCCAGACACCCACCGTTTTCCAGATACACCACCCCCTCCGTCAATTTCTTTCCCTGTTCGACGATTTTATGACCATGAATTTGATTTGAAGAATGAAAAATAATTTAACACCTAAAAACAAACAACAAAAATGAAAAACAAACAAATAAATAAATAAAAAAATAAAAATAAAAATAAAAAGTTTAAAAAATAACATTAATAACAGATTAAAAAAACAGATTAAAAGTTATGTAATGCATAATTTCAGTGGCAAATTCCCCCCAAAATTTTTCCCTAGTCGCAAATGTTCCTGTTTTAGAATTTTCCAACTCTGTAGCCCTCAAAAGATATTTAACGGTTAAAATAACCCCCCCCCCTCCTAAAAATCAACTTTATAGCCCTAAAATCACCGAAAAATGATAAAAATAGGGGGCCATTCCTAAAAAAAACTGTGAGTGATAGGGTAAAATGGGCGTCATATTCGGATTCAGGAGGTCATTTTACGTAAGAATATGCTGAAATGGTGTCAGAGGCAATTTTCATGCCGAGCAGTATGTAATTAGAAAAAGTTTTGATATATATTATATGTTTTTCCATAATTTGGGGTATAAAGGGTTATTAAAATACTAAGTTTACTTTTGTACGACTCCTCTTTACATTACTTTTCCGTAAAGAACTGGATATATTTGATTTTAGATATTTTCGATTTAATATGTCAAATATTTAAAAAAGTATTTGATGAATTATCTTCAAATTTCAGAAGTATAATGAACAGGTTATATCTTATATACCTTATATACTGTAGCAAAATTTGTGCACTGAAAGCAATAATGGAGACCCGTAAAATAATAATAATAATAATAATAATAATAATAATAATAATACCGAATATTAATGATTCCCTGTTAAAAATAAACCTCTAAATGCGTTCTGCCTGTAGCATGAAATTATAAGGCTTTTTCTAATTATCTGTTTTATATGAGTCTACAATATATATTTATGGTGATATAAAGATTTCTTTTAAAAATTGCAAAAACATGCTTTGTTTTTAATTATAACACGCAGGGTATTAAACTCAATGCAAAAACTTTTATAAAAAAAACTTGAAATATTACATTAAACACAACATACTGCAACAAAAATACAAAAATATTAAATATCTAATGAAATATGAGCATTTTTGCGAAATAATTTTTAATTGCGCATGCACAAGCGTTAAAAAAATTTCATTTGAATAATTTATTAGAGAAATGCATTGTGTGTATCATCTATGTGTATGATAACCCTAAGAAAATATCGTGAAAAAGTTATCGTCGAAAGAATGAACTAAATTTCAGCTACCCGTATCTCTCTCTCAAAAAGAGAGAGAGAGAGAGAGAGAGAAAGGAAAAATTTAAGAGGTTTTATCAATACTTTTTTACAATGGACCAGCACTATATTACCACTAACTGAATCAAAATGAAAGTGGGAAATATCCTGTTTAGTTTCACCTTCTTTTAAATGCTACTGAAATTCAGTTCATTGTATAGATATTGTTGGTTGTTCATTGTTGGGGTTTACAAATAAATAGTTCAATGCATTTGATTAATACATTATGCATAGGGAATTTTGATAATGTTTGGGAATTCACAATTAAAAATTATGAAATAGAAATACTCATATTTCATTTGGTATTTAATACACTTTTTAAATTCTAATTTAAGTATGCTGTATCTAATGTATGTCAAATTTCCTAAAAATGGCATGAATTGGGTTTAATACCCTGCATGGTGTAAGAAAAAGGTTATTTATTTATTTATTTATTTTATTTATTTTAATTTTTAAAGAAACCATCATGAATATATATGCTAGTCTCAAACAAATGAATACAGATAATTAGAAGCAGCAGCTTTATATTTGCATGTTACAGCCAAAACGCATTTAAACATTGTAAAAAATAGTTTATTAAAAATGAGCTAAATTGTCTCAAAATAGCTCCGAAACAATATATATTTAATTTGAAAACCCATGTGCTCATTTTTGAGTATATTTACATGCTCAAAAATGGGCTTGACCAATAAGAATCCCAATATCTCCATGTTTGACATGTCAATATACTCACAAATGAGTACATGGGTTTTCAAAATTAAGTATATATTGTTTCAGAGCTATTTTGAGACAATTTAGCTCATTTTTAAGAAACCACACTGTTAAAAATTTCTGTAAAAATACAGAAAAAGTATTGAGAATCTCCGTAAATGTACATGAGTTCACTGTTAAAAGCAGTGAATCAAGAAACTCGGTTGTATTAACAGTGAAACTTTAATTTTTAGGCGGTGGTCATAAATATGGATTTTTTTTTAATATTTTACTACTGCTCTTTTTGCTTTATTTAACAATTTTTTCATGAAATATATGAAGTATAACTCGTTCGAGACACTTCTAAAGTTTCAAGGTAATTCGTCAAGTACTTTTTGAAATATTTAACGAAATGTTTAAAACTGAAATTGTCTGAGGATTTATGGAAAGGCAGTACATTTTAATTTTTAATAAAACTGTTACTTTTGTCTAAAAAGGCATATTTTTAAACGTCATACTTTTGCTTGAATTAGTTTATATAATGACTTACCGCTTTATATTACACACGCTATGTGTATCTACTTTCTGGAAAAGAATTATAGCTAATATGTAAAAAAATAGTTGTACTAGTATTATCCTATTTGTACGAAAGTGACATACCAATGCTGTCAAAGAATTGTTAAATTTTTACCTGATTTGGTCAGAAATATTGCAATAGGCAGAAAATTAAAATTGATAACGGTCAGTGTTCTGAAATGAGAACAAAAGGGAAAATTATGAAAAATTTAAATCTATTTGAAATTTATATCCATTAAATTAATTTTTTCGAAAAAAAAAAAAAATCTTGAAATTATAAAAAAGTAAGAATTAAAGAAAAATCATCTAACCGACGATATATATACATATTGTATGAATATGGACTACATATGTACTAAAAATATATCTATTTATTCTTAAAATATGTTAAAAGGATATAGGAAATGAAATAATATCCTTTTTATTTAAGTTCTTATTTATTCTTGTTAGAACTATGTTTGAAAGAATAAATAACATGAATATTGAATATTGTTTTAATGCAAAATTTCTTATTAGAATATACTTGACATCGAAGAGTTACGTTGATTTTGACAGGTCAAAAAAAATATTCTGGAAAAAGAAAATGAATGTATTTTCAAACTCATCAAAGGCGGTATTCAGATGAAAAGTTTCGGCATATTTTGTGACAGTAAAATGTTCTTTCTCCATATATTTTCTTGAAGATAGGAAGAAATATATGTTGGCTCGATTTTTTAAACGAATGTGTATGTGTAGCCAAATAACAACTTATCATTCATCTTTTTGGTCGGAAATGAAAGAAATTTTATGTACCTCATAAATGGGTTTAGAGGTGAATCAAGTTCTTTTCTACAGAAAACGAAATAAAAATGTCGCGAAGAGGCGATGCTAAAATATTGCATCAGAACCTTAGGGAATGTATATAAGTTAAAGGTATTTTTTTTAAATAGGGTAAAACTTGCGTGAAACGGGGAACGGGTAAAAATTGCGAAAACAAGTTACTTATTAAAATTTGATTAGTGTGCATTCTTTATTCAACAAATTTGATCTAATATGACATGGTTTTTAGTTTTTAATAAATCATATTTATGTATTATACAGTATGTTGAAAAGGAGATATGTGTTCTTGAAAATATTACGATAGTAAAAATTATGTGACGTAATGAAGAATCTTGTACATTTGGCAAGTAAAAGAAACTATGCGTGAAACAAACTGTATTGCATATGTTCTGCACGGTTAGTGCAGAATATAATATTAATATATATATATATATATATATATTAATATTTTAATATGTTAATATTAATATATTTTCCGTATGTTTGTATTTTTTTATTTGTCTGTTCCTGTCTGTTTATATTTTTTAGTGCATTTTTTTTTTTTTTAATATCACGTGTTTTACTATGTGTTTACATTTACTGTTTCATAATGCACACATAAGATTCCTTAATCTTAAATCCTTAATAATTCAGTCATGAAAATAATATTCATGAACTCACACTTTCCAGTAACGATTTAGTCCCATCGGAATGAGGGAACCAATAACAAATTGAAGAAAAACAAAATTATTTTGGATGACCCTGTATCATAAAAAATTTCAAATGACTTCTAACTTAAACATATGATTTCACTTACTCTTTTCGATATTTGTATGTCCCTTTGTAGAAATACAAGGATTATTTAGATATATAATTTTTCTTCTTCTAAAAGTATGAATTTTTTGGCATTTTGTTTTTTACTTATAATAAGAATGGATTTAAAAAACAAATTCCAAACCTTGCAGAAGAATTGATCAAACATTAGAGAAACATTATTCTGAAGCATAAAATTCAAAAGTTTAATTTTCTATGAACTATGAGTAAATAATTTGTAGTAAAAAATTTTTTACTGTCCCAAAAGGTAACACATTTTTATTACATAGGATGAACGCTTAAAATATACGACAACTTATATCAAAAGTTCATTCGAATGGGAAAAAAATAAAAAAGTTATAGTCAAAAGAATGAGCTAGATTTTAAATATTTTCCATAGTTAGAATTTCATAAGGGGTTTTCCAATTTCACGCATCTAATTTCGAGAAGTAAGAAATTTATCGTCAAAAAATTCAGCTAGATTTTAGATATTTTCTGTAGTTACAATTTAATAAGGGGTTTTCCAATTTCATGCGTCTAATTTCGAGATCCCATTTTTCAGTCACATTGCGAAAAATCATTTTTATGAAAAACCTCTTATGACCTTACAAATACTCATAGTTCATCGAATATTAAATATATGAATTTTACGTTTCAGAATATTTTTTCTGTAATGTTTAGTCAATTTTTGAACAGGCTTTGTTAAATTTTGTTAAAATCCATACTTGTTATAAGCAAAAAAAAAAAAAAAAAAAAAACTTGCAATAATAGTAATTATAATTTTAGAAAAATATTTTACACCTGTTTAAATATTTTTTGTATACTCCTTGTATTTTGTACTCTCCCAAAAAGTATAAAAGTATCACAAATTGTAAGCTAAATCACGTGTTAAAGTTACAAGCCATTTCTAGCTTTTTATGATATAGTGTAATCCAAAGTATTTTTGTTTTTCTTCAATTTGTGATTGGTCCCTTAAACGAGTTCGTGACCAAATCATTATGGGAAAGTGTGGACTTAAAAATTTTATTTACGTGTCTGAACGTCAGGGCTATTTTGTTCATTATTTCCATAGAAATCAGAAAAAAATCTAAACAAACAATAAAACCCTAATAATTTGATTACCCACGGTAGTTTACATGCAACCCCATACAATTTCTGATTTCATAATTCCCCTAAAGCACGTTTATGATAAATTTTGGCCAGTTATCACATACTAAGAAAGTCTTAAGTTTCAAATAACTTATACAGTTTTCAAATTAAAATATTCATAGTCAATGATGTTCATGCTAGTGTCAAAAATGATATTTAAAAACTATTCCGGCATCATTACGTTGAAGATATTTTTCATAATGCTTGTTTATACGAAATTTTTTCTCCTTTGTTAAAAAAATTGTAAATTTCAAATAATTTACCAAGTTTTCAATGCAGAATGTTAAAAATTAATAGTTTTTTTTTGCCAGTAACATAAATGATACTTTAAAGCTGATTGGTCTACTTTACGATCGTTCGTTCTTTAAATAATGCCTACAAAGACTAACAAATTAATAAACTAACTAATTAACTAACAAACTAACAAGTTAAATAATTAACTAACAAATTAACAAGTTAAATAATTAACTAACAAACTAATTAACATACAGACGTACAGTCGGTAACAAAAGTCTCTGAACACTAGCAAAAATTCCGATATAAAAAAAGTACACTTATTACTGTTTTTTTAAATAAATCCTTGTCGAATCCTGTTCTTAGTCAGTCTTTAAACAGGATTTGACAAGGATTTATTTAACAAAACTGTATTAAGTGTACTTTTTTAATATAGGAATTTTTGCTAGTGTTCGGACACTTTTGTTACCGACTGTACACAACATTGATATCAGGATTTTGGGATTCGGCAAGCCCTAAAACGTGTAAAAATGTGAAAAAAAAAAACGATGCCGAAAAGTTTTCCATACATATAATGTGATAGGAAACTTAAATAGGAATAACAACTGAATAGTTTAAAATGCGAACGTATTTAAAATAGATTTGTTTGACAAAAATAGGTTTTAAGTTAACTTTTTTTGTTATGAAATCTTTTTGATTGAGAAGTTGCATGTAATTGGCTATTGAAATTGATTACAATAGCAAATATTATATCAAAGTGCTAAAATTTTATAATTTAGGAGCGATGACACTATTTGTCCTCTTAAAATAATATCTAAATTTGGAAAATCCTTTTTTTTTTTTTTTTTTTTTCTCTTAACACATAATACGAAATTCAGAGTCGTACTTGAAGGAACATCTTTTTTTTTTTTTTTTAAATCTTTACTTTTAATAAAAATTTTGAATAGAAACTAACTACACTGCATTGTCCCAATAAGTAAGGAAATACTATAAAATTCTATTTCCTGGGTTGTTACATTAAATACCTATTCCTTCATTTTAATTTATTTTGGAAGCTATGTTGGGGTATTCTGCTATAAGGTATAAATAAAAATGGTTTTTAGTTCAAAGTTTAATTATTAAAGCGGTAAAGCATTGGTATAACGAATGTTTAAAATAATAGTGTATGATGAACAAGCGTTATAAAAACTTCCTGTAACATCTTCTTGCACGTATAGTATTAACTATTCTATTAAAACTACTGATATGAAATATTATTTGTTTCAGACCATCAAAGCAAGATGCATATGAATAAAATATGGAATTTGTGGTTCTGATATTGGTTTTGTTAAAAGACAAAATAAAATATGCAGAATGTTCCAAAACAATTAAAAAGCAGTAAATTATTTACCTATTAGATATAAGCGGGTAATGTGTATTTCAAAAGTGTTTCAATAAGCTACGAAATGCGAATACGTTAAAAAAGATTTCTTACCGTTAATTTTTAAAATGTTAAATTTTTATATGATCGCTTTAGAGAAATTTCATGAAATACAATGTTTTTATTTTTAATATGCATCATCATTACAAAAAATGCTGCACACTTGTATTATTTAAACTGAAAGCTTTAATAACTTAAGTTTAGAATTATACTTAAGATTTAATTATACTTGATTGAAGATAAGGACCATATACCAAAATAGAAATGTAAATTTTCCACTTGATATAAAAAGATAAAATACAGAATAATATTTACATTAAAACCATTTTTTTTTGTGCTTAATGTTGATTCGGGATCTAGTCGCTTTTTCTTAATTTTTTATGTATTTATTTATTTTTTAATATTGAGGCCGACATTTTTTATTTAAAATAAATAAATAAATAAATATATATATATATATATATATATGTATACCGGGTGCGCCAAAAGTTCGTGAAAACTTTAAAAATTCATTGAAAAAGAACAAATGACGATAAAAAAGTGCGGTTTGCACGAATGACATCAGAAAGAGGGCGGATTATTTTAAAGAAAAAAATGACCGGTAGGTGGCGCTGCGGTGCATACACGAAGCCCATTTATGCAAATTAGGTTGTCAATAAAACACCTGAATGCACATGTGGGATTCATCCTTCTGGGATTCATCCAGACATGCTGTACTCAGCTGTCACATGTGTTGTGACTCGCCTTACTTTACTTGCTCCATGCAATGTGGTGGAGGTCATTTTGAACAACTTCAGCTTAAATAAATCTTTGAAAATGTAGAATCGTATTGGTATTGTTTTTCTGCTCATTATATTTTAAGGTATGACTCATCTCTTTTAATTCGCTTAACGTATTCAACATCAGCGCCACCTAATGGTCATTTTTTGAACTAAATTTTTTTTTGTTATAAAAAAAAATCCGCCTTCTTTCTGATACCATTCGTGCAAACCGCAATCTTGAGTTTCTCTTAAGATATAGTTTATTAAATATCCATCGCTTTCTCTCTCTCCATGCATGATTTTTAGGTAAGCATTCCATCTGCAAACCGTATAAACTGAAATTAAGGATCTTATGCTCCCGTGGCTTTCATACACGAACAACTATTTATGTCTGTCTGTTAATGTTATTACCCATAGCGCTGCACTAGTGCGACGTAAAAACCAACCAACCTATCTGTTCATGCGCTATTGAAGTGCATATGGGATTTTTTGATAGTTTTTATTGATATAAAATTTTCATTTTCACTTTGTGAAGAATACCTATTTTCATCGACGAAGTAACTTTTTAAGTAATAAAAAAGTTCTGTATATCATAATTTAATTGGTTTTAAAGATATAGTTAAGTGTTTTTTTCTAATGAATTTATTAGATGAAAAAATTCTTCTAACTGACCATCTTGCATAAGGGTGTGTCAAAATTTAAAAAGTGTATTTTTTTTGAAAGTTTGTTAATGCAGTCTTCTTTCCTACCTTTCTTTTGTTCAATTTACACTAGTCACTTATCACTAACAGATGAAAGATTAAAGCGCATTTCAATTTAATTTGGAAACTCTCTTTAATCAACTTTGTAATTTATTCATCTTTCAATAATAATAATAAAAGCTTTATCATTATATTCTACATAAGCAACAATCAGAATTTCCAGTACTGAAAGTTTAGAAAATAGTAAGAAAATGGTAACTGTTTGTGTATACATTAGTCCTTTTAGCAGTATGATAAGAAATGCATAAAGAATTGTCGCATGTCTGTTAGTATTAATAGATTATGACTTGTTGATCAGTTAGTAAAAGTCAATGCGCCACACCTATATAAAGAATGCACAAATCTAGAAAGTGAAATTATTTACAAAGGAACAATTTACATACACAATTAAAATAATGCGTCGCACATGTAAAAGTTTTTATTGAAAACAATGTTCTTAATAAGCAGAAAAATATTATTTACCACCTCTCCGTATGAAAATGCTTTAAATTATAGCTTTATAAGGCAACTGAAAAACGAACTTGAAAGGGCTGGAAATTTGTCAGAAAGGTGTGTGAAAAGTTAATGGCACACTTTTACTAAGCGAGGCGTGAAGTTTCCTGGAATTAATCGCGGCAGAGAATTCTAATATCAGTTCTTTTTTGGTTGCTTTATAAACATAGGAATTTTTGCTGGGCGGGGTGATTTTCACAAAAGTTTTGTTTTTAACAAGATAATGAGATATGGTTAAGGATAATTAATAATAAAAAAAAAATATCACAATTTAACCTCCAGGAACATAATGATCTTCGCATTTATGTTTAACATTAATTGTTTTGGCTTAAAACTTTCGATTATTATTTTTGTTATTATTATCATTTCATTATTATTATTATCATCGACGATAACTAATGAAATATCTGGTTTGTAATTTTGGTTTGTTTTTTAGAAAAATGTGCCCATATTTGATATTTTTTTTGATTGGTTGTCTATTACTTACCTATTTTACTATAAAATTTTCAAAAGTTCGTGTAAAATTAGAAACACACAAAACACTATAATACATGCTTAAAGAATAGCTAATAATTAACGTGAGTAATAATTAACGTGAAAAAGCCATTCCACGAAATAATTTTAGCAATGGAAATATAATATTTTGTAAATTGTACAAGTTCATAGATTAGCTCAATTTATTTGGCTCCGAGATTAGACATACATTATTGAATAACATATCAAATTTTTTTCTACGTGAAGTTGCTAAAATCTGATACTGTCCTATTAAAGTTAGCAAAGAATCGTTTTTCCTGGGTTTAAAAATAGCTCATATGAACCTAGAGCGTAATTGGGAGAGACTGGCGAATCATTATTCCTATAATCATTACTCGGAAAACCTCGTCCAAAATAGATAAAATAATGCTAGTATCAAATATACCAATTGCGTTGACAACGTACACAGCACTTTTTCTTTAGTAAAGAAATAAAATAGCAAAAAAGTAATATTACCCTAATTTTAGATATGTTATTTAGTTTTTGAAAACCTGTTATTACAACGAGTGCTTATGTTGCTTTATAAAAATTGTAGGCAATTACATAAGTTTTGCTAGTATAAGAACAAAAAAAAAAAAAAAATAATATGAAGCAATATTTGCGAGTTAAAAAAAAAGTTACAATAAAAAAAAAGAGAAAAAAGAAAAAAAAAAAAAACAATAATTAAATCATAAAGTATAAGAAAAGTAACTTGAAAATAAGATGTAATTTTTAGAAAGTTTTTATTATGACGTGTGCCTAAATTACGACCTCTTATCAGAATTAATGAGTTATCATATTAACATAGGTTAAAAAAAAAAGGAATAATGTAGTGCAAAAGACTTAAAAAAAAAAGAAAAAAAAAACCCTACGATAATAATAAAATGAAAAGAGAGAAAGAAATCATAACTGAATAATCTCATGATATTGCTACTGTTACTATTAAAATTACCAACAAAATCAACGACAGCAATAACAATAATTTGATAAAATGTTTTATGAGTATAAAATATGAAAAAACTAATAATACTGAGATATTAGATAAAAAAATAAAGTAATCTTAATTCTTTTCTGGTGAGTTTCAATTTCCTTTTACGTCAATTTTTATTCTGATATAGTATATATGGAATGGTATAAATACATCAACTTTTAGATATTTTTGTTAATTTCTTTTTCTTTCATTGGCTATTAAATTCTAGTAAATAGTAAATTATATTTAGTAATTTTATATGATTTAAAAAATTTCCCAATGGGATAGTGAGACTTGTAGAACACTTTTAAATATATTTCGTTTGAAAAACATAAGATAGATTTTAAATAAAAAACAATTTATCTTTGCCATATAGTTGGACTCTAACAACCTTGAATACTGGCTATTTCTTTTAGAGACTGCTAAATAAAATGACCACAAATCGAATATATCTCCCTCATTTTCTCCTTAAATAAAAGTACGTAAATAATAATTGTGAAATACATACCGTAATTATTTAATTTATGTGCTCGAAAAGCTTCCATGCATTTCGATAATGAAATTAGCTTAATTTCCTGTAGCAAATGAAGTAAGTTGATCAGATTTAACTCATGAATCTGTTACTTAACAGCAAGCAATACATTCTTGAATATTTGTCCCGATTGTTGTTTGGTTATGAAGAAACAAATATTTAATCACATTCCATTACGAAATTGCAATATGAGAAACAAAAATCCAAATGATTATTTAAATAATGACGAATTTTTTAGCATTGTTTGTAGAATAATAACTCTTTGGAAAAATATCACGAAGTAATCTTGAGTATTTAATTATGTAATGTACTTATTCTTTAATTCTTTTTTTAAAGAGGTTAGTGAACGACAACATAAATTGTAGCAATAATTAAATCATCAAACAGTTTTAGTGTGAATTTTGTTTTTAATTGTGATAGAGATTCTTCTTTATCACAGTTAATTTGTAAAATAATAAATAAATTAATTTTATTGCATGTTTTTTTAATTGTATTCAGTAACAAAATCACTCATTTATCCTATATTATCATGCTATACATTGAAACCTCAATATAAAATTTTAGTTATTAAGGAGCATCTAGTGGTTGGTGAGAATTCATTTTGAAGTAATATTTTAAATGGTGTACCGATTTTTTTTTATTTATTATAGGCAGTATTTTGTTTTAGGGAAAACAAAATATTTTAGAGTATTTCAGTTAAAGAAAATATAATATGGCAATTTTTTAAAACACTTTAGAAATTCCTTGATATTTATTGCATTTTTTAAAAAATCAATGTGAATATCAGTCGCCCAAACATCATATCATTTGATAACCGTGATGTGGAATTGGAATTCTTGTAAGAAAAGTTAATTCTTTAATCTGAACACAAAATAAAGCATAATAAAAGGAAAATCTGAACATTCAGTTAGAAAAATAATAGAAGTATTTAGAAAAATATCCAATTATTTTAAGATATTTAGTTTTATACAACAATATGCACATTTTCTGTGTTGTTTTCTATGCTATTAATTAAAATTCATTTAGAATGACATTCATTTATAATTTAAACCTCATAATTAGAAAAGAAAGCAAACTCAGTTTTCTTTTAGGTATATTTTGCATTACATTTATTTCACAAGAAATTCTAAATGTAATATTCCTTAAATTTGATCACCCTAAAAGATAATGCCATATAATTGGGTAGAAAGGCTTCATTATTTTTATAACAGCGAAAAATGATCATGGCCAGGTTTCAAACCAGTGTCCTTCGCATAGCTCACCAAAGCTTTACTATTTGATCTACCAGGTTGAAATCAGGTTACTCTTATTCACTTAGTTGGCAGAACTCTCGCACATTATGCTAAGAAACCCGTTTCGAATGATGGGCAAGGTTATTTTTCACTTTCGTAGAAAATAATTCGGTCTTTTTATTTAATTATATATCATATTTCGTCAAAGATATACAATCTAAACCACTAGATTATTATTTTCATTAGTTTGTTGCACCAGTTAATTGTTTATTTACCTGGTTTGTTGTTTATTTACCAGGTTTGCTGTTTATTTACCAGGTAATTGTTTATTTCCAAAATTTTAATGACATTTTGTAGCAATTGGGTTGTTATTTTTCACTTTCGTGGAAAATAATTCGGTCTTTCTATTTAATTATATATCATATTTCGTCGAAGATATACAATCTAAACCACTAGATTATTATTTTCATTAGTTTGTTGCACCAAGTAATTGTTTATTTACAGTCGGTAACAAAAGTGTCCGAACACTAGCAAAAATTCCTATGTAAAAAAAACACACTTCATACGGTTTTGTTAAATAAATCCTTGTCGAATCCTGTTCATAGCCAGTGTAAGAACATGATTCGATAAGGATTTATTTAACAAAACCGTATGAAGTGTACTTTTTTTACATAGGAATTTTTGTTAGTGTTCGGACACTTTTGTTACCGACTATACCTGGTTTGTTGTTTATTTACCAGGTAATTGTTTATTTACAAAATTTTAATAACATTTTGTAGCGATTGGTTTGTTATTAATTTGTTACTACTGGTGTGTTACTTTTCATGAGAATATCCACTGAATTTCGTTAATTGTTTGATTTGGTGGCTTTAATAAAATTCAAATAGTGCTGATTTTTTTTTTTTTTTTTTTTTTTTTTTAATTAAGCATTCAATTTTAAAACTAAAAACTTCTAAAAACTTTTAAAACTTTTAAAATATCTATTTATTGTCAAATTTTTAATTAAAAAATTAAAAAAAAAAATGATGTAAATGTTGAAACAAAAATAATGCCACCGCTTTAGATTAGTTACAAAAAGGTATGGTTAATAGTAACAATTTCTTATAAATTAGGATGAATTTTAATCTCACCATCAATGATTTCTAAAATTGATAATAATAATAATAATAATAATGAAAGTAAAACAAAAATCGCAGTAAATTTTGCTTTAATAGAAAATTTCAACTTACAATTAAATTATTTAATCATTAGTTTTAGCGATGTTCATTATTCAAAACTGATTTTGTAGTTAGATAAATAGACCTTTCAAAATTAAGAATTAATGACTTAAAAGAAAATTACTCTTAGACATTTTTAAAAATTCATAAATTAGTGTTTTAATTTACAAAACTGAAGCATTGTATTAAAAAATTTTCAATAGTTATTTTAATATTTAGAAACAATAGTAATAATTTTTAAAGAATATTTTTTTCCCCTTAGATTTATCATGCAAGTGAATTGTTTACTTCAAAACTCAGAAATACCTTTTAAGCAAAAGATCATTGTTTCGCTTTTCCATATAGTTAATAAAGTCTATCAATAGTTTTAATGAACGTATATTCTAAAAAAGTTTCAGAAATAGAAGAATCGATGATTAAGATTAGAAAATGATATCAATAGAGAACACGGAATTCTCAAAGGAATTTAGAATTATTAAGAAAAGTGATTCTTTTCAGGGCATGTTAGGAATAATTTATAAATTACATTCAACATCTCATAATATATTTACTTGTTTACAAACGTATGACTCATAAACAGAATTTTCCTTTATTTACTTTCCGAACACATATTATCTAAGGAAAGTATTATAATTAAGAAAAGAATCGACTATGAGGTTTTGGTGTACCTATACGTTTTCAGGTTTTATTATTAGGTTATACGATTGAGTTGAAAGTTAGTAGATATGTTATAGGTCATCGTTGCATAAAATGCATACATTTTGAGAAGTGTACGACTTATATTTATTTTTTTATAGGGACACAAAGACAAATATTTTATCATTATTTTCTATGGATTTAAATTATTTGAAGTGTGATAGCGTCTAAACGCCTTATCTGATTTAGCTAAAAGGTGGTAAGTATATTACGCATCACCGTCGCAGGATTTGCATAGATTTTGATGAATGTAGAACTTAAAGTTCCTTTACAAGAGCACAACGAAAAGTTTTTAACCATTGCGGACTATAGAGTCGAATTATTTGAAGTGTGCTAGCATCTAGACTCTACATTACATTGGAAAGGATATTATAAGTTTTCATTGCAAGAATCGTAGAGATTTCCATCAGTGTAGGACTTACAGGTTTTTTTTTTTTTTTTTTTTTTTTTTTTTTTTTTTTAACATGCATACAAAGTTGAATAGTTATACAATGGAATATTTACACATTATCTAAGGACTCAAACTGTTTAAAGTTCGCTTTAGTAATGTTAAATTATTGAATATATATATAAACAGATAAATATTTGATATTCCAAGCATATTACTTATAGTTATTTCACAGGGACGCACAAAAGAATTTGAATACATTAAAAGTCATTGAACGATATAGAACATGAAGAAAACACCATATATGTCTTTCCCTTTTGTTTATTTAACGACTTCTCTCATTTAAATTTATTTACACAATTGTTAATTACTAAATGTTTGAAAAGTCGAATGGAGTCACTAATACTTTTTTATAATATTTTTAGATTCATGTTAGGAAACACTTCAGTAAAAATAAACTATTGTTATTTAAAAATATTTTATATAACCATTTTTTGTACAAGTAGTACATGTTGGTCTTTTCACTTCCTTATACAAAGCACTTACTTTAATTAATTAATTAATTGTTATTTTTTAAAATTTTATTAATATTTAATTTTATTATTTTAATTTAATTTAATTTTACTTGTTTTTACGAGGGTGGGACGGTGTCTGGTCCTCGTTAATCTGTGCTGCACCGTCAAGTGCCCGATGGGGTCGTTTAGCGGTCTTCGGGCTATCAACGCGGGGTACCATCTCCCCGTGGTGGATCAAAATTGCGATGGTCCCTCTTTCTCTTCTCCATTCGGCCTCCCTGGTCATAGTAATGTCCCTCCCAATTAGGTGTATTTAGGCTTTGCTACTTCAAAAACTTCTAAATTTTCGCTATGCGCCCAAGAACTATCTTCCATTCCCCAGTGGCTTCACGTATTCAAAAAAAAAAAAAAAAAAAAAAAAAATTCTTTTTTTTTTTTAATAATCTCATTGTTCCTTACTCGTTCAGCTTGCCTTTCTTAAATCTTAAGTGTTGTCCCCTTCCCCTTTTCAAATGGCCTCCACTTTCGGTTTTAATTCTGTACTGATAAGTATAAAGGATTTAAGTCCATATTATTGATTTTTCAGGAGACGAAAAATAAAGTTTAACTAGCTAAAAACAAATCAGAAGAATCGATTAGGAAAAAGGTATTTCGTTGATTTATACCCTTTATACCATTCAGTGGTTGTCAACCTTCATTTAATAACGGGAAAAATTGAATTAAATATTTTATACCATACATGAATGGTAAATTTCTGAATTGGTCCTTTTTTTACCAATGGATTTTCTCAAAGACTAAATGACATAGAATTAAATCCTTTATACCAATCGATAGAGAATTTTTTTCTGAGTCTGACTATGTACTTAACTCAAAATCGACATTTTTGGACTTAAATCCTTTATACTTATCAGTACAGAATTATTGTGTGCACTACTAACTTTAGAGGCTTCCCCAGCGGTTATTTTTTCTCCCTCCCTGCCTAAATTCAAAATTGTTTTAATTTTGTTGAATTCCGGTTATTTCGACTCTCAGCTAGTAAGTGCACTTATTCCAAATTCCTTAACATCCTGGAGCGTGTCTGTGCGTTTCCACCGTGGCTATCTTGGAGGGTGTGGTGTGCAAATCGAGCTATGTGTCCAAAGTAGAAGTCGATACCCTGCAATTCCTGAGCTCTGGTGGTGTTCTAGTCACATTGCTGCTCAGAAGTGACGTAGCAGTTCCATCTAGTTCCTGAAGATGATGGATGAAGTCTGAGCGAAGAGTCTTCGGACACAACTCGCTCTAATTAGCTACTAGATTACTGTCTGGTGTAGGCAGCTTCCATGCGGTGATATGGCGATTTATTCGCTCCGGCGGACGGCATGAACCCGTTAAGCTTGGCCGAGCCCAGGCAGGCAGGGGCCGTCCAAAGGTTTCTAAAGAAGTATAGTAATCCCGATTTGCGAAATGGATTTTGTATTTCACATAGCTCAAAAACGAATGATCGTAGAATGTTGTAAGTTTGTATGTGTGACTGTCATGATGTCTAGTTGTACGCCTGTAACTTTGGTTTAATACGAGCTCCCATTTCAGAGATATCAACGATTATACACGAATTTTCGTGACAAAAGTATGTAAGTGCGTGTGTGTGTGTCTGTATCTCTCATAACTCAAAAACGGTTAAGCGTAGAACGTTTCAAATTGGTATATAGCTTTTTTATAACATCTAGTTGTGTACTTCTCTTTATGGAATTTCTGTGATTTTCCGTTTTGGAGATATTAGGAAAATTATATTCATAATAACCGGAAATACAAATTTTTTGGCCATTATATGACCATACCATCATAGCGATTTCAAAAGGAGCAATTCATAGAGCCTGTAATGATATTGTTATGAAAGTTGAAAACATTTTTGCGTGTAGAAACGTATCCTTAAAGACATAAGCAGATTCTAGTCCACGAACGCATTTTATTTAATGGATATTCAGCCACTAAATAGAGCCCGTAATGATATTGTTATGAGAGTTGTTGACATTTTTGCGTGCAGAAAGTAATTCTAAAAGACATAAGTAGCCTATAGTCAACAAATGCACTTTATTTAATAAATATTCAGCCCGTAGATAGGGCACGTAAGGATACTGTTATGAAAGTTTTCAACATTTTTGCATGTAGAAAATACATAAGCAGGTTCTAGTGACGAATGCACTTTAATGAATATTTAGCCCGTAGATAGATCCCGTAATGATATTCTTATGAAAGTTGTCGATATTTTTATGTGTAGAAAGTAATTCTTGAAGACATAAGAAGGTTCTAGTCAACGAATGCATTTTATTTAATGAATATTTAACCCGTAGATAGAGCCCGTAATGATAGTGTTATAAAAGTTGTCGACATTTTACGTATGGAGAGTAATTTCTTAAAGACCTAAGCAAGTTCTTGTCGACGAATGCATTTTATTTAATGAATATTCAGTCCATAGATAGAGCCCTTAGTGTTACTGTTATGAACGTTGTCAACATTTTAGCGTGTAGAAATACATTCTTTAAGACAGAAATAGGTTATAGTCGATGAATGCAATTCATTTGCTGAGTACTCAGCCCGTAGATACAGCTTGTAATGATATTGATAAAAAAAGTTGTCGACATGTTAGCATGTAGAAAGTAATTCTTAAAGATGCAAGCAGGTTCTAGTCGACGAATGCACTTTATTTAATGAAAATTCAGCGCATAGATAGAGCCTATAATGATATTGTTATAAAAGTTAGTGGCATTTTTGTGTGCAGAAAAGAGTTCTTAAAGACATAAGCAGGTTCTAGTCGACGAATGCACTTCATTTAATGACTATCAGCCCGTAGATAATCTGTAATGATATTGATAAAAAACATTGGCGACGTTTTAGTGTGTAGAAAGTAATTCTTAAAAAAATAAGGAGGTTTTTCTCGACGAATGCACTTTATTTAATTAATATTCAGTAAAGAGTTGAATAAATCTCTTTTTTTGTGCTACAAAATTAATATTCTTGGAACAATCGAGTGAAATGGTCATATTTACTACAGAAATCAATTAAACATTGCCAAATACACTACAGAGCATGAATTTCGCTAAATCAGGATCAACGAAATATTTCTAAGTCTGATGGAATTTGAATTCATCGAGAGTATTGTCATTGGTTTATGGAATTTTCAAGGTAATTCTGCGCGAGAAACCATTGCATCATTACAAAATTTCCAGAATTAGACTCTTATTGGGTTTAGAGTTTTCAAATTTTGCGAATCCCTTACTACTATTTTTCGCCACATTTGAATGCCTAATTTGACCTTAAGTCAAAGCCCACTATTGTGGAAATGAAAAAACTTTCATCTGTTTCTACTTTCACAGTAATACTGTATAGAAACTAGCACGTAAATATATAGGAAAGTTCTAGTCTACATTCATCAACAATCCCACTTTTATTTTATAGTCTTGTGAATAATTTATAGAAATTTCGAAGAATTTAGTCTTGCGCTATAAGCCAATGAATTTTTCTAGAATATTACAGAACTCTGTTTTTATTGAAGTTAGAGCTTCCAAACTTTGGCAACCCTACGAGCACTAGCCAATAATTCCGGTATCAAAAAATACACTTAAAACTGATTTGTTAAATAAATCCTTGTTGAATTATGCTCTTAGACTGACTAAGAACATGACTCGACAAGACTTTATTTGACAAAACAGTATTAAGTGTAATTTTTTTAAACAAGGATTATTGCTAGTGCTTGGATACTTTTGCTGCCGACTGTAGTTCCATGAGTTAACACGCAACACAAATGTAGAAGTCCTTACATATGTATGGCCCCACCAGTAATGGAGAGATTCTGATCTCTAAACAGGTAAGGTGCTCGAGAGAAGACGGGAGGTGCTCGGCTGGAACACAGAACATATTTTTCGGCTTATTTTTGTGTGGTTTTCTCTGCAACTCGCTTAAATACGGGATAGGGCTACTTTGAAAGACATAACGGAAGGCATTTCATCTAGGCCTAGGATCTTCTTCTAGTCAATTGACTTTAACTCCGCACATGCAACAGAATCTCTACATATGTTCATTTCTTATTTACAATCATAGTTTATGAATTAACATTTCCATTGTTACGTATAAATGCCACTAAATAATTATTTCATAAAAGTATAGAATTATTAGAAAAAATATTTTTATAAGACGAATCTCATTTGTTTTTAAACATCTTTTTCTGTAAACATCCGGAATGTACATTCAAGAGTTATTCAAAACAGAGAAGTAAAATAGGTTTGAATCGTGTCTATAGAACGTGATCTAGAATGCACTAAGTAGTTGATTCTAAGCAGTTCATTCTCATTTGGCGAGTAGGCTTGATGGGTTTAAATTGGTAGCTAATCTTTACGCATATATGATCTGTATGTTTGGTAATGTTTATCATAAATTTAGTAAATAATATTGTCACGCAGAAATGCGCGTAGGTCGTTTATATCTAAATATTGTACAGCAGAATATATTTGAATTTTATAGGTATGACGATGCAGATGCAAGCCCGTATTACATTAAAAATAAGAAAATCAAACAAATTTAACTTTTAGAATATGTATGTATTTTAATATTTAAAATATAAAGGATTTAAACTGAATATATGGTTTCTTTTAATTTTTATTAACCGACTTCAAAAAAGAAGGAAGGTTCTCAATTCAAACCGTATGTTTTTTTTATGTTTGTTAGCTCATAACTTCTGAACGGATGCTCCGATTTTGATACTTTTTGTTTTGTTGAAAAGGTCTTGGTCTGCAATAGGTCCCATTGTAATATATTTACGATCTAAAGAAAATACAGGGTGCCCAAAAAAATCAGTCCCAACTCTTTTAACTGCTAAATGACTGCAGCTATAGTGATAAAAATGGTATGTAAGTATAGCAAAGTGGCCATGCAGTACAAGGTTAAACTGCTTGCAGCGCCACCTGGTGGAAAATAGCGGAGTTAGTGTTCCTATCTCGAAAACGGTCTAAAGAAAAAGTGAATTACAAAGCTTAAGAGTATCACCGATTTAGTACAAAAAGATAGTTTGGACATCCATGCTAACGTTCCTATCTCGGAAACGGTTCAAGACAGGGGGGAAAAGTGAATTATAAAATTGCAGAGCATCATCGATTTAGTACGAAAAGATAGTTTTGACATTGATGCTAAATATACAATGCTAAAAACGTGCATTTTTTTTGTTCGCAATTTCATACACTATACACACTTCAGCTACATTGCTCACATTGTAGCGTAGCTGGTGAGACAAACGCTATATAGTTCAAAATATGGTTACTGGATACTTTTTGTTTTGTTTTAGAGATCTTGGTCTGAACAAGATTCCATTATAACATCTAGTAGGTCCCATTATAACATCTTTACAATCTAAAGAAAATAAAGCGCCATCTGGTGAAAAACAGCGGAACAAAAACGGTTCAAAAACGGTTCAAGATGGGAATAAAGTTAATTACGAAGTTGTAGAGCATCATCGATTTACTACGAAAAGACAGTTTTTAGACATTATTGCTAAAAACAGTACGCTTAAAACGTGCAGTTGTTTGTTCGCAATTTCCTACACTGTGCACACTTGAACTACGTTGCACATTTTGCAGCGTAGCGGATGACACGTATACTCTGTGGTTCAAAGTACTGTTACTGTAAGCGGTCACATCGATTAGCGCAAAGTCGTTTTCAACCAACTTCAGAATGGAGGGTGTTCTTAATTCAAGCTATATGTTGTTGTTGGTGTTTGTAAGCTTATAACTTCGTAAGAGATGCTCTAATTAACCGACTTCAAAAAGGAAAGGTTCTCAATTAAAAGTGTATGTTTTTTGGTTTTGTTTGTTAGCTCATAACTTTTGAACGGATGATCCGATTTTGATACTTTTTTTTTTTTGTTTTATTGGAAAGGTCTTGGTCTGAAATAGGTCCCATTGTAGGATCTTTACGATCAAAATAAAATACAGGGTGCCCAAAAAAGTCAGTCCCGACACTTTTAACAGCTGCAGCTATAGCCATAAAAGTGATATGTAGGTATAGTAAAGTGGACATGCGCTACGCGATTCAACCGCCTAAAGCGCCACCTGGTGGAAAAGAATGGAGTTAACGATCCTATCTCGGAAACGTTTCAAGACAGGGGAAAAAGTGAATTATAAAATTGCAGAGAATCATCGATGTAGTACGCAAAGGTAGTTTAGACATTAATGCTGGAAACAGAACGCTTAAAACGTGCATTTGTTTGTTCACAATTTCCTATTTTCTGAACACTTGAACGACATTGCATACGTTGTAGCGTAGTGGGTGACATTTATGCTATGTAAAATTCAAAGTATGGTTATTGTAAGTGGTCACATAGATTAACGCATACACGTTTTAAACCGATTTCATAAAGGAAGAGGTTCTAAATACAAACCATGTTTCTCGTTGTTGTTGTTGAAATTTCTTAGCTTAGAATTTCGTAAGAGATGATTTAATTTTAATACTTCTTTTGTTGTCGTAATGATCTTGGCCTGAAATAGGTTTCATTATGATTTCATTAAGATATAAACAAATTACATTATACTCACAAAAGTCTGTTCTTACTCTAACTGCTGAACGCATGCAGCTACACTGGTAAAAGCAGTATGTAAGTATCGAAGAGTAAATTTCTGTCTGTCAGCTGCAATGCATATTTTGCTCTTTGTTTGAACTTTACGCTGCGCAATTTCCAGCGCAGTGGGTGACACGTATTCACTGTAAAGTTCAATATATATGCCTAACAGAATTTTCGGTTACGAATATAGCGTATCCGTTCTTTACATTTCTAAAGACTTTTTAATTTAACGTATGTTCGTTCAATAGATAGTTTTTTGCTCATATCCGATAAAGGCAAGAAAAGTGACACAACTTAAAAATGCAGCATTTGAGAAAAATCAACTTAAAACTTGAATAGAATAAAACTGGCACAACTGTCTCTCAAGTGGATAACTTTCTAGATGGAGATGTAACATTTTTGTTCACATTGGGTGCATTTCATGTATTTTTCAGTGACATAAACCCTTTTTTGAGTAGTGTCACTTTTCTTGGAAGTTGTGATTTGTGAAACTTCCGTCGAACGTCTTCTGATGCTCTGCTATGTAAATAAGTTTTCACTGAAAATAGAAAAATAAAATCTTTTTGTAAAAAAATAGAACCGACTCCAAAAAGTAACTACTATTCTAACAACTAAAAATGAAAGAAAATTGGCAGAAAATGGGGTTGTAAATTGCGCCTAAAAGTATAAAATAATTTCCTTCGCCAAATAACCTATAACACTACAATTAATGATAACTTTTGAAGTCGGCGCAAAATTAAATAAAAATTGATACCTTCATTCAATACAAAAATCAAATCCTATTCAAAATACACATCTCACATTGTTACCTGCAAAACGCAGCCGAAAACTACTTTGATTCAAGAAAACAAGATTTCGTAAGCAGCAGAAGTTGGCAAAGATGCTGGTATCTGACGTCCTTGGTGAAAGAATAATCGGAAAATTATCTGCCAAACATATTTGATTTCTTTGGGATATCATGAATATTTTGATAAGGTATATCAAGAGAGTAATTAAGAATATGAAACAACACATCGTACAATATATATTATGAAAATATACATCTTGCGTGTATATTTTTGCCTTACGTTTTGATCGCCAAATTCAAAAGCCATCAATGATGATAGTTATCAAAGTTATACCAAATTTACAAAGGAAACTCTAACTTCGTAGAAACATAAATACCGCATTGTGAAGAACGTTCACTGTTCTATGTAGATGCTACTAATGGACCAATTGTATACAGTGATAAAATAATAAAGGAAACATGAAAATGGACCATTCTAGACAACAGCATTTGTTGCTACCGATCTAAAGGCAAACCTTTAAAAACTAATTAAATTTTATTTAATTTTGCGCCGACTTCAAAATTTATCATTAATTGTAGTGTTATAGGTTATTTGGCGAAGGAAATTATTTTATACTTTTAGGCGCAATTTACAACCCCATTTTCTGCCAATTTTCTTTCATTTTTAGTTGTTAGAATAGTAGTTACTTTTTGGAGTCGGTTCTATTTTTTTACAAAAAGATTTTTTTATATTTTATATTGTAAATATTTTACAGATTTTATGTAACCCTTTAGGGTTCTTTTTTTTTTTTTTTTTTTTTTTCACTAAAATCATACAATTAATAATTTTTTATGCAACAACTTTTCAATGCTTTTTTCCTTGTTTAAATATTTATCAATTAAAATAAGTCGATTTTTAAACTTTTATTTTTTTCCCTCTTAGTAATCCGAAAATTAATAAAATTTTTTTCAAAGTAAGCCAAATGCAGAAGTAACTTTAAGTTTCTTCGCAGGACTAAGTGTATGAATGCTGCTTTAATGATGCATTCTTGTGTAGTTTTTTCATGCGATGGAAGAACGTGATAGTATTTTCAACTAAAACAACTGTTGAGAACTTTTTGAAATTTTTACATAGTTTGTACAATCCTTAAATTTTCTTGATTTTCTGCATCAATAATATCATATAGCAATTTGGATATGAAAAAAATTTACGAGGAAATAAAATGTATAAAAATACTGATGGAAGATCCCTTGAATAAAGGCGTGGCCGTACGAATCATGTTCTAGTGTTGACTTGTAAAGTTATAATTTTTTTCTTTTTACACATTTATGAACAGCTATGTAACTAATAGTCATTTCTAAAATTAGTTTAGCAATTAAAAAAAAAATAAAAAAGTACACATTTAAAGATTAAAATATCTGCGTGAGAGATTTACCAATTTTATCGGAATTAGAAGACTATTTTTATCTAACAACTCTAATATATACAGGTTCCAAACATATGCAGAATTGTAAGTATATTTTTTATTTATATTTTAAACGATTTCCGAAATTGAAATTATATAAGATTTTTTAAGGTAATGTTTAAAACATATCGTTACAACAGGGCAAATGAAAAAGTAAGGGGAAAAAATGGACAACGTATTATAAATAAATTGTATTAAGTTCGCTAGACTAAGAATATATGTAAGAGTTTTAGAAATAAAAGCAGAGAGAGAGTTTCTAATGAAAGTGTGTTTTTAGAACCATTCGTAAAGGTGCGTCAGCTGCATCTATATTCTAAAATAGAAGTAAAAGGAATTGCGAATTTATTTGTGAACTAAATACTTGAGTTGCACAAAAATGCACCATGAAACTGTTTCTGATTATGGAAAGCATGAAAAATACCTCTTTGAAATTCCGAAGTATTTTGGCAATTTGAAAATGGACACATCGTTATCACTGACATTTTTCGTCCTGTGACTTTCACAAAGGCTGAAATTGTTGGTATGGTCAATCAAATTATTCAGGACACTCAACAATTTCTATTTGTTTGGATAAATAAAAACGACTTCTCCAGGCAACATTTTTCAAACTGATAATGGAAGTCAACTGACTGTATTGAATTGGTTGGAAAACGCTGAAGAAGATTTCTATTTTACTGCAACGAAAAAGTTATTGCACGACTTGGAAAATGCACCATTTTGTTTAAAGAATACATCGTTTGAAGAATAAAAAATGAATATCGTTTCTGTTGTTTAATAAAGATTCTTTATTTTCATTTGTGTCATTTTTTATTTTGCTTAAATATAACTTACCTTTTCACTTGCCCTCTTATTTATAAATTATGTGCTATATCATAAAAAATGTCGTTTATAAACTATGAATAATTAATGGAGATATTGGAATGTGAAGTTGATTTTTTATACTAACTATGCGAAAAATGCCAGAGCCGGGAATCGAAGCCGGGTACTCCGCTTACTGTGCAGATGCGCTACCACTGAGCCACCCTTCCTGATTACCCATTTGGCATTCTTCAATTCTCAGAATTATGTGAAGAATGCCTGTTGGGTAATCAGCCAGCGTGGCTCAATGATAGAGCATCCGAACTGTAAGTGGAGTACCCCGGTCGATTCCTGGCTCTGGTATTTTTCGCTTAATTAGTCTAAAAATTCAACCTTACATTCCAACATCTATAATAAATATGTACTCTAACGTTATAATTATAAATTATGTTATTGTTATAATTATAAATAATGTACTACTTGATAGCGCATGTAGCAGTAAAAATGTTAGAAATTTTCTTTTACTGTTAGAAAAATATTTGAATCATAAAAATCATTCAAAAGGGTATGCTATTTACTCTATGCGTCACTGAATTTTGTTTTTCAAATTTAATAATGCTTTTACGCTATCTGCTATTGTTAATGCCTTTATATATACCAATAATTAAACAAATAGGTGTGAAAAAAAAATTGTCACAAAGGTAAAATACAGAAAAATATTCTTTTACTTTTTTTTTTTTTTTAAGTATACACTCCATTTAGGAAAATGCGTAGGATTTATTGGTCACAATATGATTAAATTAGGACAAATAGTCTGACGAAACATTAAGTAATATATTAAAACATCAGGTTATTCAGATCAGAAATGGCATATTTTTAATCGCAAATCCTTGATAGCTTGTTTGAATTATTGATTTTTAAAAAAGAAAAACAAATGTGCGTTACAAAAATTTTTTTACAGCGAAAATGTGAAAAAAATAGACTCTAACAAAAGAAAAAAAAAAGAAAATCAGAAAGAAAATATGTTAGAAATTCTTTATTATGCATCGCACAGTTACTCAGCACGCATAATGCAGGGTAAAAGCACCAGTAGTGGACTCTGTACCAATTGTGGATACTTTTAAAGTTTGAAAATAATTTTACTGACTTTTGCATAGGTTCAAGGAACGTTCAGGATTGGTAAGGGTTGGTATTACAATTCTCTATTAATGTCTTGAACTACAAATATTTCCAGTTATCAGTTTTAGACTATGACTACTTTAACTGAAAAAAAAAAAAAAGCACTTTATCACATTTTACTGTTTTTTTTTTGAGCTTTGGAAAAAGAAATAAAATTTTGTTTGCTTTGTCTTTGCGTACTTTAAACTTATTTCATATATCCTTTGCTTTCTTGTAACTAAAATATTTAAGTAAAATTCATTTATTGTGTTAAATTTGTATTATTTTTTATTGACCTATGTCGGCCCTGTACTGGTACTATAAAATGTCATCATGGCTAGTAGTAGACAGTCCTGCATACTACTGGTTCATTTGAGTTTGAAGAGTAGATCCAGTAGAGGACACAGCTCCGTAGTCGCCTAAAATTCGGATTGTGGAGCGAATATCAATTGATTTCTCTCAAAATTTGATCGTACTAGTTCAACATATTAATATAAGAAGTTATTTTTTACCAAATTTTTAGAAGATATTGCCTTTTTACTTTCTCTTACCCATAAGGTAGAGAAAGTATTGTTTTTGGCTCAAATTTTCGAACGCGAGATTTTGTTATATTTACACGTTTTGAGGTCCCCTGAATACGAAAATCATGTTTTTAGCAAATGGTCTGTGTGTCCGTGTGTGTGTCTGTGTGTGTGTGTGTGTGTGTGTCTGTGTGTCTGTCTGTTATCAGCATATCTCAAAAACAAATTATGGCAGAAAGTTCAAACTTGGTATTCTAAATGTGTATCATATAGGGATGCTACAGTAAGCTTTTCGTTAAGATCAAGCAAATGGTTCGTGTACAGGGACAATCAAGAGAATTCTAATACATTACGTCTAAGGGGGAAATTGCAGGAAAATAGAGTTTAACGTCTATAGACTGCACTAAACCAAATGAAACAAATATATATTTTTTGTAATAGAGACAGTTAACTGGGAAAATTTTTTTGTGTATGTAGGAGCTTCGCCTCCCCCCTGGGGGGGAAGTCCCCCCTCGAGGGGAGTAAATTTTCATGAGGGGTATCTTTCAAAAGAGCTCGAAAATACCTTTAAAACGAATGGTTGAACCATCGGTCTGCGATAATTTAAAACAAAGTTATCGATTTTTTTTTTACTTTTAACAAAAAAAAAAAAAAAAAAAGAAAAAAAAAAAAAAAGAAAAAAAATCGTACTTTTTTTTTTTTTTTTTTTTTTTTTTTTTCAATATTGAGAATAAAATGGACTTTTTTTGGATATTTGGTGTTAAACTACTTCTCTAATATGGAAATCGTCTGCCTTATCGTAAAAGATAGTTTTTTTAAATAATAATTTTAATAAATTATTTTTTAAAAAGAGAAATATTTTTTAATAACCGAATTAAATTCTATATAAATGTAGGTGCATTAATGAAACGGGGGGTTGAGGGGGCGGTAGCCCCCCTCACACAGAACTAATTATGATATAAAACTCTTCAGAAGCCTAATATGAATTGTTTAACATAGGTTTACATAACAGTACTCGTTATCTTACCTATTAATCTGCAACCTGTATTTATAGTATTAAATTTCAGGGTAAGAGAAAGTCGTGTGAGTGACATGTCTAAATATCCTTATCTAAATATCTGAAAGAAAGTCTGATTAGCCTTCATATTTATAAGATACAAGGGGATGATACTATACAAGGGGATGACGCAGTAGTGTCATGCAGAGGAAGAGTTAATTAAGGTTTCGAACATTAGTTATAGTTATAAACTTAAATTTATGATAATTACTCAAAAATTAGCCAGAAAATATTCTTAAAGTGTCCACTACTGATCCAGTTACCATATATATATACAGTCGGTAACAAAAGTGTCCGAACACTAGCAAAAATTCCTATGTAAAAAAAATACACTTCCTATGGTTTTGTTAAATAAATCCTTGTCGAATCCTGTTCTTATTCAGTGTAAGACAAGGATTCGATAAGGATTTATTTAATAAAACCATAGGAAGTGTACTTTTTTTACTTAGGAATTTTTGCTAGTGTTCGGACACTTTTGTTACCGACTGCATATAAATGTATTAAATTATTTTGAATTTCCGAATATATTACTTGAAACTAATTTAAGTTAAAAAAAATAAAGACTTTGTATTTCTTTCTTAATGATTAAAATCATATTTTATTTATTACCAGACGTTGTTCAATTGTGCAACGATATAAATGAAAATTTAATGACAATGTTCTATGAAATATGCTTAAATTTATCTGCAATATTCAAAATCAATTATTAAATATTTCATGGAACTTTATGCGGTTACAAATAACTATAACAGCTATCGATTACGTACATAACATAACTACATTTATAGTTAATATATATATCCTGTTTTCAAGTATCTAAATGACTATAAATTATTCCCATTCCACATATGTATACAGATAAATATAATCTTTGACAGAATTTAGTTAATTCATAATTCTAAGCCGGACTTTCATTTATTTGAAATATTAATCTCGATCATTCATTTGAGAAGTTACAATTTCTGATACATATGCTTTGAAATTGATATTGTGTTTAGATAGCACACTTTTTAAAAATTTATATACATATAATATTGTTTCTCTTTGAAAAAAAAATATATTTATGTTAGAAACAACACAAAAAGATGTTCATATGTTGTTATTGCTAAACTCTTCTATACCCTCAGAAAGTATGACATTACTATTTATTTACGTGGTAAGAGATATTTCGGTTAGGTAATTTCGGATTATTGAGTTGAAACAACGATCTACAGTCGGTAACAAAAGTATCCGAACACTAGCAAAAATTTCTCTGTAAAAAGAGTATAGTTAATACTGTTTCGTTAAATAAATCCTTATCGAATCATGTCCTTAGTCAGTCTAAGAACATGATTCGACAAGGATCTATTTAACAAAACAGTATTAACTCTACGTTTATTATATAGGAATTTTTGCTAGTGTTCGGATACTTTTGTTACCGACTGTACATATATATCTATATATATAGGGGAGAACGGTGCACAGTGAACCACCCCTATTTAAATCTATTAATATTCAACTCTTTTAGTTCATATGGATACTCATGTATGGCAGCATGGTAGTAGTTGTATGCAGCCAAAAAAACCACATGGGAAATAGTAAGGTAACCATTTTAAGTAGTTTTTATGTTTTGAGCTGCTCAAAGTAATTTTTCCACATTGAGTTTTTAAAATTTTATAAAGATTGAACTAGTGCCTATAAATACTATATAGCTGCTGAAGGAAGGCAAGATATTGCTGTTTCTAAATTCCTAAAAATTATTAGCATAAGGTAATTCCGGAACAGATGCCCCACTAAAGGAAAGGGAGCTATAAAATAAATTGGGTATTAACAATGACAACGAAAATTTGTGGTAAATACATAATAGATATTGTTTTTTTAAAATTAAATAGGTTTTTTCGTACCATACTGTGAATTTTCTAAAGAAAAAATAAAATTGCGGCATTACTACATTTGGCAATCTCTCCCGAAGTTGCCGGTGAGATGCCCCACTCACATGGGAGAGATGCCCTACATGTGAAAAACATAATAAACGATTTTAACAATGGTCAACAGTTTATAACAAATTTTCAGTAGTTTATAACATATGAAACGTAAGCTATTAAAAAAAAAAAAAAAAAAAAAAAAAAAAAAAAACTAAACAATAAAATATTTAGTTACCATAGACAAGATGTAAAATTTAGAATAAAACACAAACTATTGAAAAATATTTCAAATATATATATATGGCTGAATATCACATAAGTGTGCATTTTGGATTTTTTTAAACTTTTTTTTCAAACTTTGTATTTTAATTTGAATTTTTGAAAATAAGTCCGTAAGTGCATCTTAAATAAATTCTGAGTTTGACAGAGATCGAACATAATTTTTTAAAATTTTATTGAAATTTTTCAATAAAAATTTATAATTTTAATTATCTTATAAAATCAAAATTACCATTTAAATTTTTTTTTTTTTGTGGTTCAGATTCATTAAAAAATACAAGACTTAGGCTTTTCTAAAAAGTTCTTCCCATTTTAAAAAATAAAATAAAATAAAAAACCCAAAAATTTTAAATTTAAAAAAATAAATAAATAAATAAATAAATTTAAATTTTTTTTTTTATAAACATAAATTATATCAATGGGAAATATCATAGACTGCATACCTCTTGACTATAAACTGGAAATAATTAGTTTACTTGCATTAAATTTTTAATTATAGCATTTAAAGATGTCAAAAAATGATGTCACTGAAATGACTGGTTTGTCACTGAAATGACAATGTTTGTCACTGAAACGACTGTTTGTCACTGAAATGACAATATTTGTCAAAATGACTATTTTTCACTGAAATAACATTGTTTGTCAATGCAATAGGACCATATAATATTAAAAATGGAACATATTAGAACAATAGAGAAAAGATTGTGAAGGGAAAAGAAAGAGCAATAATGAGAATATCAAGCAATTTTATTGTATTAAAATCCTTATAGTTACAAGTTTAATGATTAACTGAATTAAATTCAGAAAAAGCATTTTGAACATTATTAAAATCTTCATCCTGAAGTTTAAAATATCTATTTGAAGCAGGTTCAGGAGAATTCCTAATTTTGCACAGAATATGTGGCACTTGAATTTCATGGACATCCTCTTTGTCAAGCCATGCAAATTATTTTTTCTGCATCTTGCCATAAATAACACAAGTAAAATATTTTGAGTAACATTCTCAATGACACCTTAAAGGGGGCAAAAAATAAATAAATAAATAAAATTAAATAAATAAATAAAAGTTTGCTTTTTTAATTGTATCTTAATATTAATGTCGTATGTAATTTTTTTATATTTACCTGGATACCGGAAAGTACTTTAAATATTTAAATATAAAGCTTATCCTACACCAACAAATCTTTTAATTCAAAATAAAAAATTATTTAAATCCAGGGCTTACAAAATAGTAAATCTCCAACAAATGTCATTTTCGTGACGTCACAAAAATGACCGTCACGAAAATGACAAATCGTCAATAATTCGTTCTGTACTGAAAAACATGCTTTCACTAAGCCGATATCGTCACATTTTCTTCTTCTGGTCGTCATTCTATATTAAAATAAAACTTTGTTCTAAATTTTATAATAATATTTTTTTATTTTTTATGCATCTCGAAAATGACAAGCAATAAAAGTACGCACAGCATGTAAACAATAAAAATAATGTTAACTCTTACCTGTTTTCAATTTTCTTGAGATTTTTTTTCCCCACATATCGTCAATGTTGATTTCTGATCTTAAACTTTAAAAAAAGTGAATGGTGGCACCATCCCTTGATGATATATGAAGTTATTTTCATGTGTCACGAAAATGACGTGAAGACTTGCATACAAGTATTTTAATTACACATGCATGAAAATTAACGTAATTAAAAAGAAAAAAAATTTTCCTTTGAAAACAAATAGTTTTTTTTACAAGAATTAACAATTATTATAATTATCATTTTATTTTTTTTAGTAAAAAACATACTTTGTATGTAAACATTTGGTCTTGGAGACAGTCACGAAAATGACGGTTATAAGGTTTAAAATTTTCTAAAAAATACTGAAATTGCTATAAACTCACATTTTATGATTTGATGCTTTTTTAAAAAGGTACTTCTAAATAATAATAATAAAATTTTACAATTTATTTGCTTAAAATTAATAATAAAGACCTGAAACACTAAAATGCACATTTATGTGATATTCAGCCATATATATAATATATTTGAAAATTTCATATTTACAGTTTAGAAAGTATAATGAAAAAATATTACGAAATATGTCGAATTTATTCAGATAATATTTTTCTTTTTCTTTTCTAATGTTCGCTTTCCCGCAAACATTGCACAGATCACCGTACATTGTGCATGATTCATGCAACCATTTATGGCACTTTATGCAATTTATCCAATCTACTGTTTCTTTTGTAAAGTAGTAATTCTCCTCACATTCGAGGCAATTGTTTGTAGGATCACTTTCGTCCTTTTTAATGGGCACGTCCATCACTAGCTGTTTTGACGCTTTGCTAAATTTACCAGCGGATTTTAGCTTTTTCTCTTAGGATGTAATAACCTTAGCCGAATGTATCTTTCTTGCATCTTTCCTCTAACCTAGGTACAGAGGAAATATGGTGGAATATTTTTGTCAGGAAGGATGTTTGTTCAGTTGATTCAGAAATTTGGGACTGTTCACCTGTCTGTTTCAATTCTTCACTTATGGAAAAGAAGTGGTTTGAAATCGCTGCTTAGTCTAGAGGAAAAATTCCCGTCTCCCAAAAACCATTAATATCAGTGTCAACAGAAGCTGCCCTTTTCCAGGCTCTACCAATCAGTTCTGCAGCTTGTATTCTCACAATGGTCCTTCCTGGATGATTAAGAATCCATTTCCTGTTTTTTCTTCGACGATGAAGTGTACGAGAAGGAATTCCATAGTACCTAGCAGCTTTATTGACACCAATTTCCCCTGATTCTAGTCTCCTGAAAGCTCCTTTTAAATGGTCTGCTCTCCAGGTCCCACGAACTGCTCCAGTATTTTTTCTTTTGTGCACTGTAGGCATCTTTCCTGAAACAAACAAGAAGCATTGAACAACTGTATGAACAAATACAATAATATACACTTACCGGCACAATTAACCGCCCACCTACAGTTTCGTTAGCGCCTAAGTTTGTTTACGTTATAGTTTAAATATCAAAGGTTAGTCTGATATACCTGAGCGTTTTTTGCTGTCTTATCTGGGTACAATCTGCATTTTTGTGATTTCGTTTTGAGTTGACACTTCTAGCGATCAAGCGAGTTTGAGTTTTATTTGATGAATTTTAATCTAAATTTATAGTTAAAAATATATTTTTAAGTTGAAAAATTTAACGATTTACAAATATTACGCATTTTTTAAAAACAATATGATTTTAAAAATATTAGTTTAAAATTTAAACAATTAAGACTTTTATTCCTGAAAATGTATGTGGGGCATCTCACCCAAATATAATCTGGAGCGTCTATCCTTTGGGTATGGGAGAGATGCCCCGGCAGCTGTCCAAAGTACAAGACAGCAAATATGGCGGCACAATGTCCGAAGTCGACTGATCAACTTCTTACTACAGGTTTTTTAGCTTATATTAAAAAAATCCATTCTTATTAACTAGTGCCAGCCTTACAGTGCAACATCACTCTTATAACAGAGTAGAAAAAACATGGTACTTACTTGAAATATTGTTGTGACAGCAGAAAACAAAGAAATGAGTTCACGTAACTTCCACAGCACACTATTCAACATCTATCTGAAATAATAATCGGTCTCGCAGAGCCATCTAGCGTTGTGTTTCAAAATTACATCAAGTGGGGCATCTCTACCAGTGGGGCAACTCTCCCGGAATTACCTAATTCATAGTCTATATATTATTTTATTATTATTATCCGTTTTACACTGGCATGGGGCACAGTGGATCGCATTCCAGTGTGCATAAAAGCACAAATTAGATTTAATACTTATATTTATTTTAGTTAAATTTATAGATACAAATATAATGTAAAGTATTAATATCTTAAAGCAATAAATATCTTAATGTTATAATAAAATAAATGAAAAGAATACATTTCTGAAAAGAATAAATATTTGAATAGTAACATAATCATTATTAATATCTATATTTATTCACTATTTGAATTATATAGCATTAATACAAGAAAAAATATCTAATTTAATAAATAGTAGGAATGATTTATTATTATTGTTGTTTTAGAGATCACATGTGAAAAGCAAAAGTAGCTTAATTTATTTTAGTTTAATTTATGCTACAAGTAAAATGTAAATTAATTATATTTTAAAATAATTAAAAAATATAAAATATTTGAATACTAGTATAATATTTATTAATATTTGGATAAAAAAATTTATTTATGTAATATTAATAAAAGAGTAAAAAAAAAAATATATATATATCTATTTTAACTTAATAAATTTTCTAACAGAGATTTGATTTCTTGTTTATTTTAGTTTAATTTTGGTTATTTTATTTCATGAAAATGCTTGAATTATGTTCTTTAGACTAGAATTGTACAAGAAACTAATTTTAGAGAGAGAAAAAAAGTAATTTATATTAATTTAATAAAAAAAAAAAAATGAGGTTGGTCCACTGTGCCCCGGTGATCAATCAACCCGCTCCGTCAATCAATCTTTGCCACTCTCGAGTGGCAAAAGATCAATCTCTATTGGTGGAAATACCAATGTTTTGCCACTTTACCCTAAATTTGACTGCATGTGACGTCACGTGCCCTTTCCTTATACAGTTTGACCAATCTACCTATAAGCGAATGGGAGCTTATTAAAACATCGATTAACTTCATCAAAACATATTGTCAATTTCCGTTATCTTTACAAATTAAAAGATTACACGTGTTAATGAGAGACAAACAGAAGATATACAAGTACTGGAGCAGCAATACTTTCGATGCACGTAAAATAGCTGCCTGGGTCAATTTGACTTTAATTTATACACTTCCTTTTATAATATAAAATTAACTCTGTTATCAAAGGTAATGGCATTTATTTATTTTTAAAATTTGTTTTAAAGTCCATATTGCATTAAAGGAAAAAAATTAAATATTAATTAATTTAATTATGATAATTATAATTAATTATAATTATAATAAACAATTGCAAATATTAATAGAAAGCTTTGGTTCTCAATGATCCAATTTACAGATTTATATGTAAATCTTAAAAGCAAATAATAATAATAATGATAAAACTTGTATATTGTGGCCATCACAAAAATTCACGTAGTACAAATTATTCATTAAATTTGTTTGAATGAATACAAAAAATTTTCATCTTAGGTAAGTATAATTCTGAATGTTCAAAGAAAGTGAATTTTACGTTCTACACACGGCATCTTGATAAATTATTGCAGATGTATGATGTTCAAACATTCGTTTTAAAGCTATTGACGAGTTATTTTGAACAACACACAGACTGAAAATTTAAACCGCAGGGGGAAAGCGAGCGATGCTCCTATATATGCAACAATTTTGTCCTAGCTGATTATTACTATTATAAATAATTCTTTTAAATTTCATAATGATTCATTAAAAATAAATCTCACTGTGCACATATTTACAAAATTTTGTCTTATACTGCCATATTAAAAATTCAGAAAAAAAAAAAAATAATAATAATAAATCGGAATGGTAACACCAACTGTTGGGCGATTTTCGCAAAAACCTGATAGGTAATTTATGTCAAGGTTCAACTGTAGATATATTTATATGAAAATCTGTGCAGTAATTTCTGATGAACAGTGCCACAAAATTTTCGTCATACCCACATAGAGACGGACATGCAAACATTTTCTAAAAATGTTCAAATCGTTTTCTGGATCTCTTAAAACATGTAACTTTATCAAAAAAAAGAAGTCAAAATTTTTTATGGAACCAATACTTTCTTCTATTGAATATTAAGGAAAATAATAATAAAAACTACCAGCTTTTTTTTTGATTAATGTGTACCTTTTTGAGAAATATGGAAACAAGTCTGTTTTGTAGTCGACATGACTTATCATGTGATTCTAGCGTGAACTTCGAGTAAGGTATCCTTACACGTGTTTCAATATTTTTATCCTTTAAAAAGTCAAAAAAATGAAAATACCATTCAATTTATATAAAAATAATGGGATAAAATCTTAACTAGATGATTTACGAATTATTTTTACAACAATCATTTATTTATTTGTTTTATCGTTAACTATTTACTTGAAGATATGTGCATATTTTTAGGTACGAAAAATAAAATGATACGCTCTATAAGTGTTATGGCAATTATTTTTAGAATTTTAGGTTTTTTAAAAAATAATCTCATGCAATTCAGAAATATATGTAAAAAAAGAAATTCTTATATAATTCTTACACTATTCTATAATTACAAAAAATATACTTTGAAGAAAGCCTTAAATCCTGCTTTTTATTTGTTATTTTTTGACTCTGAAGCTTAAGTTTATGTAAAAACAAATAATATAATAATGAATGGAAAAAAATTATATAATCAAAACGTACAATTTAGTTAACTTAAAATAAAACACAATAACATTTAACGAATACTATTTTGAAATGCGACATAAATATATCTCTAGAAATACGTATCTTCACGTTACCTGCCGTGGATAAGACATTATTTATTCCCATCACTCTGCCTATGAATAACCTTTTTTTGAATTTAACTTTCGTTCAAAACCAACGCAAAATACTCTTTTCCATTCAAACTTCAAAATTCTTCTATTCATTTAAAACGGAGATGCATCTAACAAAACTTTGAAATTCTTAGAAATATGGAATATAAGAAGGTCAAAATCTTTCTTTACGACTCCCTATTCTGTAACTTAACATTCCGCAGAAAGTTATACCATGAGAAAAACCTACAAATGATATTTCTTAAGATCAAACATACTCGAAAAAGATATTTTTTCTTTTCTAATATACTGGAATATTTTTTATAGAATACAATATGTATTTAGTCTTATTGTAATAATTTATTTATAATATTTAGTCTTATATGTAATAATTTATTCTTTTAGTTTATGCATTGAAATTCTAAAAGCATTTAGATACATAGTAATAAGTAGCAGAATATAATATGTAACAGCATAAAATTATATTAAATAATATTATAGTTTTAAAAAATTAAAGAACACGCTTTTATAGAAATGTGAACTAAAAAGCACAAAATATCTATCTTTGTATTAAAATGCAGGGTAAGAGAAAATCGTGTGAGTGACACACCATAATATTTACATACATTTAAATCTTTAATTAAAATAATTTAAAATAAAACAAAAACCATTTTTAAAAAATCTCCCCTGACTGGGCTCGAACGCTAGACCTTTATGTTCGTAGCGCGGAGCTTTACCTCACAGCTACAGCGTTCACGTAGGGAAAGTCTTTTTTTACAATATAGATTTTTTGTTTGCTCCCAGAGCGGTTACAAACATACAAACATAAAACATACATGCAGGTGAAGCTAATAAAAGCGTGTTAAAAAGTAAAGTACAGATGTAAATATGAATAGATTTTATGTATCTGTTTTAACCCTTTGCGTTCGGCATATTTTGCTATTTTGAACTGTAAGACACGCCTTTTGGCGTTCCTTTAAAATGCCACACGTATAGAAGTATCAGAACAAATTTTAAGGGCACGATACTTTCTGATACTTGTTCTGATACTTCTTCTCTTAAAGAAGAACTCAATTATTTAAAGTCTGTTGCTATTAAAAGAGGTTTCAGACCCTCTATAATTGATAAAGCTCTCAAAAAATTCAGTAGGCCAACTTATAATTCTACTCTTTCCATTGATGATAAAATTAAACCTGATAATCTTGTTGTCTTACCTTTTTATCTCCCCTTATGTTTTAAATTAGCCAAAGTTTTGGAGCGTTTCAAATTTCACGTTATTTTTAAACCTGTCAATAAATTCCAATTCCCTTCAACCAAATCCCCTGTTCCTGAGCTTCATAAATGGGGTATCTATAATGTCCCTTGTAATAATTGTGATTTATCTTATATTGGTCAAACTAAAAGAAATCTTGAATTTCGTTTACGTGAACATTCTCGGTATGTTGTTAATCAAGAAATTTCTAAATCTTCTATTGCGAAGCACAGTTGGGAATTTGATCATAGTTTTAATTTTAAGAGTGCCAAAATTATCTTTCATGCCAAACGCGTTTCCGAACTGGATTTTTTGGAAAATTTAGCCATTTACCTTAATCGTAAGAAAAATTGTCAATGAAAAATCTGATTCCACTTTGCTGTCTACAGCCTGGAAAAATTTGTTTAATTCAATTAAATAATTTCCTTCATTATGTTTATAACATAATATTAGTTATAATAAAATAATTCTAATTTAAAAAAAAATAATTATTAATGGATAAATTTTATTAAATTTACTTATTAGTTTAATATTATTGAAAAAAAAAATTAATTGATTACTCCTTCCCTCCCCCTCTTTTTGTGGTGTGTGTGTACGTGTGTTCCTCTCTGATTGGTCCTGCCCTGCATGATGCTTCCCATTGGTTGTTTGTGTTGCTCCTCCCCCTCTGGATTTTGCCCTGCTTTCAGTCTTTCTTTTGCCTCCAAAGCAGTTGCACGTGTTTGCACCTGATGAAGAAAGGCTACGTCCTTTCGAAACCGGTTGTGCTGATTTAAAATTTATGGTGTGTGAAGAAGTTTTAATTTCTTTCTATTGACTTTACGCCAGTTTTTGAATTTATTTTTGATCAATCAGATATATTTAATTAATTTTTTTTTATTTAATCAGTTCAAAAAATTTTCTAAATTTGTTTTTCCTTTTAGCTGTAATATTTTGTTGCTAAAATTTCAAAATGTTCATTTTAAGTGAAAGTACGTAGCCATCTAAGAATTTATTATTTATGTGAAAATTGTTTGTTTACACTGCAGAAATGACAAAGTATGAAGTCTTAAGGAAATAGTAAACGTTATAAATTTTCTTTTTTGTGAATTGCGCTTTCCGAATTATATATGTACATAAAAAAAAAGGTATGTGTTGAAATGCAGTAATATTAAGTATATTAAAAATACTCGAAAACTATTTAAAGTAAAAAAAAATAATTAATAATAATAAAATAAATGAAATTCTAAATTTTAAATTATTTAAAAATTATTAAGTGTTACCTGCTGTTTTTTTTTCTTTTAATTTTCACTCTTTTATTACATTATTATAGTTTAACAATATATTCTAAGCATATTTGGATATTATTTCGTGCATTCACCGATAAGTTAATTTTTTTGTTTATTTTTATGTTTGAATGCTAAAAATTTGCTTTAAATTCCGGAATTTCAACATAAAAAAAAAAAAAAAAAAAAAAAAAAAAAGAAACACTTAATGAATCTACAAAGTATTGCAAAAATATGCTTTGCTTATATTGTTTAGTAATTATAACGTGAAATAGAGGGAGAAAAATAGTTATGGGTGTAATTTAAAAATGTTTAAAAAATTGAAATCTTTAAGTTTATTATTTGAAAATATACAGTCGGCAGGAAAAGTATCCGAGCTCTAGCAAAAATTCCTATATAAAAAAAAAGAGTACACTTAATAATGTTTTGTTAAATAAATCCTTGTCGCATCATGTTCTTAGACTGAGAACAGGATTCGACAAGGATTTATTTAACAAAACTGTATTACGTATACTTCTTTTATATAGGAATTTTTGCTAGTGCTCGGATACTTTTGCTGTCGACTGTAATTAGTTTTCCAGAAATTGTAGAAGAACGTATGCAGAAATTAGTATATAAATAGACTAAAAATTATTATATTTCAATGTTTATGTATGCAAATTTCTATAACTCTAAAACAGTAATTATAAAAAATAATAATTACGCCCATCATCATTTTGGAAGTGTAAATTGACTGTCACGAGTTTAACAAGAACGACAAAAAATTAAGTTTTTAATGTCTTGAATATTTAAAAGCAATATATGGCACAACGGACAAAACAACCGAAACTAAAAGCTTAATTAACGATAATCTATAGACAATTCAACAGCCAGCACAATTGGTACTTCATGAACTTTTGAAAAACTAAATACACATTTTTCATTGCTGCAGAAAATTGTCCCAAAGTAGTGTCCATAAAAGAACCACTGCCAGTCATTTAAAAGAGATGTGGAAGCTCACAGACAAGCACCCTAGACGTTCCTAGATCACAACGAAATCGACGCATTTTAGTTTTGGAGAAACTTACAGTAAGCTTTTCTATTTTAATAGCATAAATATTAAATAGAATATCAGTAATGGAAAATTTTATGCTCATGAAAAATTTTATGCCATTAAAAAGATTGTTTTGCGTTTCAAAAACGTTGTTTAATGTGGGTTTTTTACAAAATTCATAATAAATCGATAAATATTTTATTAGAATACGATTAGAGTTTCAAGAGAATACTTTTTATAGTATGTTGGTGATATGGAACACCCATTTTCAATGAACTTTCTTGTTCATGACATTTATAGGAGGAAGGAATAATGAGCGGTTTGACGTCTGTCTCAAAATTTTAGAAGGCAGTTGGGCAAAAAATTGCACAATCTCAAAAAAAAAAAAAAAAAAAAAAAAAAAAAAAGTCAATACGCTGCTTCTTTTTCCCCTGCTCGATTTGAAATTAATCTGTTCCGCGAAGATTGCTATCCTTCTATGTTATGTAGTAGGAAGTTATGACTTCTTACATTCTAGCTCAGTGGTTCAGGATAATCTAAAATACGAAGAAAGTGAATGTTTGTAACCTAGATCTTCTGTGCATCATTTTGACTTCAAACACTTTAAGAATTTTTTTAAAAGCCTTTGATGAATAATCTGTAGAATTAGTTGGCGTGTTGTATTGTAGGATTTAAGGCCGATTGTCTATATTTGGAATCTAGGTCTAAGTAGGGTGCCCACCGTAGAGGTCTTAATAAAAGATTTTGTCTATATTCACGAGAGTTTCTGAGAACTGTTAGGTCGTCGAGCGCATTCTAGATTCAAAACAGCATCTCCCGTCTATCTACTTTGAAAGAAGATTTTCTCGGCTACTGGTGAGATTATTAATTCAAGATTTTTGCAAAGGTGTCAACCTGATTTCATATTTTGTAATAGTAATTTTTGGAACCATTTGAAGGAGTTGCTATGAAAAGGAAATGTGATTAATGTAACCATTTAGAAAGTTCAAAACGTCAGACCTCAAACTTCTAAAACATCAAATCTCAGAAAAATACATTAATATGTCGTATTTTGGAAAACATTCAATAGTTATTAGAATACCGCATGCACAACTTCTAACTGAAATTTCACAATGATACCAAAAATTAAAAGATTTTCATCCTAGATATGAGTGATGTTTTTCGATATAAATGTGCTTAGAAGTATTCTTTTAATAGAATATATTCTGAAATTTAAGGAAAAAAATGCATTATCTTAGAGTACCTAAGTATAAAATTTAAACTACTTCTATTTTACACGATTTTTTTTTTTTTTATTTAGTCTAATGACCAATACGCTAAAATTCTTATGTGTACTAATGGAAATTATTTTACATTTTCAAGGTATTTAATAAGTCATTAATTGAGAAATATGAATAAGCTCCAAATATCTATATACAAACTTAACACAAATCTTTATTGACATAAAAGCTGACTCATAGTCAACAGGATAATCTGTTGGATCAATGGTGTATCTAATCCGATTCTATAATTGTTTCGACCGTACAGAGAAATCTATACACAAATAAAGGCGGTGAGATGCTCTGTTGTGGTTACATTATATACTGCAACAATGCATACAAAGCATAGTTACTTAATGAAATTTTGAGTGATATTTCTATATGCAGTTGTTTGAACGCTTCTAAACCTACTTCATTACGTTAGATTTGGGAATCCTTGCTTAATTACTTATATTAAATGGATTTATAAACATTATTACTTAAAGTATATATATATATATATATATATATATATATATATATATATATATATATATATATCTGGTATTCAGTAATTTTTGGTGAATGTAATATGACCCTTTTAACTAAAAAGTAAGAAAGTATAATTTTCATAAGGAGCAGAGTCAGGATAAAATAACACATTTGTAAAACTTCTCGTCAAAGTTCCCCCATCGCTTGCAGTTTTTAAAAGCATTTTCCTACATATGAAATAAATAATAAATCTAAGTAACATTCTCACCAAAGTTCTTTTTTAATCGTCGATATTTAATGTAGATAGCTAAGAGACATATTTGTTATTATCCTACATGTTTGGAATTTTCTTTTTTCGTTCATCAATAAGTCCTTTCAAGAACTTTCAAACGATTTTTACTAACTGATGAGTTTAGTCTTAACGAGAAGATCAAAAAGACAGAAAGTGTGATTTTTCAATTTGTCGATTATGTTTTAAGTTTTTTATTAGAAATAATTCCTTTTACCAACTCAGCGAATATATCTCAGTACTAATACTCCTATCCGTGAAGAATTCAGTTTCTATTAAAAACAAAAACTATTTTATTTACGAGACAAAATTTTACTTCAAATACATTTAAAAACAAAATATACATTTAAAAACAATTAAAATTTAGACGTTTCGAAACCCGTCTGGATTTCTCATCAGCATCACTATAACATAATCTACAAGCGTTATATGAATCTAATTTTTCTTATTAATTAGTAAATTTTTCGTTTGCATCGGAATATATATATATATTTCTATGCCATGTTTTGGTTTGCCTTTAGAACTTATTTCTACGTAAACCACATAATATTTATACTGCTTTCCGGCCGATTAAACAATTAAAAAACTTTATTTTTAATTTTAAACCTGTAACCCCTTCTTTGGATCTGACTGGTGTAATATATTTAATTCCTTGTAAAAATTGTAAATATGTTTATATAGGGGAAACTGGTCGTACAGCAAGAATTAGACTACAGGAGCACACACGATCATATAAGAATTGCAACCAAAATTCTAAAATTGTAATCCATTCAATACAGACCTATTATATTCCTGACTTCGATAATATAAAAGTTCTAAATTCTGGATAATTATAAATCACGTATTTTCCTTGAGTGTTGGCACACTGCCAATCATCTCCACACTATCAATGAAGAATGCGCACTGGCTCCTCAATATTCTGTACTTCTATAAATTCCTTGGGTATTCATGTAATGCTTGCAAATTATTGGGTATGCATGTAATGCTTTGAAATGCTTCGAAACTTCTAAATTTTAATTGTTTTTAAATGCATATTTTGTTTTTAAATGTATTTTAAGTAAAATTTTGTCTCGTAAATAAAATAGTTTTTGTTTCTAATGTATATAATTGAGACGGTTTGGTGTTTATGTACGTTAAAAATTCAGTTTCTCTAGCATTACGATGAAACACGAAAATGAAGATTATCTATGGGACTTGTTTTAACACTTTAATGTTCACTCCATGTATACTTTCTTTAAATTGTTAACCTAATTTCAAAAATGGACTATTAGAAACATAGCTGATCATAAATATCTGAAATGAAAAAATAAAAAATAAAAATAACATTTTTAATTTTCGAAAAACTTTTCATTTGAAACACCAATTCGTCAACCTGATTAAATTCAAATCGTAATTAACTTAATAAATAAGTAACTTTGTAAGTAAATATTGTAAATTGAAAAAAAAAATAACAGTTGTTTTAGTTAAAAATAATCGAACGTCTCTTTATCAGATTAAAAAAAAAAAAAAAAAAAAAAAAACAAGGTAAGAATGCATCATCAGAGCAGGAACTACGGACTCGCGCCTTCCAAGAAATTTAAAATGACTTCTGTGTTTAGCGCCCTCTGAAACATTGTTGGCTAAATTTCGGAGTACTACTATTATCTAACGAACTGAAAAGAGCCAAAAGTTTAAAAATCAATTAAAAAAAGGAAAAAAATACTGAAAAATTAACATATAAAAATGTGTTAAATGTTTGGTTCCTGTGAAAACTGATGAATGCTAAAGGGTTAAACAGCTTGATTTTTCAGGAGTTAAATTATTAATGACCTTTCTATTTTCTATTTTTTACTAAAATAATATAGTCCTCTATGGTTTTAATTATGACATGGAAAAGTAGAAGTTTTAAAAATTTCTGGTAATTTTAAATGCATTTTCTCTAGTTGTTTTTAATAGGATAATCTGTAATTTTGAAAAATTCAGATAACACCCTCCATCCTGCCAGTTCCGCCAATCACTTTCTTGGGTATTTGCATATGCAGGCTTTTTCGGTATATAAAAGATATTTTGCCTATGATTAGAATAAATGATTTAATATATAAAAATATATTGGACAGATTATGAATAATAAAGTTAATTACATACAGCTATGTAACTTATTAGTCTAAACATTAAAAATGTTACTGAGCTATAAATACAGAATGGTTCTAGGAAGAGAAAAACAAAAACTTTCACGTTTTTATAGCATTTATTCAAAACAAAGTGGATAGAAAAAGCATTAAAAATGTGTAGTAAAAGATTGACTACTGATTCTCTCTAGACATTTTGAAAAATTTTATTTTCAGAATTTTTTTTCACATCCCTTGAATTTTAACTCTCGTTAAAGCTACAAAGAGTTCTGAATAGATTAAATTTAATTAAAAACTTCTGGTATAAACGTAAAATTTTAGTTACTTGCTTATTATATTAGTTACTTTTAAAATGTACCTAAATTTTATAATATTATATTATGTTGTTACAATTTCAGTTTTTATAAAATTGAAGCATATTGTCAGAATTATTCACAATCGCCAATTTTGATATTTTGTTGGGCTTTCTGTATTAATGGGTTAAAATATTTTTATTTATTTATTTTTTTAAGAATTAAATCAAAATTAACAGAAACTACAATAGCTTCTTAGAATTTCCTAAAAGGCATTGATGTAAGCAATATGCAAATATCATTCCAAACCTGTTTTAATATATATATATATATATATATATATATATATATATATATATATATATATATATATATATATATATATATATATATATATATATATATATATTAAATTAACTCTTAAAATAGTTTATATATTTTAAAAATACTAACAAAATGTACACGAATATAGTTAAATAATGACACATTTAATTTAAATTGCTTATCCTACAAAGTACATTTTTAGTATTATTTAATACTACTTAAATTTTCTATTACACTGCTCGACATGATATGATGCCCATTTTGCCCTATCATCCAGCGTTTTTTTTGGGAATGGCTCCCTATTTTTATCATTTGTCGGTGATTTTATGGCTACAAATTTGATTTTTAGGAGGGGGGGGGGTATTTTAACCGTTAAATATCTTCTGAGGGGCTACAGAGTGAGAAAATTGTAAAACATGGACATTTGTAACAGGGGAACATTTTTTTTGCTGGGGGAGGGGGAATTTGCCACTGAAATTATGCATTGCATATATTTTTTTAATCTGTTATTAGTGTTATTTTTTAAACTTTATATATTTTTTGTTTTTAGGTATTAAATTAATTATTTTTCATTCTTCAAATCAAATACATGGTCATAAAATTGTCGAACAGGAAAAGAAATTGAGGGAAGGGATGGTGTTCCTAGAAAACGGTGGGTGACTGGGAAAAATGGAGTCGTATACGATTCAGGAGGTCATTTTACATAAGAATCAGCAAGAATGGTATCAGATCTCGAATTTTTTTTTTTCTTTTTTGCAGAGCAGTGTTATCAATTACATTTATTTTATCCCAATTAACTCTCTATAATCTATAGCTATCTTCCATTATCAATGTGACAAACAACAGCCTTTTATTTAAATCATACTAAATTAAATTATCTCATTAAATTTGTGTTCGAAGATATTCTGAAACTGAGACTGCTGAAGATCCATTGAACCAAACTAAATAATAAGTGTCAAACGTCTTAAACTGACAATAATAAAGGAATAAACTCTAGAGATTAGAATGTCTAAAACGAACTCTTCGAGAATTTCGTTTCCATTCAGCTACTCATTCAGTTGATCACATTAACATATATTTGTTTTATATTTTCTATAGTTTCTTTCGAATATTGCGAATTACAGCATCTTATGGGAAAGAACAGCTTTTTGTAGTAAAAAATACCCTAAAACTGATATTGAATAAGGAGGAATAAAGACTTTGAAACAAACATTTTAAAATGTAAAAATAATCAATAAATATTTTGATCGGATGTTTCAGTTTTCATGTTATATTGGTGTGTGATGTTTTTCGCCCGATGAAGGGTCGTGCTTAATTATTTCGACCAGAAACAACTATTGCATGATTTTTTTTTACCTCATATAGTGTTTGTACATAAAGTTTTCATTTTTCTTTTGAATAGCAGCACACGCAGCGCCGTTTAGATTGTTATAGGTTAGTTAAATCTTATCGAAAAATTATTGTAGTGATGAACAAATACGTATCTTTTCAAATTTGCACTTTATACTTTAAACACATTTGGTTAATTTCACGTAAAAGTGGACAAAAAGGCTATTTTTTACGCTTCAACGAACTATTATTTGTAATTTTTTTTTTTTTATAGAAAACATTTGAAAGTTATCGAATTATATAACGCATTATAAATACAAAATTCCTTTATATCATTAATTAAAAAGGAATATTTAAATTTAAAAATAAGCAAGCAAAAGACAATTCTAAATTTTAAGACATGTCATTTCTGTCACGCTATTGAATACTTTTTAATATAATTATTTTTTTTAATTTTAAAACTTTTTAAAATTACAGATAAGAAGAAAGTCTTGTGTGTATAAATTAAAATTTTTGAACTTCAAATGTGTTTCAATTGAATGATAAAGATGAGTCATTGAAATCAATCATGTCTGTATTTTGTCATGTCTGTCACAGTACAATTTTACCTTTTAAGTGAAATTATCTTTATTAAATTAAAAGTTTTGTATTATTTATAAGTAATACATGAATATATATCAGCACACCAAAACTCATTAAAATAAATTAATATTTTGTATTTAAAATTGGACATCAAAGACCTTTGATGTCTAACCCTTCATGTATGATATTAACCATTTTCGACTAACTTTTTTTTATATATTATTTGAAAAAACTATTAAAAATTTTTAGCTTAGAAGAAGATACTAAAAGTTTCTCAAAATACTGAAAGAACTATTAGATATTAAATATGCAAAAAACCATAAAAACGTCAGAATCGAGAGTATTTTCGAGAATAATAATGTTTAATGAAATTGTATTTTCTAATGTTTTATGATATCATAAAAAGCTTAGAATGCCATACACAAAATTTAGTAGAGTAATTTTGTAGGGGACAAATGGTGTTTATCAGATTATGAGATTTTTGCACTATTAATTTTGACATACTGTTATACAATTGATCAGTAATAAATAGATGTTTTAACAAGTGAAATATATATATATATATATATATATATATTAATCAGATATTGCTCATAATTGTATATAATGAATTTAAAAAAAGAATAAAATATATAACAAAAAATTGTGTCTATAATTGACCATAAAGTTAACAGCTGAATTATGGTAAACAACGTTATAAAATTAGTATAAATTTGCTGACAAATTTACAAAATTCTATTCAAGTATTGGTTCCTTATTGGTTTTCTTTCCGAGTAATTTTCACAATATGCATCATGTAAGTAATAACATTTAAATAAAGGCGACATATTTTATAACTATAGATAATATAACCCATAATATTGCATCATTATCGATTTACTACGAAAACAATTCCTATAAAAAATATATCTTGAGTTGCACATAAAAAACACCAAATATATAAAAGTAACTTATTTTTGCTTTATAATATAGATTACTCTGGTTTGCAAAAAATACTACTAACGCTCCCTTAATCTTAACTTTAATACAAAACTCAAAGTGCCTTAAAAAGAGTTTTATTAGTACATTCTCAAATAAAATGTTTTAATCTATTTCTAAAGAAAATGTTAGTGAAATGTTTCACGCTTGAAACACATTAAATGTGTTTCTAGAACTCAAGTAATGGATAAGAAAAATTCTATCTGGAACATTTTAGATTTTCTTGAAGAACAAGAAAAAAAATAAAGCTTTGTTCAAGGCCAGGTACTTCCTAAAGAGGCGTGGAGGACATGAAGGAATTTATTTTTGGGGATAAGAGTTGATGGGGCTTACTCAATACCGCAAGCAATCGAATTTGTTGTTTTAAACCTGATAGAAAGAAATCCGTTCTAACTAGTGTAGAAGAGTACTTTTCTAATTATCTGCTTAAGGCCTTAATTTAGCGTTCCCCTATTTAAGGTTTTACGCTACTCAGGGTCTTAATTTTTCTGCGCCTCGGGGTTATAAAATTAATTGCAAGATCGTAACAGATAATTTTCTAATATAGTACTACAATAAAGAATAGTATAGGAAAAAATATCACTAATAAAATAGAAAACGTGAAACATTGCTTAAGTTTTAAAAGCGCACTATATCTGGTCTAATGATGATATTCGTGAAACAAATAAAATGCCTCTAGGTACGTGAAAACTAAGTAATTAACTCAGAAAGTCGATGTTTGAGCCTGCTCATTAAAATTCAAATCTAGCTGTAGGGGTCTGGGGGTTAAATTTTGCGTCTCTTGAGTCCGCAGTATTTAAGTTCAGAATCGGACGGTGGAAGTGCTTGGGGAAAATTAAAGTTAATATTGTGGTCATAATAAATTCTTCGTATTTTAATTTCGAAAACCAATTTTCGAAAATTTTCACTAATAGCTATGATTTAGATTAAAGAGCATAGTTCGTTTAATGTTAAGGCAATTTTACATATATTCGGGTAATATGTAAATAAATATGCGAACTTAAACGAAAAAAGGATTAGTATTAACATTTTTAAATGATATTCGTATTGTTCAAGAAAAACATAATATACCTGTATTTAAAAGTATTGCAAAGTGTTCTAGAAGAACTTCGCAGCTATAAAATATGTTACGAAAGAATTTTATTAAATATATATATATATATATATTACCAAGTTTATTTTATGTGACAGACAACGTCATCGATTGTAAGTGCATATTTATGTATATTTTTAATCTATGATTTTTATGTTATAAAATATGGTTACGTGACCCTCATTATGCTATATGTTTATTTGAACAAAACTGTAAAAAGGTGCTTTACTACTCATAACTCTAAGCATTATACATTCGTATAATATTTTATTATGTATGCAGTTTACCGACTTTAATTATTAATTAGTTTTCATTTATAAAGTTTGTTTAAAAGCAGATAAAGAATACGTAATTGAGGAATATAAATAAATGTATATTCAATAAAGTATGTTTATGCATATGTTTCATTTAGGCAGTGTGACCACGTAGTGTGTTGATTTTAATCTAATTTTCCATATATCTTTACGTTAATAATAATGCTAATAATGATGGCTATGATGGCTATTCTTAACAAGCAAAGTATTCTTTACAAGTAACTTAGCAAGTTAAAAAAAAAAAAAAAATGTGTCTTAACTATAATGAGGTGGAAGACATAAGGAGGTACATTTATGTAAGTATTATTTAAAAAAAAAATCCTATTAAAGTTTTTTAAGCAAAAAGTTTAAAATTTACCATTTCTTTTAACTGATATTTATGATCAACTACAGAAATGAAAAAGTTATTTTGAAACTTAACATATATTTTACAAGTATGATTAAAAATGTGCTTCCAATATGTGTCTTAAACGTATTAAACACATATGTTCTATCGAATTTAAATTTATTTTGGTTGGATATTTTATTAATTCAAAACATTGTGGCAATGTGTTTTCAGAAAAGATGTATGTCCCAGTTAAGTAATGTTACATTTACTTAAATGAACTTAAAAGAAAAGGTAATGTTGCTTTTGGAAAAACAGATTAAGCATGACGGTAGATCGCTTGGGTAGTTTCAAGAAATTCATTATAATATAATTAATTTTAAACAATGTGTACTATCAGAGTATATATAATCAGGAGGATGCAATAATGAACATTAGAGAACGAAGCGCTGCGACAAAATCATACAATCGAACAACCACAAAATAACGATTGCGACTCTTCCAAGCATTGTACAATATTAAAATATCTACGAACATTGTATAGGATTTGCAATAAGGAAGCAACAGAGGAAGACTGAATTGCATTAACAATAATTTTTCTCAATTTTGAAATGTCGTCTTGAAATTCGATTAAGGTATTTTCTGTGGCCACACAGTCACACACCCCACGACAAAAAGATAGGTACAAAGGACTTTTTTCTTTGATTTTTCATGAAATATCATTATATAAATTGTGCTTATCATTTATTATTATCACAAAATAACACTATTCCCGGACTAATTTTGTTTTAAGACTAATTTAGAAAAATTTTAAGACTAAAATTTTTCTAATTTAAGACTACACTCCGTGACAAAAAGATAGGAACAAAGGTTTTTTTTTTTTTAAATTTTTTATAAAATAACATTATCTAAATTGTGCTGATCATTTATTATCATAACAAAATATTATCATATCAAAAACATATTAAATATTTGAAACATATTCAAAATAATCATATTAAAAAAATATTTAAAGTTTAAAAAAAAAGTTTAATCAAAGGTAAAAAAATATCTGGTGGAAATACGTTTCTTTTTTTTTTATTTTACCCTTTTAGAGAAGTTCGAAATTTCTGTTCCTTTGGTACACAATTTAATTTTCCTTTTCCTCACGTTTCGTTATTAATTGTGTTTTTCCCTGTAACATAAATTGTACCAAATCGTGCATTTCATAATCATCACCATTATTATTATTTTAAGAGAATTATAATAATAATAATAATTATTATTATTACAAGAAAAGCTTTATGCCTATATTGGGATTTTCTCTAATTGCAGATAATAACGCGACTCTTTAAAATCTATAAGCTGAATTTTAAAGATTTATTAAAGTAAGTGTTCCCTTAAGAAACGAAAAACTTAATAGAAATATAGTCATTCAAGTCAGTCATGATAAATGCAATATCAATCTCAGATTTTTAGAAAACTTTTAAATCATTGTCATTTCTCATTTTAGAAAATTAAACATTCCACATAACTGAACCCCGAGGCTTTAAAGTATTGAAATAAAGATATAAATTGTTAATTAATAATGTTATTTGATAATTACAACTTATTTAAAAGTTACAATATTTCATTTTGCAATTTAATTAGTACTGAAAATTTACAGTTCCAAGCCTACATTGAGCTATTAGTGAAATCAATGAAAACTTAATGGCCGCGATAATGAAATATCTCCAATAAAGAACTTTTAATATATCTTGAGCTTTAACTGCACAGATGGAATAACTATTTGGTACTGATAATGGGATATTGAATTAATGCACTCACTTAATTCACACAAGGACTTATTGAAACATTTCATTGGAGAAATGGCCATTTAGGAATGTTTATTAAAACTGTGACAAGAGAAGCAACACTCGACAGAAACGTAGTTTATCTCCAATAAGAATATCAGAAATCCACTAATTAGTCCATTTGCTTCAAGGCATTACTTGAATAGACCTAGGTCTCCTTTAGAGTAAATGTTATTTTGTTGAAGTGTAAATAACACATACCTTCTATTTTATTTGATAGCGATGCGAAATTGATTTCACATATTTGGACGCATTTAAGTTCAGGAATATTATTTAAGAAAAAAATCGGGTTATTATTTTCTTAAATTTGTAAAGAGTATACGATTACAATATACATTTGTAAACTATGTTCATTATTATTATTTTTAAAAATTTAATAAGGTTTAGGGAAATACATTAATTTAATTAATGAATCCATTAAAACAGTTTAAATGGTTGGTTAATAAACAAATAGTAGCTTTCAATATCTGATATTAATTTTGTTTAGATTTAAGTAATTTTAAATTAAGGCTTATTTGAGAAAATATTTAGAATTTGTTTGAAAAGAATTTTAACAGATCATCACTGCATGTGGAAATATACACATTTATTTTCAATAAATGTAACTGCATAATTTAATTACACATTTTATTGTTGATTTTTCTCATTTATATTTATAGGCATCGCAAGACTATACATTATTAATATGAAATAGTTAATATATATTGGAATATACATATATGTTTTACCGAGTTATACATTTGGCCAGTACATAGGCTTGGAAATATGTATTAGGACACTACTTTAAGTAGTTTTAATGGCTGTCTAATGGATTAAGTAATGTATTGATAGTACTTTTAAATATTTAATTATTAATATTATTTTTAAATTAAGTAGAAATAAAAAAAAGTTAGTTTAGATCAATGTTTAAGATACTTTTAAGCAAGTTAGAAAAGTACCCCTTCTAAAAGTAAATTTTTATGGATTGAATAAAAATAATTACTAGAAGTAAAGACCTAATTACGTATATTTTATGGTGATAGCATTACGTGCCGTACATCTTGATCAATATTTCTCAAAAAATTGGATTAAAATAACTTTATGATACTTTTTCTGTCAAATTAACTTGATAATAACAAAGTTGATGGAATTATTCTAGTATTAGAAACCCTTTATTTATTAATTTAATATGCCCTATGCTATATCACGAGAAATAATCTGTGTTAATCTGTTGTCTTTAAATATCTAATTGAAAATTTTGACTCTTATTAAAAAAAAAAAGAAAAAGAAAGAAAGAAAGAAAAAATAAAAGGAAAAACTTTTTATTTTTTATTTTACAAATTATAATAATAATAATAATAATAATAAACAAAATATGATGTATTTCTAAACGTGTTCCACGGCTGTACTTACAATTTATCAATAACTTGATAGGAACAAAGTAGATGGAATTATTGCATTAAAAACTTTTTATATATTAATTTAATATGCCTTACGCTATATCACAAGAAATAATCCGTGTTAATCTGTTTTCTTTAAATATGAAATTGAAAATTTTGACCATTATTTGAAAAAAAAAATTTTTTTTCAATTTGTCTTGTTACAAATAATAATAATAATAATAGTAATAAAACAAATATGGTGTATTTCTAAATGTGTTCCACGGTTGTACTTACAACGAAACCATGTTTTGTTGGGAAAACAAAATTTGTTGTGAATGATTTTGTCAAAAGATTAATTTTGTACAGTTAACCGAATTAACTAGCTTCGATTAACCAAAAGCACATGGCAGACTGAATAGTCGAATAAGCTACGTTATAGATCTCGCTGAAAACAGTCAATGAGTGAGGTATGTGCTATTTCCGATTCTGGTAACACAATTTCTATTGAGGTTATGATAAACAATATGTTTTATACCAAAAATTTTGTTGTTGCACAAAAATATTTTTTTTTTTTTTTTTTTTTTTTTTTTTTTTGCGTGTGTGTATTTTTTAAAGTACTAATTACTATTCAAATATTTAACCCTGATTTGGTTATTGGTTTTTCGCAGTTGCCAACTGTACAATTTTAAGATAAGGATAATCACTATATATTTTTAGAAAGCTTCTTATATTAGTTTTCGGATATTTAAGATCTGGAATTCCACTATTCTAGTAATCTGTTCCACTATTCTGTAAAGTCTTCTTGAAAATCGGGAAAATTTGGCAACTATGGTTTTTGATTCAGATTATTGGAATATATATATGTATATTTAATATCTGGAAAACCTTCGCAGTTTTCTAATTCAAAAAGCGATATTTACTCGTCTACGTAAGATTACAATTATCGAGAATACCACTTGTCGCCAACTAAACATACTAAGATAGTAGCATACTGCATTTTTCTTTGTTAAATGTGTAAAACACTGAAATTAATTCATTAAAAACGCATTTTCTTTCTTTCTTTTTGAGAAATTGAATGGTTCTCGATAATTAATTAATTGAGTTATGTTTGCGAATTTACTTTCCTTTAAACTTTTTAACGAAAAAAAAAAAAAAAAAATTGTTAAAACAACGAAGCATTTTTTTTTTTTTTAAATATATATATAAGCTTTTTTTTTTTTTTTTTTTTGTGTTTTGTACATACTGTTAAAAATACAATTCAACATTTCAAAAAAAAAAAAAAAAAAAAAAATGGTACAAGTTGAGAAAATTTAGCTGCAACCAACAATTTGATGCTAAATTTCACCATTTTAGCAGTAATAAAAGGAGGAAACACAGAGCGTTAAATTTTTAAAAAACGTTGGTTTAATCTAAATTAAAGACATTTTTTGGTGAAAAGTAGGATTTTATTTTTAACTGTGCATAGTTAAAAGTAAAGTTTAACACTTCATCGAAAAATGATGCCAATTTAAGTTTATTTGATTGCAACTAACGTTTTCAAACATTTAGCACTAAGTATAGTTAGTAGTGCATTTAGTAGCCATTTTAGTAATAACCTTTTAGTACTAAGCACTACTTAAATGTTGAAACTTTGCACCAAACATTTAAAAAGATTGATTGCATCTAAATTAGTTTGAATTAACACCATTTTTTTTTTTTTTTTTTTTTTTTTGTGAAATGTTGAAATTTATTTTATAAGCGTATAATCTTCCTTTAATATAAATGATTTTCTAAAATGTAATTATATTATATATATAATTGTATATTATATATGTAATTATATTATATACAATTATATTATAATTATATATATATATGTGAAATTATAATATATGTTTTCAGTCATAATAGTTGTAAATAAGTAACAAAAATAACTAAAGAAGAACTTACGAGAAAATTAATTAATGTGAAACAATTCTTAAGTAAAACTAACTGCAAAAACATAAAATAAATGATTTAAACTGTCAAAAATGCCCCATATGACTTGAGACATATGTGTGGGGTTAAAGCATGCTTTTATTGATCAAACTCTCCCCCTAGGCAGGCAGTTTAATAAAAAAGCACATATATGGCTAAATAATAGATCGATAAAATAAAATGAATAAAATAATATGGAAAAGACAAAAATTTAAATGGATAAGGCAGAAAAATGATCAAACATTTACATAAACAGTAGCATGTATTTCATAGTAACTCCAGCAAGACAGCTAACCAGAATACGAAACAATCGAAAAAATATATTACAACGCCATCTATATTAAATTAAAGAAATTAAAACAATAAATATAAATATAATCGAAAAATAAGGAATATAGAAAAAGGAAAATTAAAAATCATTTATATTTCAAATGTTTTAAATATTTTTCTATAATATAACCATGTAAAAAATCTATAGGATAATCACTTTCAATAGCAGTATTAAAGAAAACCTGAATATTTTTAATTTTGTCATGATAATTAGAAATTAATCTTTTATTACGTTTAAGATAGTTTAAAATGATATTTCTGTAGATAAGTTTACTAATGTTAGAGCTCCAATGAATCAATTTAATCACATTAAAATTAAAATTATTTCTTTTATCAAAAATAGCATCAGTAGCCTCAGCGAACCAGTAGCTACGAACTTATTAAAGCAAATGGGAGACGAACCTTTTACTAAAAACGTTTCATTTTAGAGATACAAGATGTGTCCGTCTACTTTTTTTAAGAAAAATTACAGTGCAAATATGCACCATTTTTGTTTCCTGAATTTTTCCACTACATAATTCAAAAGGATTGAATCTATATCCAAAAAATAATAATATATGATGTCTCAAGAATATAATTATATTAGAGAAATTAACCTCATATCTCTAATTAAAGAAATAAACTGCTTTAAAGTATTACAAGTAAGTGTCCGTCTACTTTTTTTATGCAGTGTATATATTGCGTGTAGGTATCGTTATACGTATGCATGCATCTGTGTACGCTTTACACGTATGTGTGTTTGTGTTTTTGTAATTATTACTCGCATATTTAAAGTGTGCCTCAAATAAAGGTTAAAAAAAAAAAAAAAAAAAAACAGGAATGTTTTAAAGCATTGAAGGTTTTACATTTTTTAAAGATGAACTAGTATTAGGATAAAAATAATTTATTTATTTCCTCATGAACCTGACAGCTAATGGTAATATGCACATTTTTTTTTTTCGAAAATAGTGCTTTAAAATTATAAATGTACAAAACATATTTTAAACACCACTCATTAAAATATTTAAGCACTTTTTTGGTGAAACATTGAACTTCATTTTTAAAAGTCTAGATATATTTATACATCTCAAAAATTTTTAGTATAAGATTTAATTTACTTTTTTATTCAATTTACCATAATTTATTCACTCATGGCCTGAACTTTGATATATGTATCTGCCTACATTATGTAATTTTGGTGTAAATCTGATGGGTGAAGAGTTTAAGAATAAAAGAAAAAAATAAATAAATGTGTTCTATACTAAAATTGTTTTTAAACTGAAGCAAAATAATTTAAGGAAAAGAAATCAAAGAACCAGTATCGTCATTAAACGTTCCTTTAATAAAATGTACAAAAATAGTATAAATCATATTGTGAAAATTTGAATACATTTTCACATTTTTTTAATATTTCTTAATATGTGTCTTGTATGGCATGTTTATTTTGTGTTTATATTTGCAATCATAACATAACTAAAAAACTAACGTTAAAAACATGAATATAAATCTGAATTTATGAAGTTCTTATAACACATTATTTATAAATTCAGTTTATTCCACATTTCTTCTAGTTTAATGAAAAAAAAAAACATTTTTGTTTGCTTTTTCAATTTAAAGCATCTACATAAACGCGTATGAAGTTTTATAATATATATGTAGAAATATATAAAAAAAAAAAAAAAAAAAAAAAAAAAAAAAAACATTTTATTCCCTAGGTTGACTTTTAATATTTCTTACAGTCTTCGGAAAAGCTATTTTAATAGCTTTTATTTTACACTGTTTCCCGAAATTCTAAAAAATAGGCATATTTCTATGTAGATAATTAAATATTAAATAAAATTTTGGTGCTTACACCGAATATTTAAAACTTATTTCATATTTTATATATAATGTGTAACAATTCCCTCATGAAAGCCTGAAACATCTTTTTAAACATTTTTTATTGTAAGAAACGAAAAAAAAAAAATTGCTCTATTTTTCTTTTTTGAACGAACATGGCAATACATAAATGTATATGTCTTTTCACATTGTTTAAAATTTGGATGAAAATAACATAAATATAATCAAGTATTTTCCAAAATAAATGTTAAAATTTTACAAACGTCAGCATTTTATATTCTTTATATTAATACTTTTAAAGAGATAATTAATTCATTATAAAGAAGTACAATACTTATTAATTTCAATGTACCTTTTACTCTTTAATATGCCTGGTTCAATAATCCCAGTGAAAATGCTTTTTTTCTTTTTACATTTTATCTTTAATTACCAAAAATGTTTAAAACATTATTCTAAGTGTTTATCAATACTCCCTCTCTTGAGCGTTTCCCTTCTATAATACTCCAAGCCCATTATTTAAAATAGCAATAAGTTTTATTTGAAATTCTCTAAACTTTCTTTTTCTTGCGTAAAAGAGAAAACAGCACATTTTTAGAACACTTTGTAATAACTTTGCATTTTCATTATCTAAACAAGGAACTCTTTGTTAATTAACACATTGTTTGTTTTCAGCATAATTACTTTCTGAGCTTACAGTTTAATGAAACGTTAAGTCCAAGTGGTTTGTTATGTAACAATAGTCTGTTCCATAAGGTTTACTTTTCTCAATACTTATTTTAAAGAATAATTATGTAATGTACTGTTTTTGACTCAAAATTTGTTCTGTAATTGTTTTGAAATGTATATGCGTAATCTTATCCCGTAAGAATTTATGTAATGTGAGATATTTTGTTTCGAAACTTATCAATCACGCGTTAATACGAGTCTTTTATAAACATCTTGCGTGATAAGGACAAATAAAAATGAATTAATTTATGTAACTAATATGCATTTCTTTTTCACACATAAGTTTATTTGAAAAATCTTTTATTTATTTATTTTATTTTATTTTTTCATATTTAATGTGATATATAATGTTATAAATGTTTTTATCGTAGATACTGTCTGTTTAGAATTATACACACACACATACACACGCATATATATATATATATATATATACACATTTAATGAATTTTTATTTTATTATTTAATGAACTTTTATATGAATTTAAATAAATGTTTCTATGTTCGATTATTTATCCATATCTATGTGTGAATGTCTGTATTTTACTTGAATGATTCGTTAAATTTTTTATTAATTGAATCTCTTTGTTAAATACACTGCGTACACTATAATATTGCTTAATATACGTTTGTAATGTTTTACTTTAAATGTTTCTTGTAATAAATATTATATGGCTCGATCGTTATTCGTTGGGATTCCAAAAACCTTTTTCATGTACATAAAGATTTTTCAGAACACACAACTCATCTGTATATAACGCTGATTGTTTGTTTGTTTAGTTCGCTGTACAAATCTACACCATTCAACCGACCGCTACGAAAAGTGGTATACTTATTAATCAAGACAAAATCTAGCTAACGCCCTATTTTTTAGTTGAATCGGATAATTAGATCAAAAGATATTAAATAAAAACCTCATTTTAACTTTAAAAAGAAAGAAATATTTGATGCCAAAATAAACAAATCAAATACATTTTTTTTTTCGAGAAAAAAAAATAGATGTAATTTCACGAATAATAATAATAATAAAAAAAAAAAAAAAAAAAAAAAAAAAAAGTTATGCTACGAAAGTGTATGTATTTATTTTAAATCAAGAATTCGTGTGTAAAAAAATATTTTCATAGAGATATTTGGCATTAACTTAAAATTTATATTTAATTAAGTAGTACTTTTCTTTTCTACAATAAAACAAATTTTTTCGTTTTTATTGGTACTTTATGTGTAACGTAGGAGGGTCTTTTATATTCTCACCGTAATTGTAAATAACTATAATTAGGAATTTATTAGATTTTATTTATTTTTATTATGTAAATATCGTAAAAAAATTTTCTTGTATGGAACAATTTTTGTTTAGCAAAGTTTGAAATTTGGCACCGAAGTAATGCGGATGTTTTTCGCCAATATCTTTAGATATGCAACTGTGATAGCCATTTTAATTCATCGCAAAAATGGCCAAAATGTCGCCGACGGGATCCCATACTAAAGCATTGTCTTTTGTATTATTTATAATATTTTTTATTAAAGAGTTCGGGAAATGTTTTTCATGGATTTCTCTTTCCATTTTACAACTTTCTTCAGTTCTTTCATTATTTCGAAATTCTATAAACACTACTTCAACCTGAGCAACTCCGGGTAGACCTGGTAGTAATTATGTAAAAATCGAGAGACCACGAGGAATTTCGTACGTATTATTACACTTCACAGCAATACTTTCTTCCATTTTCACATTCAGACTATCACATATTTTCTCCTAAAAAGGTACTTAACTAGTGGCCCAGACGTTCTGCTCTCGAAGCTGGTAGACGGTAAGTTCCGGGTTCAAACACGGGTCGCACTTGTCGACCTTCCCGTTCGGAGTTTTCCGCGATTTTATTACAAAATAGCGTAAATACAGACTCGGATCGCTTAAAAAATCCCCCACTGAGAGCATTCTATGCAAGCCTAGTAACCAAGTGCAGCCAATCACCTTTAAACACTACACCACATACCACCACCATCACCGAAAAAAGAACTGAAATTGCTACAAAATTACTATGTCGTATTTCTGAAAAATGCAAATATTCATTATTTTTATACTTATTCTTATTCCTATTAACATTATAATTACAATAAATATTATTATTTTTATTATGAACTATTTTTAAACTTTCAAATCTCCAAATCTTGAATATTATATTTCAGCTGTGTAGACGCATACAGTATTTGTACAGGTATTCTTTGACAAAATTAAAGTTATAATTCAGTGACGAATCAGATTAGTAGTTTTGCGTCACCCATAAAAGTATTATGTAACATTTTTCAATGTGTAATGCAAGGAAGGATAATATTCTGATTTTAATAACAAAATTATATGAAAAGCATCAATAAAGATGAAAAACAACGTACGAAACTTTAAAAACTGTACAAGAAATTTGTTAGTAAGCAAAAATAAATAAAAAATAAATAAATTCAGATACGATTACAGAGTCAATGAAATTTAGATTAAAATACAAGAAAAACATATGTAAATAATACTGAAATTATAAAATTGTACTTTTAAGCGTTTTTCCTTTTCTTACGAGAATATATATTTTTTATAAAAAAAAAAAAAAAGTCCTCTCTTTCTTTTGCCACTATTTGCAATGGTCTAGTCGGAAAATTTGATCCTGATTTTGAAACAGTGTAGTTATAAAGCTGATGAAAAAAACTTTGTTTGAAAATATTCTTTGAACGCTTTCCTATATGATTATTGAAAAGTAAGAAATTTTCGTATTTCTGCTATCTGAATTAGAATGCTTCCTGGTCCATACGTTTACTAAAGACAAATCAAAGGTGTACTTGCAAAAATATAGGCACCTTTGATGGAAAATCCACGCAAAATAAACAAAATTTAACGCGCATCATTGTTTAGTGTTTTATGTCTTTTGTATAAAAATGAGTAAAAAATTAAAATTTTCATTAGAATAATGGAAAATTTCATGAATTTAATGAATTTATTTAAAAATAACTCAAGATGTACTGCAATTAGGATCTTATCCACTTTAATTTTACACACATTTAAGTAAGTAAAATATATTCTCAGACCCACAAATGAACTTACACACCAAAAAATGCTTTTCTAAATTAGTTGGAACAAATTTGCGAATAGAAACATATTTTTTGCCCCGTATTGTCCCCACTCCGCCTGTATAAGGGGGAAGAGGAAATTCCGTAAAATTGTTTTATAGTGTGTGTTGGGTGCACATAACCAACCCTCACACCAAAAACCAGGCTTTTTGAAATAATTTGGTGCACATTTACGCTTTGAAGCGTGCTTTCTCAGTACCAAAGAAGGAAGGGGATAATTTTTGAATATATCCCTAAGAAGTGTGTATTGTGCACACATAACAAACGAACACACACAAAAAAAATCGACTCACATTGAAAATTTAAAACCGAATTACGCTTGGAAATATATTTTTTGCCACTGTGCTACAAAATCGGATATAAGAGGGGCGGATTTTCACAAAATCCGTTCACTGTGGGTTTTGAAGGCACATAACCAACTCGCATACCAAAATTCGTGAACGCAGACTCATTGGTTCCCGAGGATAAATTTAATGCGGAAAGGGAATTCTCGAATTTGCCCATCATAAACCCTCCGCAACAACAACAAAAATCGCAAATAAAATCAAAAAGGATTTTTCGAAGTATCCTCTAGAACACGCACTGGCTCTTTAATCAATATGTGTGATTCTTGAAAGAGTTCTGCTACTAAATCCAGGTTTTGGGATAAATAATCACGCTAGTGTCGTTTTATGCACTTTAAGACTCATAAGACGGGTATCTTAAAGTGGAATCCAAAGTTACGGCTTAAAGTGGATACCAAAACACTACGAAAATTCATGCATATAGCGGGATTCAAACCCTAAACCTTTTAACTGAAAGCTAGAATGTCAGTCATTCTACTACCCGATGGGTCTTGAAAATTCGGATTTGTCGAAGTCTCCACCCAGAATCAAAAATTCCGAAATCACTGTTTTTTTTTTTTTTTTTTTTTTTTTTAATACTGAAGCCTTAACTATCAATGTGAAATTTCATCACCGTGAAGGAAATAAGAGCTGAGTTATGCTCTCAAACGTATTTGTATCACCTGTTCTACAGGGAAGAAAATGGGGGATTTCGCAAAACCCCGTCTTAGTAGGGATCATGGTCTTAAAACCATCCACACTGAAATTCATGACTCAATCTTTCATAGAATCGCCCCGACTATTCTGAATGAGTCACTAAGTGAGTGGGTGTACTTATATATGTTTATATTTATACAGAGAGAGATTTTAATCTAATTTTAAGTATTACTTTATTCTCTTCTTCAAACTTTTCGTTGATTTTGTTAAATTTTGAAACATATATTTATTTTCACAATTTATTTTTATGTATTTTAAAAAAAGTTTTTGTCAATGGAAAATCTTTAATTTTCTATATTTTTTCTATGTAATGGCTATTTAAATAACTATCAAAACACAAACGTACACACACTAATAATAATAATATCCATGGAGGTTTTCTGAAGATTGAATGTCGCTGGGAGAATAAATAAGCGGGAGCTAGTGATCGTGCTCTGGTCTTTAAAGCCAATATCGAAATCTTATAACGAAGAAGTCATTTAAACAAGTATGACGTAGCCACTACAAAAGTTTATTCGATATCATTTTGCATAATAGTACCAGTTCTCAGATTTAATATTATAAACATGCAAATTAGTGAAATTTTAACCAATTCATGCTGAGTCTGACAAAATGGAAAAGTGCAAAATATTGGTAGTAGCGGCGCTACATTGCGAATGGTATGCATCAAAATAAAAATATCCCATTGCGTAATATCGTATTGCGTAAAGTGCATTTTACATTGAAAATTTCGTACGATTACATCCTCACTAAACATTATTTGACGTAACAAGATGTTAAACATTGTAAACGGCAGTTGGGAAATCGTAAAAACGCTTCCTAGTGTTACCAGGCAGTCTGTGGGGTTATATTAATAAAAATTTCGTCAGTATTAAATTTTCAGTCACCATTTTTTTCAGGAAAATAGTTTACATACAAAGCTTTGTTGAAATTCATGCATTAGAAGCTAAGATATACCTACTGAAAACATCATTTAAAATGTGGATTTGTATCGCGCCCTGTCTACCGATATGCAAACAAATTGAATAAACATAATTTTTTTAAACAGCCATAATACATAACAAATATGATGCATTTATATACTAGAGAAGATGAGAAATAGACTTTCGTAAAATAGGTAAAATTGTAATATACAAGAGACACCTGTTGGGAGATTTATGTCAAAATATAAATACCACTAATTCATGTCATTGTTAAGTCCAACGAAAAATAAAATTTCACAAATAATGAATTTAGCACAACAGATAATGGTCATTTATTATTACACTACGCTTTCAAGAAACATAATTTTCGAGTGAAATATATTTACCCATTTTTATGAAAATTTGACTTTTACAAATGTCTGGTGCAACCAGTTATTAAATGAAACAATTTTTCTACCGTAATACCACACGTTATTTAAGAGATAAAAGCTAATGCACGATAGTCTATTGAAAACAAAAAAAAAAGTTATTAACAAGCATTTTTTATACAAGAAAATTATTAATAATATTTCCATATAGATTTTTAATAAAGATTTTTATTTTAGTAACAAGCGTAATTAATCAAATGCTAAAGTTTTAATTAATTGACAATGTTAAAAAAAAATAAAAAATTAGAAATATTAAAATAAATATAGTTGTTAAATTGAAAATTTAAAACCGAATTACGCTTGGAAATATATTTTTTGCCACTGTGCTACAAAATCGGATATAAGAGGGGCGGATTTTCACAAAATCCGTTCACTGTGGGTTTTGAAGGCACATAACCAACTCGCATACCAAAATTCGTGAACGCAGACTCATTGGTTCCCGAGGATAAATTTAATGCGGAAAGGGAATTCTCGAATTTGCCCATCATAAACCCTCCGCAACAACAACAAAAATCGCAAATAAAATCAAAAAGGATTTTTCGAAGTATCCTCTAGAACACGCACTGGCTCTTTAATCAATATGTGTGATTCTTGAAAGAGTTCTGCTACTAAATCCAGGTTTTGGGATAAATAATCACGCTAGTGTCGTTTTATGCACTTTAAGACTCATAAGACGGGTATCTTAAAGTGGAATCCAAAGTTACGGCTTAAAGTGGATACCAAAACACTACGAAAATTCATGCATATAGCGGGATTCAAACCCTAAACCTTTTAACTGAAAGCTAGAATGTCAGTCATTCTACTACCCGATGGGTCTTGAAAATTCGGATTTGTCGAAGTCTCCACCCAGAATCAAAAATTCCGAAATCACTGTTTTTTTTTTTTTTTTTTTTTTTTTTAATACTGAAGCCTTAACTATCAATGTGAAATTTCATCACCGTGAAGGAAATAAGAGCTGAGTTATGCTCTCAAACGTATTTGTATCACCTGTTCTACAGGGAAGAAAATGGGGGATTTCGCAAAACCCCGTCTTAGTAGGGATCATGGTCTTAAAACCATCCACACTGAAATTCATGACTCAATCTTTCATAGAATCGCCCCGACTATTCTGAATGAGTCACTAAGTGAGTGGGTGTACTTATATATGTTTATATTTATACAGAGAGAGATTTTAATCTAATTTTAAGTATTACTTTATTCTCTTCTTCAAACTTTTCGTTGATTTTGTTAAATTTTGAAACATATATTTATTTTCACAATTTATTTTTATGTATTTTAAAAAAAGTTTTTGTCAATGGAAAATCTTTAATTTTCTATATTTTTTCTATGTAATGGCTATTTAAATAACTATCAAAACACAAACGTACACACACTAATAATAATAATATCCATGGAGGTTTTCTGAAGATTGAATGTCGCTGGGAGAATAAATAAGCGGGAGCTAGTGATCGTGCTCTGGTCTTTAAAGCCAATATCGAAATCTTATAACGAAGAAGTCATTTAAACAAGTATGACGTAGCCACTACAAAAGTTTATTCGATATCATTTTGCATAATAGTACCAGTTCTCAGATTTAATATTATAAACATGCAAATTAGTGAAATTTTAACCAATTCATGCTGAGTCTGACAAAATGGAAAAGTGCAAAATATTGGTAGTAGCGGCGCTACATTGCGAATGGTATGCATCAAAATAAAAATATCCCATTGCGTAATATCGTATTGCGTAAAGTGCATTTTACATTGAAAATTTCGTACGATTACATCCTCACTAAACATTATTTGACGTAACAAGATGTTAAACATTGTAAACGGCAGTTGGGAAATCGTAAAAACGCTTCCTAGTGTTACCAGGCAGTCTGTGGGGTTATATTAATAAAAATTTCGTCAGTATTAAATTTTCAGTCACCATTTTTTTCAGGAAAATAGTTTACATACAAAGCTTTGTTGAAATTCATGCATTAGAAGCTAAGATATACCTACTGAAAACATCATTTAAAATGTGGATTTGTATCGCGCCCTGTCTACCGATATGCAAACAAATTGAATAAACATAATTTTTTTAAACAGCCATAATACATAACAAATATGATGCATTTATATACTAGAGAAGATGAGAAATAGACTTTCGTAAAATAGGTAAAATTGTAATATACAAGAGACACCTGTTGGGAGATTTATGTCAAAATATAAATACCACTAATTCATGTCATTGTTAAGTCCAACGAAAAATAAAATTTCACAAATAATGAATTTAGCACAACAGATAATGGTCATTTATTATTACACTACGCTTTCAAGAAACATAATTTTCGAGTGAAATATATTTACCCATTTTTATGAAAATTTGACTTTTACAAATGTCTGGTGCAACCAGTTATTAAATGAAACAATTTTTCTACCGTAATACCACACGTTATTTAAGAGATAAAAGCTAATGCACGATAGTCTATTGAAAACAAAAAAAAAAGTTATTAACAAGCATTTTTTATACAAGAAAATTATTAATAATATTTCCATATAGATTTTTAATAAAGATTTTTATTTTAGTAACAAGCGTAATTAATCAAATGCTAAAGTTTTAATTAATTGACAATGTTAAAAAAAAATAAAAAATTAGAAATATTAAAATAAATATAGTTGTTAAATTTCGCGGCGAAAGTTTTATGAAAAAAAAAAAGTTTAATTTTATCTTGCACTGAAGTTTTAGAGTTTATTTTATAATAACCGATAATGAATTATTTCAAAGTAAAGGAAAAAAAAACTGGCACAATAAATCATTTTTCAAAATTACCGCTTTAGAGTTATGAAAATTTGTTTGCATATGCATTAAAGTATATTAATATTAAGTAAATTAAAATTTCCAAAAATTATTTAAATTTAAAAAGTGAAATTCAAAATTTAAATATTTTTGAAAATACTTGAAATTTTACTGTCTAATTACTTTTACTTTTTCCTCTTGATTTTACACTATTAGAGATTAACAATAAATTCTAAACAGAATTCAAACATAAAAATATTAAAAGGAAAAAATTATCAATGAACCCACAAAGTAATTACCAAATGTGTGTAGAATATATTGTTAAACTATAATAATGTAATATCGATGTGGAAAAATAATAAAAATTAGTTAACAGGAAGCACTTTCAAGAAATTTATTTATTTTTTTTAATTTAATTTTATTTAAATAGTTAGTAAGAAATTTTATAATACTTTATATTTTTATATTTCAATGTATATGTACGCAAATTTTTATAATTCTAACACAGTAATTTACAAAATGTTTTATGAAGCTCACCATGTCCTTACGCTGAAATTTTAGAATATAATTTTATAGTTCAGTACATTGTATTATCAAATTATCAAACATTTCTTGTATGTGATGTGAAGTTTTGACTGTTTCTTTGTGAAGAGCGGCTAGGAGATGTGATTAGGGAGTCACACGTCAAAAACTTTAAGTTGTGAAGTGATTAAAAGGATTAGTTACACCGTGTAGATATTTAATAAGTTTGCTACTTTTAGTTTCAGATTTGGCTTCATTTTCTACGCTATAACACGTTATAAAAAACAGTAGGGTTGCTGCAAGATAGTAGATTATTAGCAAGAATTTTCTTCAAATGTACTAATATTAAATATTATTTGAATATTCCTGTAGATTTATAAATTGTCAGCTATATGTCTCAAATAATAATAATAATAATAATAATAATAATAATAATAATAATAATGTTTAAAATAGTATGAAACATTTACATAATAAAAATCTAAATTCAAACCACGAGATTAAAGTGGGGAAAGAGGAAAATAAATGACTTTACTCTACAAAATATCTTATTTCTTCAAAATATATTTTTGTTTGATACGATTTAGAGTTATTCAAATGAAATTTAACTTTTTAATAAAAATAAATGTTCTGTTTAAAAATTATAAGCCTCATGCACAATAGCAGCCCATCTGGTAGCCGAATGGTCAGCGCTCTGGCCAACAGCTGCCAAGTGGTGGGTTTGAGGTTCCTAGTAGTTCAAAATCCTTTTTAATGTGTAGGGCATGGTCTAACGAGCCTTTATGTGATAACAAATGAATTTAGTGCGACAACCGCAAAGCCATAGAGTATAATATGCCTTGTTTAGCTATATTTTTCTAGTTAAATTACAAAAAGTACAACTACAACAGCAAACAACAAGAAGAATAAAAAATGCATTTTTTATAGCTTTGTAATAAATTTTTTTGTCTATTTCTTTAAACACGATTTGTAAATTTATAGCGTTTCCTAAATTTTAAATTTTATTAATATTTCTTTAAGAAACTTCAAATAATATATGTTTGCATCTGTGTTGGAACTTTTTTCGCCAAATTTAATTTCTTACGAAAAAAAAAAAAAATTTTTTTTTTTTTTTTCTAAAGTGACATGTTTTTTTAATCCAGCCGTAAAAGGTATTGCAGGAAACAGTATGGTTTCAATAAATTGCATTCATATCAAGGATTCTCTTCTAGCAACATATTTAAAAATACTCTCTTATAGTCTGTTTTTTTTTTTTTTTTTTCAGTAATGGCATGAACTAATTTTATTTCGTGAGACTTATCATCCGTTTCCTCTACCATTTAAGTGTGATTACCTTTATCGCCGTGTAAACATTTGAAGTTACTTAATCGATTTTTAAACATGAGAATATAACATTAGGATTTTGTTGCTTAGAACGATTGTTTATGCCAGAGATCAGACCTTGTTGGATTGCTCTTCATTTTGGTCTTTTCAAGAGGTCCTAGTTCGTACGCACGTGAATTTCAGCGAAATTCAAGGCAAGTTCTGTATGGTTTGTCTGAAGAGCGCTAGCTGCGTTAAACGCCCCCTTCCGAATTTAATATTAAGGAAATTCTGGTTGTTAATTCTGTAATCAGAAAAATTGATCCTTATCACCAGTTTCTTGTAATATATTACATGAAAAAAAAGTACCATCTCACTTATAAAATACAATTGCTCTATAATGAGTGGCAAAAAATTGAATATACATATATATATATATATACCTTCTAAACATATTATACTCTGAAATAAAAATAATTAATAAATAATTTTATCTGTGTTCAATAACTTCTGACCAGCCAAAGAGCAAGATTTGTTTTTTTATCTTTTTAAATAAAACATTTTGTAGTAATTTAAAAAATAATGATAATTCATTTCCTAGATAACTTCAAAAGGTTTATTTCGGATTAAAAATAATTTAACATACAATAATAATTGGTCACAGTTCAAACATGAGAGATTTAAAAAGAAACTGATTTCATTGAAATTGGATATTTCAAATACGGTACTTAATTAGAATTTAGATTTTACTGTTGTCATTCCAAATTCTGACTCTAAACATTATGCTAAAAGAATATGTATCCCTAAGTTAACTTTCTATTTTTTGAGTCTGACTGATTATGGATTTTATTGATTAGAAACTTCAAATTCCTTATATTTTTAAGTGGGATTATTTATTCTGTTTTTTATTTCTGTGTGTAAATAAGCCGATTTTTTTTTTATAAAGATCGTTTAAATTGTTTCATTTATTGCATGTATTTTATTGCGTTTACTAAATAAGTACTTTTTTTTCTTTAATTTAACTATTTTCTTTTCTTCATTTCTTTCTTTATTATGTTATGCGTTTTTAAATAATAATATATTTAAATTTATTTATATGTGTGCGTTTAATTGTAAAAATGATATCTATTTTTGAGTTAGTTAATTAAAGTGATTATTTATTTAAGCAATTAAAGTCGCATACTGAAGTCACTTCACTGAGAAGTAAATCCTTTATTTAAAAGCATGCTAAGTTTAAAAATAAAAAATAAATAATTTTGCATCTTGAAGTTTAATAATTTATCGTTAAAGGGCCGTCGAAATCTTTCACATTCTTTTCAATCTAATTGAAAGTGTTCAGAGGCTTTTGATTGTTTCATCATTCGTGCTTAAGCTTTCATAAAAATACACGACATGTCATGGTAATTTAATGTATTATTAATGAACAGTCTTGAATGCTTAATATTAAAAATGAACATTTAAAAGATAAAAATTTAATTTGAAGCAAATAGGAATGCATCTAGCATTACGCATTGTCTAGTTTCATTTTTTTTTTTTAAATCCCTTTCATATCATTTTGATCACGTTTCAATTACGAGGCTTTACGTTCTAAAAAATGTTAATAAGTTTAACCTCTTTTTTTAATGATTTCATTTGAATTAAACATATTTTAATTTATAGAAATCTTATCTATCTATATATATATAAGTTTCTAGAGAAATCAAATATGATTCAGTTAATCAGTAATAATCCGTTTTTAACATAATTTAAAATGTTGTAAATTTATATTATCTACAAATCAATTGTTTCAAAATTAATTAAATAAAAACATCCAAAGTTTAAAATTTAAAAATCAAAGCACGCAAATGTTGTGATTGTCGCTAAACTTCTCCAGTAGATTTCGAGATTTGATGCAAAATAAAACTTTTACACAATCAGTATATTGTAATTTTATTTTCGTTGATCAAATGAAACAGTAGAAACAATCTTATTGAAAAACTAGTTGCGTCGTGTAATGTCATATTTAATGATTTTAAAAGATAAAATATAAAATGAATTGTGAAAAATTCTTAGTAATTTGGCACAATTTCAGTCAAAATTTCATTATGTTATTTACAAAGCGGTTATGCACAAAGGAGTCATATGTAAAATTTTATTTTTAATTTTTTATTTGGCGCAAAATCATCCCAGCTTAGAAAGTTTCTTCAGAAACACAAATTTAATTTTTTTTCCAAGAATTATCTTTTATATTAATATCAGGTGTATTATAGGGTCATATCACGTAAAACACCTAATACATGTGTGTTACATGATATATCAGTTCTCCTAATATTTCTTCGAAAGATATATATATAAATAATGCCAGACTTTTGCGTTCATTTGCAAATTTCAGCTGTCACACAAGAACTAGATATAATTAAGAAGTATTATATTGCGCTCATCATTTCGTGTACTTCTTAGAAAAATGATACAATAGGTGAAATCTCTTTAAACCACTTGTAATTATATGAAAGTAAATTTACTAGTAAGTTGAATCCCTTAATTGGTATAAAATAACAATATTTCATTCGCGTACACTGATAACTTCTAATGATATCATGTAAAATAAATAACAAAATCTTGGATTTGGTGGCTTAATAGAGAACCCAATCCCATTGCTTTTTCCGTAAGGAAGTAAAGTGAAACGTATATGTAATGGATATTATGACTGCAGAAAATAATGATCAAGGGAAACTTAAGGGAAAAATCGGTTCCAGCTAGAAGATGCTATTATATACTGATATTTTTATTAATAGCTTATAAACATGTTTTCAAACATTACTTTTATTAATTATTTAGAGGAATAAAAAATAGATTATTCACTGTTTAAATAATATATTCTAGTACAGTAAAATGAAAATGTAATAAATAAAAAATATTTTTAAAAATGTGCTTTTTATACCTTCTACATGTCGAATATAGATATAGGTATTTGGTGATGTAGTTTCAAATAGAAACTGTTTGCAAATTAAGAATAATACTTGTCTGATTTTAATTAACTGTTCGTGGGTCTTTTTACTTTCTCTCATCCATATATAATATACGGTGAAAGTATTGCTTTTGGATTAAATTTTAGAAATTGAGTTTTTATCATATTTACTCGTTTTGAGGTCCCCTCAATTCGAAAACCATATTTTTAGTGGTTGATCTGTGTGTATGTGCGGGTGTGCCTGAGCGACTGTTATCAACATATCTCTAGAACAAATAGCAGCATTAAGTTCAAACTCAGTATTCTAATTATGTATCATATAGGAATGCTACACTAAACTTTTCATTGAGATCAGCAAATGATTCCTGTACAGGGACATCCAAAAGAATTCACATACATTATGTCTATAGGCGAAATTACAGGTAATTAGAGTTTAATATCTATAGGCTGCACTAAACTAAATGAAATGAAAAAATATATTTTTATATACATAAAAGCGTGTTTCATGTAGAATATGACATATGAAAATCATCCATCGTTCGGCTACACAAAAAATTAGTTATATCGTGGGACAATACTTGGAAATTGATAAAAGTACATTTCATGTTGTGCTGTATGTTATTAATATAGGATTATATAAGTGCATGTAGTGTGTACATATTTTTTAGAAGCTACATAAGGCGGCCAATAATTAAGCAAAAAATTCTTTTTAATTGAATTTAATTAGTGGAAATGCTTTACTATAATATTTGACCATGTCCAGGAAAACTCCTTAGGAATTAAAATTAATTACTCATACTTATACGGTAAATAAAGTATTTTTTACGCTAAATATACAATCTTTGTTTTTATACATTTACACGTTTTGAGGTTATCTGTGTATTGAAGTCAAGTTTTTAACTTTTGATCTTTGTCAATGTCTCTTATAATTTAAAAGCAAATAATTTCAGACAATTCAAGTGTTGTATTTTGAAGTTAATTTAAGGTTGTTAGGGAGAAGGTAGCCCCTCTCACACAAAGTTATTTGACAAATAAAGTTGTTCTGAGACTTAATTTTGATAGTTTTTAATTTAGGTTTATATAACAGTACTCGTCATATTACCCATTAATCTCCGATCTGTCTTTATAGTATTGAAGTGAGAGAAAGTCGTGCGAGTGCCACACTAGATTATCCTTTATTTGTAAATCTATTTTAAATTACCGTTTTCCGTTGCCTCTAATCTTATACATATAATTAGTAGATTAGACATTAAAAACATAACTAAGTTTTGGATTTAAAAAATTCTTCAATTTTTAGACTAGCACATACTACAAAATCATTATTTCTTTTTTTCTAAAGCTCCTCGAAGAAAGTTGTTTCAGTAATAATTGTTAAATGAAGTGAATAAAGAATCAATTTATTAAAAAAAATTTAGAAATCATACTTGATATTTTGTGGCTGTATTTTAGTATTTAGGGTAAAATTTGTCTTCATTTTTCTGGAAGTCACATTCTGTGTTTTATGTTGCCAATCACATACTACAAAATCATTATTTCTTCTTTTCTAAAGCTCCTCGAAGAAAGTTGTTTCAGTAATAATTATTAATTGAAGTGAATAAAGAAGCAATTTATTAAAAAAAATTTAGAAATCATACTTGATGTTTTGTGGCTGTATTTTAGTATTTAGGGTAAAATTTGTCTTCATTTTTCTGGGAGTCACATTCTGTGTTTTATGTTGCCAAAGAAAATTTTGTATTTTTTCTTATTACAATACAGACTTTTTTTTTTTTTTGTTTTTTGTTTTACGAGGAAAAAAAGTTCTTTTCCGAGCAAGTTATCACGACTCAACTATAAACTTAGAAAAGCTGCCAACTTTTAGAGGTTGATCATAATGTTAATTCCTTAAGAATATATTCGCTGGCCAATAGTGACCTACTTATGCGAATTGTCTACCTATAATGGGAAGGCTCCCATAGGATGTTTTATTGTGTCTGAACTTGGTCATTAAAAAACTAGTATGTTGTGGCCACCACAAGACTTTCTTCTATATTTTCCTATATACATATTCAATCAGTAACAATATTTAAAAAAAAAAAAAAAATTACGATTTTTTTCTTTCTTTTTTTTTTTTTTTTTTTTTTTTTGTTAAAAGTAATACATATTCAACCAGTAACAATATTAAAAAAAAAAAAAAAAAAAAAAAAAAAAATACGATTTTTTTTTTCTAAGTTTTTTTTTGTTAAAAGTAAAAAAAATCGATAACTTTGTTTTAAATTATCACAGATTTATAGTTCAACCATTCGTTTTAAAGGTATTGACGAGACCTTTCGAAAGATACCCATCTTGAAAATTTACTCCCCTCGAGGGGTGACTTCCCCCCCAGGGGGGGTGGCGTGGCTCCTACACGTACAAAAAATTTTTCCCAGTTGACTATCTCTATTATAAATAATTATTGTAAATTTCATAATGATTACTAAAAAATAATTCTCTTTAAGCACATTTATACAAAATTTTGTCCTATATCACCATGTTAAAAATTTAGAAAAAGCGGGATGGCAACGCAACCTGTAAGACAATTTTTACCAAAAGTTGATAGGCACTAATTTATGTCAAGGTGCAACTACATACCAATTTGTATGAAATTCTGTGCAGTAGTTCCTGAGATACAGTTGCCACAAAATTTTGTCACACACACACACACACACACACACACAGACAGACAGACAGACAGACAGACAGACAGACAGACATTTTCTAAAAATAGTCAAATCGTATTCTACAGCTCTCAAAACGTGTAAATCCATCAAAAACCCGAGGTCGAAAATTTTTACGAATCCAATACTTTCTCTATATTACATATAGAAGAAAGTAAAAATGTACTGTAATTGTAATGACCATTTTATCAATACGAGGGTATATTTTAAATACGTTTGGGAACGAGTGTGAGAATTACCGGGGATCGCTACAGCGCGCTTGTACGTTTACTTCCAGCACGCTTTGTATGCGTTTATGCGTAATTTGCAGCCGTATCGTCTGTATATGTGCTGAACTGTAGAAGTTTATAAAGTTTAAAAAAAAAACTGTCTGCCCGCTGACTGTGAGGTTCATCTGTAATTCGATGAATACAAGAAACTTGTTAAAAGCGTAACCGTGAGCGCCAATAAAGTTCGAAATTAGATGGATGTTTAAAGACGGTGGGTGTACAGTAGAGTGACCATATTTTTTTCATTGAATTTGGGGACAAAGATGGCGTTGTCCTCGAATTTCAAGGACAAAAAATAAATAAATAATTATATCACCTTAAATTGTAAATTTTAGTAATTTTTATGTAGAACGCACCTAAAAGAACTTATTTCAGCTTATTTATTATACATATAAAAATTATTACAATAAAACATTAATAATTTTATAACCGGCGTTCCCAAATGTGTTGTAATTTTTTGGGGTCGAAGGTAGTTTTCAAGGACTGTCCTCGAGATTTGAGGACATATGGTCAGCCTAGTGTACAGTCGGTAACAAAAGTATCTGCACATTAGCAAAAATTCCAATATAAAAAAAAGTAGCGTTATTACTGTTTTGTTAAATAAATCCTTGTCAAATCATGTTCTTAGCTAAGAAAATGATTCAACAAGGATTTATTTAACAATGCAGTATTAACTCTACTTTTTTATATAGGAATTTTTGCTAGTGTTCGGATACTTTTGTTACCGACTGTATATCTCGGCAAAAATCAGGATTTAATGACGTGTTTTGAATAGGAACAACTGGATCATTAACTTTATAGTCAAGACCTTCCACCCAGTAATTTTCTCTTTTCAGTATTTAAAGGCGTTTCTTGGTAGTCAGTAATTTAATGGCCTTGAAGAAGTGAAAATTGCAGTTATAGATTGGGCTTCTTCACAGACGACAAATTTCTTTTACGAACGGATTCAAAAACTTGTTGAGCTGTATGACACATGTTTGTACAAAAATGAAGAATTAAGGAGAAAAGTCGATAAAAGCACATAGAACATAAAAATTATATTTTATGAATATTTCCAGTATTTTTCTTTTTTATTAAGAAACGAACCTTATTTAAAGCATAACATATATTTACAAGTAATTTCTCCTATATTAAAAATCACAACTTTAAACTACCTTGACCATGAAATATTAAAAATTAAAAGGATTTTTAGAAAGATAATTGCATTTTTTAATTCATTAAAACCATTTTTTACATATTTTTTTTAAATGGGATGATAAAGAAAGAAACAACTAATAAAACATAGAAAACCTAACATAAATTCTTTGAAGAAAGAAATGCAAAATAAATTGAAAAATAAGAGAACAGTAAACCTAAAATGGGATAGCAGCGTAATACTGGCTGGTTTTATTAAAATTCAAAAGTATAATAACTGTTAAATCAGGCTTAAAACACATGTAATAACCAGAAGAGGACAAAGTTTTCCTGGAAATTGAAAGCAGCGCAGTCACGAATCTACGGAAGGAACGTGAAGAGAGAAAATTAATTCACTTTGGCGAGGAGTGAAAGAACATTTCTCTAAACAGCATTGCTATCTAATTTTTTTAAAACTTTCTTGCGATCGTTGTTGCAAAACAATACGAATTTTAATTAAAAAAAGCTCTTTTAACAAAATGATACTTTTTATCATTTCGTTAAACATTCTGCAATATTTAAAAGAGAATATATTGCAATCGCTCTATTGCGAAATAACTTAGAAAATAAACACCAATGAAAGGGTTCAGAAATATTACGTTAATAAATTTTTAAATATCTTATTTCATACTATATTACGTTTAATTATAATATAATAATAATGAAGAAAAATTAGTTTGATACACTTGGGATAAACAGAAACGGCTTAAGATTTATGCAATAAATGTAATAAGAATAATAAAACTTATAATAATGGGTAAATGTAAGCATTTAAAACTTATTTCCACACTGTAAAATAGCAATAATTACAGAAAATGTCTGTGAACAAAGATGAAAGAAAATATCTGTATCCTAGGGGGAAAAATATGTTGCTAGAAATTTTCGTAACCGAACAATACAGAAAAAAATCATACAACCGATTTTTTACCGTAAAACACACTGTAACAAAATACCCAATTTCTCCAGTTCGATCAACCAAGAACGAACCAGGGTCCCCCTTATAGTAGGCATCGATATTATCTCCCAGTACTGGAACTATACTCTGTGCAGTTACTTAGAACTCCTCAATCTTGTTTTGAAAACAAATTTTTCCCATGCAAACATATATATATATATCTAATACCAGATAAAATTTGTATGAATGGTTACAGATTAATGATATTGAAGGTGAATAAAACAAACATCTGAAAATAAAACACGAAAATTTCTTTTATTGTATATCTTGGAAAATAATCATTCATATTGTTTTTTTTTTTTTTTTTTTTTTTTTTTTTTTAATTATTATGCTGATACTATTTGGCATAAAAATATTTCTCTTAGACTCCAAATAATTAAGTAAATTATCACATGAAAAATCTGAGAAAAAAACCCTTGATGAAATTATCCTTTTTGAAAATTTTAGTATTTGAAAATTAGACTCTAAGAAGGAATGTTAACAGAGACTATACTAGGGTTTGACATAAATGAGCCTTGGGGTCATACAAAATATAGAGATAGTGTATTCCAAATCTCGAATTTGTTATAGATTATGTACTGATCTAGATGATGCACGACTCTGTTATATTCCACATTAGAGCTTATTATAATATTACCCATGAGCTATATGTAGTTATGCACATGCATATGCTTTCATGTGTGTGAAATTATTACATATGATTGTAATATTCAGTAATGCAAACGCATATATGACAAAGGTGTGTGTATACATAAATGAAATGATTGCTTCATTCGTGACTCTTACTTGGTTCTATTTTGATGGTTGATAATATGACATTTGACATGTTTGATTTTATGTGATTTTCCAACTTTGCAAATTGGTATAGTTATTAAAAGTCTGTAAAGAATTTATAGTATTGAAATTCTTAGCCTATGGACATACAAATGTCTACAAAGTAGGTCCTAATTAAATATGTGTACGTGAAGGATTTCTAAAACCTCATAAACTTGTATTCTATTTACTATTTTGCTGAAAGTAATAAAGCTCATAAAATAACTTTTAACCCAACATTTTTTCATTATGGTGGGGCGGATGATTGAGTTTTATTTATTAGACTGTGATTGCATTGGAACATTTACAATAAATAAATAAATAAATAAATAAAAAATAAAATAAAATAAAATGAAATAAATAAATAATAATAATATTAATATTATTAATAATAATAATGTATTGGGAAGATACATTTTATAACATAAAATTTGACGCACCAAGGAGGAGACATCCAAATGTAACGAAACTGAGTATGTACATAGCACGCGATTGAGTATGCAATAAACGATTAACTTTTGACGGCCAATGACTGACTAGCTGTAACTACAGTGCATATCAACAGATCATCAAACTTGTGTATAAAACAGGGGATATTCTAATGCTAAAGTATGATTTTCGTCAAATGCGTTTTTTTTACTTATATGGACTGTACCAATGCCTCGCTGACGGACATTTGGACAAAAGGAGGAGGATGGACAAATTTCAGGATCGTTCAGTTGACTGATATTTTAGCTATATTAATATTCGACGATGTTGGTACGAATGGGTGTGGTCCTACAGAGTGTGGCCATACAGAGCGCCAAGAATGTAGCTGTTGATCACGAGCGACAACCCTAACAGCACATCTCATCCACAAGACATCCTCAGGATATCCTATGGTGAAATTACATCCAAGGGACATTCTCAGGATGCCCCTTGGATAAGTGTGCTGTTAGGGAACAGACTGGGAGGACAGAGTGATTGCCCAATCGGCCTGATGCGTTCTTATCAACATTCCAACTTGTAATCGGAACAGCAGTAAGTGCAATGACCATTGATAGAGGACATAACAAACGGAGATTGAAGTCTCACAGATGATTACATTTACATTCCTCACTGATGCACACTGCAAGGCGCGTTTGAAGAAGGACTGGTTGAATTCGACCTGGAATCTCAAGGAATTTAGCAGAATTGTTTCCAGTGATGAATCTCGCTTAGAATTACATCATTATCAACTGGGAAGGCGTATGGAAAGTTGTCCAGAAGTGTGGTGGTACACTCAAAACTGACTGTTCTTTGCCACACAGTTCGTTAGCCATCGGTGTATGGGGGAAGGCACATTTCATTTGATAGACGGACTCTTATGGTTCGAATCCAGATAATGCCTGGTGGCATCTGACACGCATTTCTAATTATAACTTTGGTTTATTGATTTATGTAGTACCTTTCTGCTGAATATTTTGTGCATCTTGGATCATAGATTTATAACATTAAATTATAAATTTTAAAAGTATCATCTGCATTACCCTTGGCATCAATTTTTAATCCCTTGGCATCAATTATTATATATATATAGGCAATGCTATATATGTTGCAGTGGTATACTTCGAAACATTCTGTAAAAATTTATAGAAACGCGGACTTTCTGAAATAACATAAATATGGGACACTTTAAGAGTTTGAGAAATCTTTTAACCTCAGCTTGTTTACGTTTTTAAATATTTTGAAGTTTGAGGAATCTGACTTTCTTAATATGGCAAAATAGACAAAACTTGCCATTGAATTTCATTATGAGTATTATTTTTATCATAAATATATTGGATTAATTTTTAAATATCTTTTATGATACTGGCATTATTGAAAATAAACATTCTACTTTAAAAACTTTTACGTTATTCGTATAGTAGGAATACGGCGATGTTTTTCAAAAGTTGCAAAATAACACGAAGTTGTGTGAAAACTAATATACGGATCTGGAACCAATTACAGAGCAAATTAAAATAAGATAAATGAATTAAGCGGGTATTCTAGTAAATTGGACTTTCTCTCTCCGATTGGGCATGACTATCAGTTGAACTTATACAGTATTAGCAGTAGCAGAAATTTATGAAAACAAATATATAAATGGAAACTGATTAATGTTTACCTACGGCAATAAATGATAATAGTGAAATTTTGTTTTTCCAATGACATATATATCTTAGCTAACCCAATTCTTAAGTATTATTTTATGGCTATATAAATGATAAAAATAAAGTTTATCACCCACAAAAATTTAATTTTCTAACATAAAATTAGACTTCTACTAATTTTTAAAATTCTAATTTGTTTTTTCATGGAAATACACTGTAAATAACTTCAGGAATTAATTAGAAATTTTGTTTCATCGAAAGGAATTATGAATCAGAACTTTAGTTAACTGTACTTTGCCGTTGAAATAACATTTAAATTTTATCTGTTATGTTTCATATGAAAATGGAATTTTCAAATTGAATCATGAAATAGAATAAATTAATGTGCTATCGAACATCCATATGTTCTGTTTCTAATTTTCATAAATTATTTTCGCTAAGCGTAAAATTACTTTATACATATTGATCCACTACTTCTGACTCGAGCACGTTACTCGTCCCACAAGAACATGGTTTGAAATCTTTCAGACGTTGCTTGTCACGAAAATTAATGAATGAAATGATTGTAATTAATTTCAATGCTTACGACATAAAGGTTTACTAATGCCAGCGAGACTGCCAGACATTTTGCTCATTATTGCTTTTTGAATTATTGTGGTAATTACCCATAATAATTTAAATAAGTGTAAGTCAAGGCTTTTATAAGTCAATTTAATTAAACAAATTGATTTAAATTAAATATGCGATACTAAGTTTTAATGCATCTCAAATTGAATCAAAATTCTGAGTTTTAAAATCGATTAAGAATCGAAGAGTATCGTACGGGTTATAATTATTTTTAGAAAGTAATTAGAACAACTTCGAAATATTTTTAGGGGGAGTTAAAGTGTTTTACTTAAAATGATAGTTCTATAATGTTTTAAAACAAGTCATAGTTTAATAGGAAATATGTTTTGCAAAATATGTATTATCTATGCATTCTAAGACACTGCTTTTTTATTTACATGAAAAATATTTAAAAAGAAATAATACAAAAGAGCAAAGTTTCTTGTATAGTTAAAACGAAGAACATACATGGTGAAGAAATTGCGAGCATAATTATATTAAAATTTATAATAAATATCTTTAAACTAAAGAAACCAAAAAAATAGTCACTTATTTAAAAAATATATTCCATGAACTTTTTCTTCCTCCTGTATTATACATAAAGGTAACAAATGAGGAAACTAAAATGAGTTTGTAGTACCTTTGAAATAGTAAACCCTGATTAAATTAAATTTAGGTATCTACTGCGCATCGACCTTCATCGTCATGTTAAAATATTATAGTCACAGAAGCCCAATCTCCTGTGGTATCCTTTAAAAAGAGATCAACCGAGAAAAACTTTAAGTGCTGTTCCCGCCTCGAGACGTAGGCTCGGGAACAGAGGGGGAGAATGTAACGCGCTAAGTTCAAACTCTTAAGAATATATTAAATAGCCTATCGATATTGAGCCATGTTCCCTATCTTTTAAAATAATATAGATCGCCATTCTTGGCAAAATATCTAATGATATTTTGCCAATCCATAAAGTGAAGTGAAAACATTTTAATTTCAGTAGTCTGTCAGAAGTTCGTCGGTTCTTGCTGAAAGATGTAGACGTTTTTCGTGTAAGACGCCTGTGTGGCCATGGGCCACAGGCAGTGGCCTGTAAGAAGTTATATTCGTCTTATGTATCCCACATTCAACTATGTTCCGTTTACTGCGTGCGATGTATATAGTTATTGTAATTGTGCTTCGTTTTAATTAAAGTATTAAGTAATGGGATTCCAGATGTCATTCTTCAATGTTCTATCGCGGAATTCTATTATAAGATTAACTAAGTAGTTCTGGAGAATAGTTTTGAGGACTTTATTTTCAAATTAGCAGGCTACGCCCGCTTCGCTGGTCACTATTTTTAAAGGAATCACTATAATTAGTGAATTCTCAGAATTGCATTAATTTTTATCATGTGAAAAAAAGAGGACAAAAAATTCTGATCGGGAAAACTGTCACACCGGCTCCCCACTGCCTTCGGAAGCGCAAATTCCTCTCTCATCGGTGGAGTAATAGGTCCAGGCCCCCACTGACTGCGGCAGCGTATCCACGCGCGTACGACGCGTGTGTTTCTTTGCCCACCGTTTCCGCGACTCCTAATTATTTTAAACTTACAAAAATATCCGCAATCATTTTCTCGGGCTTTTAAACCTAATAATACGAATTTCCAACGTTCTATCTGAATTTCTTTATTTCTGCCCCTGCGCCCGCCCCTTTTCTTGCCCCTCGTAATAATTCTACAATTTCGAAAATATCCGCAATCGATTTATCGAGCCTTAAAACCTAATAATACTAAAATTCAACGCTATAACTCTTATATTTTTGCTCATTCACCCCTCCCCCTTCCTGTCTATCCTAATAATTTTACAAATTCGAAAATATCCGTAATCGATTTGTAGGTATCGAAAACCTCTATGTACTGATTTTGAACGATTTAACTCTATTTTTATTTTTTTGCCCCTCTGTTACCTCTTCTCGCCCCTCTTAATAACTTTACACTTTCGAAACATTCGGCTTGAAAGAACTCATTCGACTGGCAAACCTCTAAAACCTATCTGTACCAATTTTTTACCGTCTAACTGTGTTTCTATTCTTTTTTACCCTATAGCCCCACCTGGGACGCGGGACGCTCCCGCCCCACCTTGGACGAATTGTTAAAATTCCAGAAATTACTTTTTAGGTATTTGTGTGAGCCATATTTTAAAGCAGAAATCTCACATATGTCTAATTTTTTTTTTGTCTATCTTATAAAGGATTATTTGAAATCACGTTTTGCCCCCCCCCCCCCCTTGGGGACTGAATTTCTAAAATTCCAGAAATTGGTTTTTAGGTATATGTATTACCTATAGTTTAGAGGAAAAAATTCACGTATATCTGTTTTTTTTTTGTTTGAGATATATAGGATTATGTGAAATCACGTTTTGCCCCCTTTCGCCTCTTGGGGACCGAATTTCAAAAATTCCTGAAATTGGTTTTCAGATATTTGTTTTAGCTATATTTTAAAGCCAAAATTTTACGGATATCTGTTTTTTTGTTTGAGATATGAAGTATTTTGTGAAATCACGTTCTGCCCTCCCTGTCCCCTCTTGAGGGCTGAATTTTGTGAAATCGCTTCTTAGTACCATCATAGAAGGAACATTAACACAAAATTTCATGCTTCTAGGTCCAGTGGTTTGGGGTGGGCGATGATGAATCACTCACTCACTCAGGACAAACGATTTTATATATATAGGTAATAGCATTTTATTCAGAAATTTAGAATAGAAGGTTTATATATTATACTGACTATTGAGAATGTCCTTGTCAGAAAGCAACATGAAACCTTGATTATTGTTTGATTCTTGATCAAGACATTTTTCGTCCAAAATAACATTATTCAACCTGCTCGTTAAAGTAAATAATTAATTTATACAAAATTTTGTATCAAAATGAAACATAGTCTCCGTTTTCAATTAATTTTGACATGGACGGAAGGATGCTAACATTGTCAATTGAAAATGGTTTCTTTAAATAAAAATAGTCTGCAGTAGATCGGTCGGTAGAGAGCCAAGCGCGTAATTTGAAGATTGCGGGTTTGATACTCGAGCCGGCTGAAGACTGTCATGTGCACTAATGGTGGTATGTGCGCGTAAAATTAATCGTGAGTGCAATATCCTTCATGTTCCCATCCAAATTATACCTTTGAGGTTCACCGAAGCGGGGGAGTCGCCTCCTCCTCGGAGGATCAAAATTGAGATGGCATGTCTCCGGACCATTCTTAAGGACGTGTTTTAGACCGTCGCCAATTGCCCATAGCGCAGCACTAGTAAGACGTTAAACCCAACAAACCAATCATATTTAGGTGAAATATTTTTAGTTTTTTTCATAAAATTTATGCGTCTTAATGAAAGGGTTTTACTTTTGTCCAGCCATTTTATGACATTTCTTAAGTCGCTTATATTTCACTGAGTACTTACAGGAAATAAAAAATGTTGTAAGTTTATCATAAATGGAAGACAAAATTAAATAAATGTACAAACAAATGACAAATTTTAACTATATTTTCTATAAAAATTTATACATTTCATATTTATAGGTCTTAAATAGAATGACAAGAATTCAAGAGGTTTTTCTCTCAGAGCTGATAGGTGGAAGACGCCAGGTTCGGAAAAACGCGTTGCTCGTTGACTTAAACATTCGGGGTTTTTTGTGATTTTCTCCGAAACTAACTTTAATATGGACAAGAATCCCTTAAAAAGATCCTCCTTTCACACAGAAGGCCAATTCCAGGTCTAGATCCTCGGTATAAACGTTAGGCCACAAAATTCCACACCAACATTTTAAATAGAGCAAGTTTTCGTAATATGAACCCCTTGAATAGAATGAAAGTAAATCATGTTCACTAGACTTTATATTAATCAGTCATGTGACTGATGCAAGATCTTTTCAGCAACATCTGTTCAAAACACTTCGGACTTTTCTGTGTCAAATTACAAGTGTTCATATTCTGCGCCATTTACCACCAAATCCAAATGCATTACAAAAGTTAAATATCAATAATAGCAAATATTGTTATGTGCTTGACAGATTGCATGGATAAGATAAAAATTTATTGAACTACTTCAAATGCTATACATGTTTTTATTATTTGTTAACTAAAACACTACCCTTCAGTTTATTCATTAGTTAATATTTACATACGATTATTATTGAAAATTAAATATCTAAATACACTTGAAAATTATTCGCATAATTTTACTTTACATGTAAACAATCAAAACAAACTCCATGCTGATTTGGGAAGTAACACTGCTCGGCATGAAAATTGCCCCCAACGCCATTTTTACAAATCTTTATGTAAAATGACCGCCTGAATCCGAGTATGACGGCCATTTTGCCCTATTACCCACCGTTTTATGGGACCCCCCTCCCCCTTATTTTTACCACTTTTCGGTAATTTTAATTTGAGGGCCTAAAGTGGTGAAAAATTCTATAACATGAACATTTGCAGGAAGGGGAAGATTTAGGGGGTGGGGGAGATTTGCTGCAACTGAAATTATAAGTTACATTTATTATATTTTATTAATAATTTATTATTATCACTCATTATCGCTGATTATACCTTATATATTTCTTATTTTTAAGACCGAAAATAATTATTTTCCATTCTCCAAATCAAATTCATGGCCATAAAATTACCTAAGAGTGATAAAAATCGGGGGAGGAGGTGACGTCCCTAGAAAACGGCGGGTGATGGGCAAAATGTGGGTCATATTCGGATTCAGGCGGTCATTTTACATAAGAATCAGCAGAAATAATATCATGGCTCGAAAATTTCTTTTCTTTTCTTTTTTCTCTTTCTTTTTTTCTTTTTTTCTTTCTTTTTTTTTTTGCAGTGTAGTGTCATTAATTGCGCTGTAACGTATCACCACGTCAAATTTGCCGAGGAACCGTTAGCTCATGACGTTTATACACATCTTGACTTCTAAAGTGGATTTCTGTAATTTTCGGATCGATTGATTGGTTGTATTGTGTTTATTGAAACAATATCGTTTTGATTTTTTAGCAAATATTTTATTTTCGTATCATTGTTCATTTCATTTTTTTTATATTTTTGGTAATTTATCTTTTTTCTATTGCGGACTAGTTATCTCCTAGTGTAGTTCAAATGAACGAAACGAGTAATCAATTTCAACAAAATGCAAGTCTATGAATGTTAACAAAGATAAAGGAGGTTTACTTATTTTAAATGTGTATGTGATCTACTATTGAAATCTAAATTTTCTAAGCCGAAGTAATGATTTTAGAAGCAATTTTGTAAAAACTACATTTTGATAGCGTTTAGAACTTTGCAAAATCTTGTTATGTTCGGCATATAATACTTTATAAGTGTTCCTTGTGAGAAAAACATAATTAAGATTCCAATTTCTACAATCTCCACCCCGAAGTATATAAGCGACTATAGAAGCAACTTGATAGAAATGTCCATTTCGATAATATTAAGTAATTTTCATTATGGTCGTTATGTTACACTTCGGGAGAGTTCCCTGTGAGAAAAATATAATTAAGATTTCAATATTCACATTCTTATATTTTTGTAGAATATAGAAAAATAATCGCTCCTATCAATTTAATTTATGAAACTACTATTATTTTTTGAGGGTTTACAGAATGCAGTGATTAACAAATTAGCCACAAAATAAAGCAGCAGGAACCAAAATTCTTATTAGCGGATTCAACTCATTCGAAATACAGGGGACGTATGTACGTTTCTGATAATAATTTGTATAGACAAAAAAAAAAAAAAATAATAATAATAATTAATATAAATTAAATTAAAATAAAATAAATAAAAAGTTATGCTTTAAGAGATTGTTACGTAAAGACACTATCCGATTTGTGATGCCGGAAAAAGAAAAGCCTCTGAAAACTTATTTATTTATTTATTTAAATCTATATTTTATAAACATCACAGTGCCATATAACAGAGGTTGCAGCGAACCTGATATTTACCTGTGTTTTATTATTTTGTTACTACTATTTTCAAATACATTTTTATTAAAGGTTTAAATACTATTATTTAAAAAAAATTCTGTTCTGAATAGTGGTGATTAAATAATAAAGCCCTTGTAAAAAAATAGGATCGCTGTGACTCCTGTATATAACGATCAATTTTTTAGGCTTAAGTTAGTTAAGTTTTTAGACATAACTAACTCAAGTTTATATTGAAATAAAATTTAACTTATTTTTACTAAATACTAAATATTTTAGTTTTAAACCTTTTTTTTATTTAACTAATTGACTTTTATTAATTTTCTTTATCTATCACATATTATTTTTTTAAATCAATTTTATTTTAATGATGATTATTCTCTATGCAGCATTTAAAAAGTAATTTTTCTTCTAACTAAAAATTAAATAAAAAAATTTTCCATTTGCATTTTAATTTTTTTAGAAATTAAAAAATAGTTTTATTTTTCATATGTGTACAAACAAATTATGTTAAATATTGCATATCAATGGACTAATGAAGCTGTTGTTAAAATTTAATGGTGAATAAATTATTAGATGCTAAAAAAAATTTTAATCAGTAAATTAAAGTTTTAATAGAGTCTTTCTTTACTTCTGTTTTAAATACCAAAATGAAACATGCCTTATTCAAAAAGAAAAAAATGTTAAACTAAACATTAATTATTCTGGCAGAATTACAATAATTTATTCCTTCATATTTGAAAATTTCATAGATTGATGATTTCATGATTCAAACGCAAATAAATGAAAGAAAGTATTTTATTTTCTATAAATATGGTAATATCTATTGCTATTTGATGAGTTTTTTCAGTAATTGTCATGTCTTGAAAATCTATTCAAATCACTGGTATTTTTCTGAAAGATGCTTTGCTTTTATATTCTATGAAAAAAACATTTATCATAACAGCAAAATACTATTGTAAAGAAAGATTCTACCCTTGATACTGTTTTTTAGCTGTCAAATGCAGCATCCCTCTGTTAAAATAGAAACCAAATCCTAAAATTTATTCTGTAAAAGGAACAGTTTTTATTTGAATTCTATCTAACCGCAAAATAAACAGTTCTCTCCTTCCCTTCCCTTAAAAAAGGGAAAACTTTTACTCGCTTAGTCTGAAATTTAAAGGAGAACATCTGCGAGTTTTGTTAATTTATGGAGAATAAGAATAAATTCATGAATGTGTGTCATGGAAAAAACTACAACTTTGAATTCGAGATCCATCGTAACTATCTCTTTCTACTGGAACGAAAGAACTTTTAAAAACTCGTTTTTCATTTTCTCTTTGTACAAAATAGTTGTATTTTGTACGCTTTGCTAAACAGCTTAATTTTGATAATTTTACAAGCTTTTATAGTGGTCTACTTTAAAGGATTTTCTATTTACGAAACGACTTGATGCTGTCTCAAGAGCAAAACTTTTTTAATGAACTGATTCTATGCGTTCACTGCATGAAAAGCAGTATGTGTGTCTCATAAGGAAAGATATGACGCTTAAGAAAAATGTTAATATGGAAACTTTGAGAGCGTAATTAGTTAGAAGGTTCCTTGTTATTAATTTCCCTAAAAATGCCGAAACAAGATATTTCACTCCACTACATTAATTAACAGCATTTACAGCGCTATTAGTGGTTAGCAATGCTTTTAAATTTAATTTTATTTCAGGTATAACTTATTATTACCCTATTTTACCGCATATTCTTAATAAAATTAGATTTAATTATGCCGTTTTTTATTACTTCATGAATGTAAATGAACGCTAATATGCAGAAAGTTTCTTTTCTAAAATTATGGAAAGAATAAAGTAACGCTCCAGTTCAGTGGAAAATGATTAGTTACTTTCAAGATAACTTATTATAGAGGTGAGTGGTAAACAAGTTCTTACCAGATGATCTCCTTCAAAGAATTTGTAAGGGAAGCTTTATAGAGAAATATTTGTCAAACTTTATTATCATTGTATCGGCATAATCTAAAATTTGTAATAATTAGTTTTGAGTTATAATTTACAGAATCATCATAATTACTACCTTAATAATACTTATCTCTTGAAGATTTTGAATATATGAATACTTATTTGCAATCTTAATTACAAAGATAACGCTATTTTGAAACTGACAAAAATATTAGGAGTATATGTTTTTTTTTTTTTTTTTTTTTTTTTTTTTTTAATTCTATAAAATCCTTTTTTTATCAAATCATTCTACTAAAAAAACTTTTTTCCCCTCTTTTAAAGGTTATTATTCAATACAATGAGAAAATAGTCTATCTTTGAGAGGATTGGATGGCTGGTTTGTTGCTTTAACGTCATGCACAGCGGAATGTTTGCGACGCTTTGTGTGACATAGACTTACATTTTCAATCCTCCACAAACAGAATGGTACTTCCGTTTTCGTTAACAGATCCTTTAAAGCACGTCACGAGGCAGTACAGGTTAACGAGGATTAGATATCATCACACCCTCATTTCTTTCGCAGACTAGTAGAGTTTCATAAAACTTCAAAAACTCTGACTCAAATCAGTGCTGCTTCACTTTCGGTGTTCTAGTCAGGACAAAGGCGTAACTATTCCACACTACATGGCCGAATTTAGTAACGCTCAAAATTGAATCTTCTCTGAAGAATCTGTTTTGATCACAAATTCTTGAAAACACAAAGTTTGGTTTGTAATGGAAGCGAGTCGTAACCGCCTGCTAATGATTCTAATCCGAAAATGAAAAGCTGCTAATGATGCACTAGCAAAAAAGCAGCTGTTAAGGAGTAAACAAAAATTTTTATGTATCTCTCATATTACGCATATTTTGGTAAAATCACAGCAAATCTTAGGCATTCCAAATAGCACGGAAGGAATTTTTAAATGGAAATAAATAGTACATGCGCTTTTATTGTTAGCACTTTTTTATTAACTTTTTACGTAATATAAAACGTTAAATATTGACGTGCACAATCAACATGAAAACAATTCATGGATAAATTTCTCTTAACTATATTTGCTGGAGTTCTTTCAAACTGCAGTGGCTGCAACTACCTTCTTGTTGATTTATTATAAAAAATATCAACATTGTATAATTAAATCTATAAATAAATTATCAACATTCTATAAACAGAATTTTGCAAAAAACGTTAAGATGGAAATTAAAGAACTTTAAACAGGCTTAGTTGTGAGCACTCAGAGACAGTATTTCGTAGGAAATTAAGATGTTGCGAAGTTTTCAGTATGATTTACTTAGTTCGAATGGTAATGTCGGTTGAAGCTAGGTATTAGTTAGATCATTGGAAATACGGCAGTTGGGAGTTACAGTGGAGTTTGCAAGTCCTAGCTTCAGATAACATTTTGGTGTATAGTTGGGTCAGATGGTACTTTTAAGGATGTCTGTGATAGTAGATATTTAATGTGGCTCTTCAGTATGACCTATTTAGTAGCGAATCATTCAGCGTAAAGGGGAGTTATGTTTCTGAGAGTTTTTCCTTAGATTTCCTACCCTTGGAGAATTACCAATGCAAAGCAAATTACTTACGAGGTTGAACATCACTTTTTGCTATTCTTGAGCAGAAAACTTTCTATTTTTAGTGCAGTTAATTTCACATATCACCAGTGATTTTGATAGAAGCGCGCTCCCCACATTCCTTCATTTCACGCAGTATTTTTTCGACACTTAGTACCTTGCATAGTCCTATTACCCCTATTTTACAGAAGTTCAAAATAAACTGTTACATTTCATATCTATCGTTATTCTTGTTCACGTTTGAACTATCAGTATGTGGATACAGGAGGTTCAAGGTAACGCAATATCGCATAGTAATCTTATGATTGTTCTGCTAACCATGATCATAATGTGATCATAATTCTCAATACCGTTACGGGGTAATTTTGTTGAACATAATCATTCAATATTTTCTAAACGAATAAAGAAAAGAAATACACAGTTAATTTTTGACTGCTGAAATATGTTCATTGTGTCATCAAACTAACAGGATTCTTATGTGTCCTGAGTACTATGCAGTTTTAAAAAAGGATTCTAATATTTTGCAGTATTACGTTACATATCGTTTTATTTTAAAAGATAGAAAATAATAATTAAAATTTCTAAATTAGAGTTTAATAATATATATATATATATATATATATATATACACACACAGATGAGACAATGTTTTAAATCATTCTCGATCAATTTAACAAGCCTTTTAGGTATGAAAACTCACTATCAAAAATTCAACTTTTTAACGGAAGCTGGGTTTTACAATTTCGTTTGACTTTTGTCATGTTTTAGTAATTTTTCCTGTTTTCTAATTTTGTTTTAATTATTGACCATCTGGACGTGAGTCCCTATCCAGAGCATGTTTTTGAGCATTGTTTTTCCTTCAAAAAATGAATAATTAAATAAATGAAATGATTAAATGAATAAATAAAACGAATAAAAAAATGAATAAATAAATATAAAACTTGTTTGACGCAAAATGCCCTAACTTGGACATTACGCAAATAACAGTCACCAACCAACCACAGATGTTACCATTCGAAACGTCTGTGTATTCATTTTGTATATTTATTTTAACGACAGAAAAAAAATATAAATAAATTTACATGGAAAAAAATTACAACACTTTCTCTCAAAAATTAAAGAAAGAAAATAAAGGAATAAACAAAAATTAAATTAATAAATTAAATTAAATTAAATAAAAAAATAGTAAATGTAAAAAAATAAATAATTTTTTTTAAACAAGAATTTTTAACATGTTCACGCCGGCCTGGACCACCGGTGGGTCACAGCTAATTCAAGATACGGAAAAATCTGAAAACGGAGGTTCTGAATGGTTTATTTAAGTTTGGCGATTGTTTCATATTCGCCAAAACGTTTGGATGAGAGGGCTTTATGTCGCACTAGTGCTACGTTATGGGCAAACGGCTAGGTGATCATATTAGAGTACCTTTATAAAAGTTAGCGTTAAAAACTGTTATAAATTACCCGTTTAAGGAGGTATTTTTTTTTTTTTTTTTAAATAAATGAGGATCTTATCGGTAATAATTGCGATAAGTAATTTTCTTTATTACAATTTTGTTAAACTTAGAAAAGCGCTTTCAAAATAGAGGCTGTCCTATAATTTCGAGGACATACAGTCGGCAATCCTTGTCGATCCTGTTCTTAGTCAGTCTAAGAACACGATTCGACAAGGATTCATTTAACAAAACAGTATTAAGTGTAATATTTTTACATAGGAATTTTTGCTAGTGCTCGGACACTTTTACTGCCGACTGTATGATCACCCTCGCAGTCGGCGAAGGTCTAAGATTCCCGCCTAATTTTGGTCCGGAATATGAAATGCCAATTTTGATCCTCCACAGAGTGGATTGCTGCCCCACTTCAGTGACCACCAGAAGCTATTTTTTTGGATTGGAATACGGAGGACATTACGGAAATGTTGGATTTTACCAGGTACTTTTAATGTACAAATTATACTTCTGGGGGGAGGGGGGGTCAATGATTCGGAGGACTCATCCCCTGATGCATGGTCAAAACTGTAATGGCATGTCTCAGGAATATCTTTAGGGGTGCGTCTCAGACCGTCGCAAATTACCCATTGAGCAGTACTAGTGCGACGTTACATACGGACTAGTATCACTTAGAAAGACCCCCATGGAGAGCATTTCACTTAAGGCCTAGAACTCTAGCGTAGTCAATCCGCCTTAAAACCTACAACCAACTGCGTTGTGCTGGAAAAACAGTTAAATCCTAAGGCTGGTGAGTTTCAAAGCCGTCATCTCCATGCCTGTGAGATGGCGATTCTGTTTCACCTGACTAAAGCAGCTCACTTGCTGATTAGGTTAGTGTTATTGTGTTTTTTTCGCCTGTGACTGCTCCTTCTTGGTGCACACAAAGTTTGTAATAATTTAATTTAATGTTTTCTTCGACTATGGAGAAGTTTGTAGAAGAAGTGTCTTCTAACGAATCAAGGAAGAAGAAAAGTGACCTTACGACATGGAAAAGGATTAAAGCCAAAGTTCACAGGTAATGTACAATCCCTTTGTAATAACATAGTATTCTTTGATAATATAATAGCATTTTAATTAGCATATTATGATTAATAAATCAAACGTTATTAATTTAATAACATACTTATAATGATTCAGCAGGTTATAGCGATGTGTTTATGTAAGTTTGTTTATAACTCAGATGATTTTGCCACTCTATTAAAGAATAGCTCATGATTAATGAATTTGGCATCGTTTGTGATACCTTTTCATAATTTTCTAGAGTTATTTTTTGTTATCGATATCAATATTTTTATATCAGATTTTTGTTTATTTTTATCAGTTATTTATTTTTCATCAGATTACAGAAATCAGTTATTTATAAATAAAATTTAATTGAACAAAATATTTTTTGTATTTTCAATCCTAAAAATCTAATATTCACGTTAATTTTAGAAAAAATTAAATTCTGTTTTTTTGCAAAACCGGCCAAATCTAAAGTAAGTGGCAAAGGTGGCCAAATCCAAAATAAAAATTTGAATAATCCCCTCCCATCATGTGCCCCTGATGTCACCTTATTTCCAGTTTTCAAATATTCTGTCCTATCGATCATAAAACTAAAGAGTTTTTGTTCTTATCATAATTTGGCTAAGTGCGGCGAAAATAAACAGCTTTTTCTCAAAATTTTATTTTTTGGAGATGGCTGATTTTGAAACTAGATGGTACAAACATGCATTGAAGTCTTAAAATATAAATCATTGGATAGAAGAAGAGCAATGCTTTGTAAATGAAGATAGATGGAATTAATTAAGGAAAAAAAACAAAAAAAGGGAAAATATAATTTACTTAAAATAATGCATTTACATGGTAGAATTTTATATTACACGAATTAAAAATACAAGAAAAAGAAAATAAGTTTTCTTGTAGCACGTCATAGTTAAAAAAAAAAAAAAAGGCATGTCAGCAGCGACCGATGCAAAAACTGTCACTCCGTCATTCAATGACGTAAACTGCCATCGCTGGATTGCTAGGTTTAGTAAAGTTTCTACAACAACTTTCTACACCCCCATCTAAAAATCTACGTTTTATTTTATTCTTTACTTCTAAAAGATTTTGACGTGTTTTGATAGCTTACAATAAGTTGCAGAAAATGCAAAAAGGATTCTTTGGTGTTCGCGTTTCACTCAGCAACACAAGAATTCAGAAAATAGAGGTTTCTTTTCTTTCATTCTGTGAGGTTCGCTTAAAAAAAAAAAAAAAAAAAAAAAAGATACAAAAGCTTTGTAGAATCCTAACTGTAATGAATTTCTGAGCTGAAAAGAATAGTGTGTTAAAACGAAAATCTCGTGATTTTAGACGCAGATTATTCCAAAATTGAAATCGCGAAGAAATTCTATTCTTTAGATATAAATTAGAAAATGTTTACTACATTCAATATTTCGTTTCCAGAATATATTTCTGCGAAATTGTGATAAGTTTTCAGTAATTTTTTTTCGATTTAGAAAACAGATGTGAACGACATTTGAGTACTTGGAGAGATTAATAATAATATAAGGAAAAGAAAAATAAAAGCGAAGACATTACCATATATATGTAACACCTCAAAATAAATTTCAAGGTCGTAACAAGTATAATTTTAAAAACACTATTGAAAGCGAGTAATTTAATGGAAGCAGAAATATTTAAGAATAGAAAAGAATGTAGTAGTTTAAACAAATTGTTTTTAAAATGAATATTCGAGATGAGTTATGTTTATAAAGCAATTAAAAATTGAAAATTATACGATTTGATTTACTCAAATGAATGTTCCTTGGTAGAATATTTCACTCGAGATTAATTTCATTAAATTCTGAATAAAATTCAACGGATCCGGTTTCAATGAAACTCATTTCATTGAATGTTGGATTTAATTCAGTAGTACCTTTTAAATGAAAGTTAATCATTCATTTGAGGTAAAATAATTTTGAATATGTTTTCGAGTAATTGAAATCAAATGTTAATATTTTATTTTAAATTGGAATATTTCTCGGAAAAATAATGTTTAAGTTAAAGAATTTAAAATTTCTGTATTTCCTTGATAATTCAATTACGTCAAATATTTTTAAAAACAGTTAATAGGCTGTGTTATTTCTGAATGATTTTTAATTATATGTTTTGCCTTAAGAAAAAAAAAAAAAAAACCCTAAGACTTTATAAAACCACCTCTAATCTTAATATGTGTACTGGCATATAGCTTCAGTTTTTATTATAAATCTCGGATTAAATATTCAAAGCGTGGAATACTGAAAATTTTCGCTTCATAATAGTATTTATAATTGCCAAATGAATTTTTTATAACTTTCACATGCACTCAGAACATAGCTGTATTTAGAATTGCGCTTTTTCGACTCGAAGAACTTTGTTTTTCATATTTTTATCTATTTAGCACAACATACATTAATTCATTTTTGATATATTGTTGGAGAATATAAAAAAGTAAATAAATAATAATAATAAAAAAAAAATAAACACAAAAAACAAATAAAATATTTTACGTATTTTAACGTATACGACTGCATAAATGCTAACAGTTACGAATTGTAAAGAGTGTGTTCTGAACCAATCAGTGTTGCCAGATCTGGCGGACTTTTTATTCAATAATGACCAATAATTTCGAGAAGTGATATTTGGTATACGTAATAGACTATCAGTCTTCGAAGTGATTAGGCAAACGTTACAATTTAAAATTTTTGGTGATTGTTGAATGAAAAATCAGTCAGATCTGGCAACATTGTAACCACTAATGCACGTCGTTTTCCATAACATAACCAAAATTTTATGAGTTTTTAGTAACCTGTAGCATAATGTTGTAATAATTCATAAAAAAAGCACAAAATCCCAGTTAATTAGCATTTAGTGACATCCTTGGAACGACTACGATTTATTATTACTCCCAACAGTTGATAACTCACAGTTAATTTGCTTTTAAAATGAGTATAAAATTCATAATATGGTTATTTTTATTTAAAACATCGGGATTTTTTTCCATATATTAATGTATATTGAATCGAAATTATAAATACAATATATATATATATATAATTAAAATCTGAATTTTTTATAAAAACCTGGAATTAAGTATTTATAAACTAATAAGCAAAATGCAGCAAAAGGAAATATAATACGAAATTTTTTTTATAATAAACAGATAGCAAATGAAAAACAATCCTAAAACACATAAAGGTCTTCTTCAGGGAACCGCCCTCTTATGCACGGAATGGAAAATGAGTAGTTTCTCAGGGCACGTATACCAAAATAAACATTCCCAGACCCCATCATCTCAAAGATAAAATGAAAAATATACAGCCATTGAATTTAAGATTAAAATGAATTAATACAAAACATTAATTGAAAGAATCAAATTCGTAATTAATGTTTTATATTAATTTATTTTAATCTTAAATTCAATGACTGCATATATTTTTACTTAGATCTTTGAGAAGTTGGAGGCTGGAGATGTATATTTTGGCTTAAAGCACACGTCCCCTCAGAAACTTCTCATTTTCCATTCCCTGCATGTGTGTATGTTGGGGGGGAGGGGGGGGGGTTCCCTTAAGAAAATACCCATGTGTTTTGGAATTGCTTTTCATTTGTTATCGGTTTCTTATATATACATATATACACACACACACACATATATATACAAAAATCCCTACATGTAGAATTCTGTTCATGTACTTAAGCACCTTTTAGGATAAGCTTTAATTTCTAAAATTAAGCAGTATTCATCAATTTAAAACTCAAGATTTATGTATGGGAGGAAATTAGAAATAGTCATATTCGGTCGTAAAAATTATTTGAAAAATTTGAATAAAATTTTCATTAGAATAACTCGCGTAATTTAAGTTTATGTCGTACGAACTGAATTTTTGTTGAAATTTAAATTTTATAAAGATTATTATTTTAATAAAGTACATCATCTTTAGAATTATCCTTTGGCAAGTGGATTTCGTTTCATTAAACATTTTTAATTTTAAAATTATATGTAAATATTTAACGCTTCAATGACATATATTATAAACAATGACTTTTCATAAATTTCTGACATCAATAAAAAGAAAGTAGCCAATAAAACTATTAAGTAACACAGGCCGACATGTAAAATTTTGATTTTATAATTTTGGCTGATCTATATGTTTTTTGGTGTGCTGAAACCGAAAATGAAGCCAGTTTTTCTCTATCACGTGTAGATCTTTGTCAATACAGGGTGCTTGCCTATACAATTTCTTCCATTACTCTTCCACCAATATAATTATATAGTAAGTTTTAAAGTATATTTCCATGATTAATTAATCATAGATGCCTATTGTTGTAATTGTGAAGCACTAGTGCGACTTAAAACCATATCAATCAATCAACCAACCGATTGTTATGATGGTATATGTAAGAAATCGTGTCGGTAAACACCCTGTATTGACAAAAATCTATACGTGATAGAGAAAAATGAGCTGCATTTTCGGTTTCAGCATATCAAAAAACATAAAGATCAGCTGAAATCATCAAATCAAATTTTGTCAACTTCATTTTTGTAGGCATGTTTAATTAACACATATTTTTAAATACAAAAATTTAAATTTTACTTGATACTTTGTGATCTGCATCACACATTTAATCACACACACATCACACAACAGTCTTTCAGCAACTTTATGGCAAGACGGGTGTGACAGCTTCATTAGAATATGAGATTTTTGCAATAACCATTGGTCGCCATTGCCATGCAAACTTGTCGTCAAATTCACCAGACAAGTTTAAATGGCTTAAAAATCTCTTTGTGAATGCGAGTCAAAAAAGAACATTATTGTTTAAATTTTTCAAGCGCATGTATATTGTTATATGTTTTTCCAGCAACTTTTGTAATAAATTTTTGGCGTTTTCTTTCCTTTCTATAGAACAAATTTCGTCTATATTCTAATTCTATTTAATTAGATCAACTGGGTAAGAAAAATCAATATAATATCTATGCAAGTACACTTAATATTTCAATTCGAACAGAGGCTCTGATAAAATGTCATATAAAATGATATTTTATTGAATACAAATGCTAAGCTATAAAATACATTTTTTACCACGATAAAATAAATTTTTCACCCAGGATGCATTCTACAAAAGGACATCGAAGTACTAGTCTATTTTTATGATTTTTTTTAGTTCAACATTGTTGAGGCAGATGTAGGCAAATTGATAATAGAAGTAAAGTAACCCATGAACATTGAGATCACAATGCTTTGCAATAACTGTTATCTAAAAGAATAATTCTTGGTTAAACTGTCTTGTTTATACTTTACATGGGCTCATTGCTTTCTCCCAGGATGCTGGCATGCTTAGCTAATTATAAGCATACAACTATTGTTTGCTCTTCCTCGTACAACTTCCTATAGTTCACCACTTTGTTGTTCCTGAACACATCGGCTTATTTGTACATAACCATAAGATTTCTATGAGCAGCCCGTGACAATGGTGTCATGGATTATTTTTCTTTTTTGCGCAACTAACAAACTCTTCATTATTATGTGAGCAATAGAGTTATTTTGGCAGACGAGGTTTGGAGCTAATCCAGTATGATAGAGATGCCTCCGTGTGTATAAAGTTTCGATTTTGAAATATAAATGATTATGTTGGCATAATCTTGCATATATATGCATAAATAAAAATTGTATGTATATGTAGGATAACATCTGGGATTAAATATTTAATGCTATAAATTTCATTGATATACTTGCGACATTTTCTGTGCGTCTCGCCAAACAAGAACGAACAAACGTATTCCATGCGTGTAAATCTGTTACTTCTCCTCTTCTTTGTATTTGCTCAACGGATACTTTAAAATTTACTAATAGTCATTTACATATGTGCTAGTTTGTTCATAATTTTTCATGTGTATTATGCAGTTGTCATCACAACAGTGAGAGCGTTCAGGCTTGAGAGCAGCAGAAAGATTACCTTAATAAAACAGTGACATCCTCTCTGAATCCGAGTATATATTTGAAAGATCTAAATGTACAAAAGCTAAATGAATCAACAGAAATTAGAATTACGTTTGAATTACATAGTAACTTGTCTTTAAGTAAATGTTCAAATAAATGTTTGCTCTGAATTAATGAGTTTACATCTTTGCGCAAAAGCACTGTATTCTAAAATCTTTTAAGTAAAATCTCTCTCTTTATTTGTCTGGTTTAACTAATACTTAAAGTGAAGACGTCATTAATTATTTGAACGAAAATATCCAATTTCATTTAATAAAAATTATAATCATTTTTATTTTATGAACTATATTTTAAATCTTTACTTCTTTTCTTTATGGAATCATAGCAGTAACATTATTTTATTTAAAGGATTCCTTTCTTCTATTTTTAATTCAAAACATTGACAGTTGTGATAAGAAAATAAACAGTATTATAGGATACTACATCAATTATTACTCTATTATTTAAAAATTTTATTGTGTGTCATCTAAAAAATAAAATAAATAAGATAAAATAAAAAACCATGATGACATTGTCATTACAGGCATTGAAAAGAAATCCACCGATATCTGAATAACTTGAAGCAAAGTATCCTAATAAATAAGTTATTCTTAAAACTTTATAAAGACTCTTGTTTAATGTATAATTAATAATTTAAAAAATAATTTGCTTAAAAAATATATAAAATTATATATACAGAAAAATTTTATTAAATATATAATTATACTAAATATATAATTACACTAAATAATAATAATAATATTAGTTTACATGCAACATATATATATACTTTCGGCAGTATATATAACACCAACGATCATTACTATAATTTATGTTAACAAATTGGTCAAAACTCATATTTAAAAATAAATGATATTATATGTAGCATCACACTGAAACAAAATAAAACGCATTTTTAATAATATTCAAAAGTTTTAACAATAATTTAAGTAATCGGTCATATAAAATTATTAAAAAATACTTTGTTCTGTAAGTTTTTTTCAGCTAGTTAAATAGAAGAAAGAGAGTGTGATGTTGAAAAACATCACATATCCCTTTTTAAAATATAATAATAATAATAATATAAATTACATTTTATTTATTTATTTATAATACAAGCAAACATTATATTTCTTATTCTAAAAGAATTTAATACAATTTTGTTTATTTCGCTTATGCTATTTTATTTTTATTTCTATTTCATTAATCTGTAATTTCATATAATTTATTGTTCTTTTTCCTGCTCTAAATCTCATCAAGTAATAATTAAATAAAATATCAAAGAAAGAGAAACCCATTCATTTTATGCTTTAAAACCGCAGACGATTTTTTTTTATTGTAGCTTCCTGTCTCCAATCAAACGTTTAAAGATTCCGTTGAATCATTATAGCTGAAAATAATTTCTAATATTTTTTATCAATTGATTTCGCACTTTTAGCCAAATTCTGGATGCCTGACAAAATTTAATCACATCCTATGACGTAATTTAATTTTTAGCCAATCCTTTAACTATTATTTAGGTTTACCAGATATAAAATTTAAAATGTGTTCAGCCAACTTGATTTTTGATGCCAAGGAGATTTGGCGAAATAAATTAATTAGCACTTGTTCTTCATGCTGTCAACAACATGTGGTTTTAAGAAGGATTCAAAAAGTTACTAATAAATCGAAATGGCTTCCTTCAGATTTGGTATCCTCAAGTCATTTAATAAAATAAACTTTGCCAAAAAAAAAAAAAAAAAAAAAAGACTTTTGGTGCAGGTAATTTTTTTTATCTTACACATATGCATATGTCTCATATATTCCAATTACAATTACCTATTAAAAAAAAAAAAGGAATAAATAAAAACAAGTGTTATTATTGCTTTCATTCAACATGTATTATTTATTTAAACCTTTTATCGAATATAAAAGGCTCACTATCACTATATATTTGATAACATATAAATATACTTGATTTTTATTTTGTCAAACTTTCATATTCAGATTACTTATACATTTGAACTATGTATTTATTACAACGAATTCTTGTCCTCTCTGAACTGAAATGGACTCGTCAAAGTTTCTCGCCATGCATGGTAACATAAAAATTTACTGATTTCAGCATCTTACCACGAACTGATAAACATATGATGACTGAATTATTATGATTTTAAATCAAAGGACTAGAGCTCATTTTGTTTATGGATATATATTCTAACGACTTGTGTACACAGATTTATGGCCATACAACATTATATCACATCACCGTATAATATCTTTATTTTCTGTATTTGTATTTTATTATTGCATAATAATATATTTTTTTTAAGTATGGATACTAGATTTTCTATTAATAATATAACAATGTACGTATTTTATTTGTATTGGAAGCCATTCGTTTTTTTGTTTTTGTTTTGTAATCAATCTATTTTACAAGATTGGAAATAATTTGGTTTAATTTTAATTTTTGCTGAGTTTTCATATTATAGACGATGTAATGGCTGAACCCATTTTTTTTCGGTCGACGGGGAGAAATATGTGATGTTGAAAAACATCACATATCCCTTTTTAAAATAAAATAATAATAATAATATAAATTACATTTTATTTATTTATTTATAATACAAGCAAACATTATATTTCTTATTCTAAAAGAATTTAATACAATTTTGTTTATTTCGCTTATGCTATTTTATTTTTATTTTTATTTCTATTTCATTAATCTGTAATTTCATATAATTTATTATTCTTGTTGCTCTAAATCTCATCAAGTAATAATTAAATAAAATATCAAAGAAAGAGAAACCCATTCATTTTATGCTTTAAAACCGCAGACGATTTTTTTTTTTTATTGTAGCTTCCTGTCTCCAATCAAACGTTTAAAGATTCCGTTGAATCATTATAGCTGAAAATAATTTCTAATATTTTTTATCAATTGATTTCGCACTTTTAGCCAAATTCTGGATGCCTGACAAAATTTAATCACATCCTATGACGTAATTTAATTTTTAGCCAATCCTTTAACTATTATTTAGGTTTACCAGATATAAAATTTAAAATGTGTTCAGCCAACTTGATTTTTGATGCCAAGGAGATTTGGCGAAATAAATTAATTAGCACTTGTTCTTCATGCTGTCAACAACATGTGGTTTTAAGAAGGATTCAAAAAGTTACTAATAAATCGAAATGGCTTCCTTCAGATTTGGTATCCTCAAGTCATTTAATAAAATAAACTTTGCCAAAAGATGTTTATTCTTTGTTGCCTTGTAATAAGTATTTATAAGACAATGAACTATGCATATCTTAATGCGGTTGCTTGAAATAACAAATAATGGATTTTCTTAAGAAAAGAGATCTTTTCCTACACTGTAAAAAATGAACATGCTAGATTACATCACAATGTGCGGGTAAAAAAATCGCCAACACCATGTGCGTTAAATTTCAAGTGTGATGTAAATAAATGCGTGCTTGAATTTTCAAAGAGGCTGTTTTAATTTTACAACACGCTGTGTTGTATTTATTTTTTTCATTCAAAAAAAAAAAAAAAAAAAAAAGGGGAGGGGGGGGGGAGTACTATATTTGTTTTCTTTTTTATTTATTTATCTTAATCTGTATGTGTTTTAATCTTTATTTAAGTTATTTTGTTTTAATTTTTTATTTATTTCACCTTTTTTTATTCTGTCAATATAAGTTTGTAAAGGTTATGAATTTTTACATGAAATATAATAACTTTAAAGCTTTCAATAAATTCTATTTTATGAATGAATATTAGAATTATAATGCAGTAACGACTTCGTTTCAAAATATATATATATATATATATATATATATATTTAACCATTTAAATAATAATAATAAAAAAGTGTTTTATTAACAAATTATATTGGTATTACTATTAAAATAATAATAATAATAATGCATATATTTTTAATTCACTAAAGAAATATTAAAAAATTAGTCAAATCAGAAGCATTATATTTAATAAGTTTATCAAATAATTAAAACTTTTAATTAATATTTTTTAGAACGCATGAAAATTAAAATGACCGTTTTCCAATGCTTTATTAAACTACATTTTGTAGCATACATATATCCGTACAATTTTAGCAAATATATTAATTTTACAAAATAAACAAGAAATAAACACTTTATCAATACATTCTACGTAACAAACTACAACGGAATTATCAGAAAAAGCGAACAAAATTTAAAAAATAAAATATAATCATAATACATACAATTTATAAAGGAAACTTGAAAGAAACAAAACAAACAAGTAATGTAATACTAAAAAACGTACAAAAATTTCATATTAAATATTTATTAAATAATGTTCTATTTTAAATGCCATAATATTTTTCAGAATTAAAAACTAATACATCACTTTTCATCATCAATAAGTAATAGTAATTTAAATCATTTTTAAAATAAATTAGTCTGAAAATGTTGGAGTTTAATAGTTTTATTTCGAGAGGAAATAATTATTGTGTTGGAAATTTTAATGCGCATAATTCAAAATACAGTTTCATGAGACAGAGCTTTTAAGATTAGATTTCATTAATAAAACGCAGACCCTTATCAAACTTATATTGACAGAATTAAAAAAGGGAAGAAATAAAATCAAAATTAAAACAATTATAACTTACTTGTTACTTTAAGTTTTGTGTTGGTCATAATATGAATCCTAATCGTGGCTTCGTTCCTCCATTTTTTGCGTTTTCCGTTAATGATAACAAAAGGCGTGGCGTAACATAACAAACATTTAAAAGTTTTAGTTCATGTTTGAAGGTCATTGGTGTATCTGTGTCACATGACTCTTTGACGCCATAGTAAATGTAAAATTACAGCACGTTCTGCTTGAAAATTTTTTACAGCACGAATGCGTGATTTTATCACATCACAAGATGAGGGATATTCGTTGTAATTTTACAACATTTTTTTACAGTGTATTCTTCATAGAGCTTATTGAACCTGGTTTGCTATAACGTTCATGGCCGCTTCATACTTTAGATATCTCCATCCCAGCCTTCTTCATTAAAGAGAGAGCTAATTAAATAAAAGAAATATTAAAACCAAATGTTTCAAAACTATATAAATATGGTCTGTGCTGTAGCAGATAGAATTTTTTCAACTTTCTATTCAAGAGGAATTAAGGTAAAATAAAAATTTCCTTCATCATCACAATTCTACTCCTCTACTCGCTCTTTCCTTTCTTCATCGTCATTATTGCTTTTATAATCATTTTTAAGAACTTTTAGTTGCGATGAATTAAGTATTATTACGACATAGAATTTGTAATATATTTTTTTCATTACGCTTATATAAATAACATAGTTAATAACAAATTACGTATGAACTTTTTATTTGATAAGTAAAAAAAATTCTTAAATCATTTACAAGGCTAAAAATTTTAAATGAAATGTTATAAAAATGAGCACCATTTACATTTGTATTGCCATTAATATCTAATGAAATTATTTTTATGAAATTTTCGCACTCTTTTATCCAGTTGATATCTTTTTATGAACTAATATTTATATATTACAGTGCCATTTATTTTAGTCGATATTTTTAAAGCTATTATTATTTCTTTTTATTTTACTCTAACAACAGATTTAGTTGTGGTAAACAGATGCTACGCTATAACTAAAACCCAGAGTAAGAAAAGAAAAAGACATTTTTAAGGTGCTTTTTCGTTCCCTCATTGCTTTCAATATTGAGTTTTTGAGATTATTTCCTTTTTATTACTAACTTACTTTCCTTTTTATTATTTTCTTTCAGCAATCGTTTTATTAGGCCTTTCTGAAATTTTATAGATAATTTGGTCTCCATGTAATAGGTTGGTCAACAAAATATAATTCTTAAATTAACTTATTTATTTTAGATAGAAATATAGTTCATAGGACAAAAAATATATATTTTTTAATCTACTGAAGAAGTTCTTAAAAATATTTCCTCTCCAACAATTGAAAACAAGGAATCAAAAATGTAAAATATATGTTTGCATTTATTACTATTTTCTAACAAGTTATCAATATAAAGATTTATATTTTTAAAAAATCAAGAAAAACTTTAAATTATTACAATATATATATATATATAAAGGGATAAAAAAAAAGATACATATAATTATTTTTAAAATAAAAGATCTAATTTAAAGTACAATCATCGACAGGTTTTTGTGATTTTGAACATTTCTATATTATAAAATCCCTATGCGAAAATGTAGATTACAACATTAAATTTTTATCAATGGTTTTTAATCAATGATAATGTTTTCGATAAACTTATCTCAAATAAGCAGAAGAATAGCTCAAGAGTAAAAATTGATTCAAGTTCATGCATGGTAATTTATTTAAAAAAAGAAAAATGGTCCTTCGTATGCGACAAAAATTTTTAGAGTATATTTTAAAATTGAATTTCGCATCGATGATTTAAACCTTTTGTGACTATCTTTCTTTATAGTCAGTTACATTTTCTAACATTTTATATTTTATTTTACTGTTTAAATATTATGTACATAGATGTATAAATTACATAAAATGCTTAATTAATTAGTATATTAATTGCAAATATAATTAAACACCTTCTATACAGTCTGTTTATGTACCATTTAAAGTTACATTAAAATAAAACCTAAGACACCAGAGTACAATTAAAAAAAAACGAAAAAAAAAAAAAAAAAATAAAAACGAATGTAAAACAACGTGAAATTGAAAATAAAAGCCCGGTAACTTTTTAGATATTCTTACAAAAATTTCTACGAAAGCATTGTAACCTTTGGATGAATGTCTCAGTGAACCCGCTATCTCAGTGTTGGTAGATTAAAATTTCCTCAATACTACCGTAAAATATGTACGGAAAAAATTTGTGTTTAGAGCTTCTTATTTGTTTATTAATCAATATAATAATAACTAGAATAACATACAAGTTTATGTATGAAAAAATGCTATTTGTTATTTAAACATACGGAATATAAAATTTATGAGAAAATTTACTTACTTTCGTAAGAAATACACAATGGTGAGAATATTGTGAAAAAGCCGCGGATATAACCATTAATTAGAAGTTAAGGCATAAAAATCTGTTTATGTTTTAAATATTTTCAATTTAAAAGGCTAATTTAGCGTAAAATCTTTAAATTAAAAAAATTAGCCTTGTTATTTAAATATTCCGACAGTCCTTATAAAAATATTCTGTTAAGACTTTTACAAATGCGTTTAGTGCACAACATCCTTAAATTAATTATGCCACAGAGAATGAAATTAATTTCACCAAAGTTAACTTTAAATAATTTCAGTGGTATGTAAGAGAATATCAGAAACTTTTAATACAAGTAAGCATATTTTAAATGAAATATGATACTGAAGTCAGAGAAATTATTCTGTGATTATATATACGTTCTCATGTTACATGCATTTAAGAATGAAATCAAATATCAGAAGCTTGCCATGAAATATTAATTGAATTTATAGTTCTTGAAATTATTTCATAACTACTTCCGCATCTCTTTGTTTCACTTTAAACTTTAAAATTAAAGATTATATCGTTTACTTGTCTAAATATTTTTGCGCTGTTTCTCCTTATTATTTCAAATTGTAAAATTTATGCATATACAAGAACGTTTTTGCCATCATATTTTCGTTTTAGAAGATGAAATTCTACATCAAACATAAAGACTTAGCTGAAAATGAGTATTTTTTCTGTTTAATGTCTAAAATAAAGGCATAATTTAATGACAAAATATATTATTCTCAGAAAAAAAAAAAAAAAAAAAAAAAAAAAAAAACGTATTAAATTTCTTTTTATGTTTTTATGTTATGGTACACCGCGTTTAATACATAGTAAAAAAGAGTCTGTTAAAAAATAGGCAATTTCAGTAATTTTCATACTGAAAAGGTCTGTTTTCCAAAACTACAGAAACTTACTATAAAACTACATTCGAATCTGTCAAAGATACATTGTTTCTATACATTCAGATAAAATCTGTAACCATTCATGCAGATTTTATTCAGTGGTTACATATTTTTTTTTCTATTTTGCACATGGAGAACTTGGTAGCAAAGCAGGATTGAGAAATTCAAATTTGTTGTGGTTTCGTGGCTCAGCGGTAACGTCGTCGCCTACAGTGCGGTAGATCCTGGTTCACTTGCGGCTTGTGTCACAAGAAATTTTTTATTTAATGCGAGCTTTTTAAAGTGTGCTCTACAAAGAAACAAAAATATTGTGTTCCTGTAGAAAATTACAGTAGTTTTACAGCAGAATGTGCTGGCAAAAATGGGTGCCAGCACATTCGTCTGTTAAAAAAAATGATTTACAACAGAAACATCTGTAAAAAAAAGTCTCTCTTTACAAACGTTTCCTTTGTAAATTACCTTATTTAACATCAGAATGTGATGGCGAAATGGGTGCCAGCAAATTCTGCTGTAAAATCTACCCTTTTTTTCCTTTTTTTTTTTCTTTTTTTTTTTTTTTTTTTTTTTTCTTTTTTTTTTTTTTAACAAAATATGAATATTTTCTATATTGTTTTGTTATGGAAAATTAAAGTCAACGTATTTTTTCCATAGCATATTGATATTTTCCGGGAACTTTGCTGTAAGAAATTTTCTGTAATATAACAGGATTTTTTTTCACAGTGTATGTTAAAAAAGCAGCAATACCATAATTTAATTTTTGTAAGTTAATTAAAAAAAAGAAAAAAAAATCAACAATAAAAAGTTCATTCAGTGACTTTTTTTTTTTTTTTTTAAATACAACTTCGTTTAATACGATTTGAAATAGTGTAGATTTTTTTTCAAAGAAAATTTTTTCGTACTCAGAAATGACATCTTGTGAAGTTTTAGTAAAATAAATCTACCAACAAATTTTCAACATTGGAGTGTCCAGTAAACATAAAATGAACAACCATGTGATGATCAAATTTGAAAATCTAGTCGAATAAAAAATAGAATGAAATATCTCAGAATTCATCGTAATAATCATAGCAACATTTCAGATTAAAGTTATTTGATTTTTTAAGACGTAAGTGGAATTAAAAATACGGAAAAATTGGGATGATTTACGCTGTAAAAATTAGAAACATCGCTGTCAAATTTTATCCGTAAATTTTACAGGTGAGCCCGCACATTTCATACTTTATTTGCCTTGTGTGCTATAATTTATCGTTTATTCTACGTAAAATTTACACAATAAAGAAATCTGTTAAAAAATGAAAAATGCCTGTAAAAATGGAAATTTCGCACATAAAAATTATGTTTTCTAAAACTACTGTTCAGTTTGTCAAAACAAATATTTTTTTTCTGTAACCAGATAAAATCAGTAACCATTGATACAGACTCCATCTAGTCGTTACATATTTTTTCTGATTTAAATATGAAAAATTTGTATCAAATCAGAATTGAGAAGTGCTAAGTAGCAGAATAAAGGGCACTTCCGTGGCTGAGAGTTAATATATAGTCGACTATAATGTAGTCGGCTCTGGTTCGTCTCTGGCTAGTAGAGCTGGAGAATTTTTATGGTATGCACTACGGAAAAATTCTATTATGTACGAATATTCTATGTGTTGTTCTGTTACAGAAAATTTCTGTCAACGTATTTTTTGCATAGTATACGGATATTTTCTGACAACTTTTATGCCAGGAATTTTCTATAATAAAACCGGAATTTTTTCCAGTTTGCGGTTCATTGCAAAATTTACGTCTAAAGTTTGACTGCGAGGTTCCAATCTTTTACATTGTAGAACACATATCTAATGACTCTTTAGCAGTCATTAAATATGTGTTTTGAAAAACAAAATCGACAAAAAATATAGCCATTGTTTATCATTATACAATGTGTTCATGAAGCATTGCATATTGGGGAATATAATCAGTTATAAAATCAGTAATTTTTGAATATAACATAATAATAAATCATTATGGTAAGATATATATTTGTAATGTGCAAAACACCAAATGGGCAAGTCAAAGCCAGGCTTGAAATCACTTAAATCTGAGTGAGTCAGACACAGGCTTTAATTTTTCCTTGACGGATTGGTACAGGGCTTGTATGTTTCATTTTTAATAAGTGTTACTGCTTATACTTTTATTTGGAACCGGACACCATGGATTTATATAAAGTAAAGCTAGGAGAGCCTGAGTACAATTCAACAGAAAATAAATTTAAAAAATCTAATATTACCTTTTGCTAAACTAATCATGAATAATTTTGATTCCATTTATTCTTTATGATTTTCCATTGCTATTTTGTTCTTAAGCTTTAATGTTATACAACAGCTGTTAAAAAAAAAATAAACAAATAAAAAAGGTTGTTGTAACTGCGCACGCACATATGTAAAATTGCTATTAATAACAATTATATTTTCAACAATAATATTTGCACTTAAATAACATTGTTGTAAGGTCTTTGTAAACAAATTTTAGTGTAACAGAAAAGGATATTTAAACCAAATGATAAAAAAATCAGAAAAATCAAAGATTTTAAAGAAGAGTTAAACATTTTAGATAAAGAAAAATAAATATATAAAATAAAGAATCCGATAAAGCAAGCCGAAAGAAGATTACAAAATAACACTGAGTTACTGTATAACATGTTTAACATGAAATTAGTCTATTTACATTTATACAGTTTCAATTTTTTCATATTTTCTGACCAAAGTTGTCTTTCCCAATCAATGCACTTATTGTTCTAAATGGTGTTGCCTTCATGGAACCACCTGCTACAAGTAACACATTTAATCTAGTCACTGTTCTTTGTTGTTCCAGTTACACTTCCTGACATTCAGGTACACATCCTCATTTTTCTCTCCTTACCCGTAAACTGCGTTATCTCCCCTAGCAGGCAATCTAATGGAAACAATGTGCCTTCGCTACTAAATCGCAAATACGCAAATTCGAACATTTCGGTAGAAGAAATTGCGCGGCATTTTGTTGAAACAAGACTACTTTTAGGAAGAAGTGGGGATTTTGAGACTCTTAATCTAAACTCATGTTTGTGAAAATTGCAACACCATGAAGGAATGCGAATATCATAATGATATTTATTGGGCTCATACTCTATAGTAAGAAGAACAATTGATTAAAATTTCAGAAAATTTGGAGTAACACGTACTGAGAAAACAGTACATAAAGCAGCGCCCTCTGTGAGAAATAACTCCCTTTATCTGCCTAGGCATTGAATCAAACAGCGATTGGATGACATGTACGGGTAAAGCACTTCATGAAGCTTCAACACGATGCCACAATTCATCGATCGAAGTTACTGGTGAGTGGTGGGGGTCAGTCGCTTTTCAATGATTAAACAGTCATTTTCATTGGTGCGAGATCTGGAGAACGCGCTGGCCAGAGCAACAGTCGAACACATTCTGTATTAAGGAAGGTCCGGACTATACTGACAACTTGCGGTCGTGCATTATCCTGCTTAAATGTGGCACTGCGGGGGCCTTGAATATAGAGAGGAGGTACGGGCATTAACTCACCAGAAATTTAATGACCGCATTTCAGAGTGCCGGGAATGCGAACAAGAAGTAATCGAGACGTGTATCCAATGGGACTCCATACCATCACTGCATGTGGTGGACAGTGTGACGATGTCGAATCCCAGCTGGCATTGGGCATTATTGACAATGCGGTTAAGTACGGATAAGGCAATCTTGATGCTGTAAACAGGATTGTGATTTGTCTGAAAGGCGAGTTCACGCCATCCCTGCGTCCAGGTTCGTCATTAATCACACATTAAAGGCGCTCGTATCAGTGATGCAGTTTTGACGGTAATCAAAATTTTGGTAGCTGCATACTGGGTCACCACCTGGAGGGATGGTATGTGGTACCATTGGATACACGTCTCGATCACCTCTTGTTTTGATTCCCGCCACTCTGAATACCAGCCATTACATTTCTGACGAGTTAACGCCCGTACCTCCTCTCTATATTCTAGGCCCCCGCAGTGCCACATTTAAGCAGGATAATGCACGACCGCAAGTTGTCAGTATAGTCCGGACCTTCCTTAATACAGAATGTGTTCGACTGTTGCTCTGGCCAGCGCGTTCTCCAGATCTCGCACCAATGAAAATGACTGTTTAATCATTGAAAAGCGACTGACCCCCCACCACTCACCAGTAACTTCGATCGATGAATTGTGGCATCGTGTTGAAGCTTCATGAAGTGCTTTACCCGTACATGTCTCTTAATCGCTGTTTGATTCAATGCCTAGGCAGATAAAGGGAGTTATTGTTCACAGAGGGCGCTGCTTTATGTACTGTTTTCTCAGTACATATTACTCCAAATTTCCTGAAATTTTAATCAATTGTTCTTCTTACTATAATGTATGAGCCCAATAAATATCATTATGATATTCGCATTCCTTCATGGTGTTGCAATTTTCACAAACATGAGTTTAGGTTAGTAACTTATAAGAAATCGTTTAATTGAAAAAATATTTTGTACGACTGCCTTTTTATGGAAATTTACAGGAAGAATCGTGAAAATTCAAGCAATTACTTGGAAAAACAAAACAAGATACGAATGCTTTATCCTAGAGGATTGAAACAACGAACGTGCTTATTTGGGTAGATACTCCCCTACTGTTTTAAAACTACCTAGAAGTGCTGTATATAATGGCACTCTCGCCCCCTCCCCCCGATCCTCTATGGTCGCAATCTCTCCGACCACGCCATTATATCTTTAGCTTAGTTATATATATATATATATATATATATATATATATATATGTATATATATTATTGCTAATATAGTATTGCTAATAGTTTAGTACAATACAAAAGTAAGACAATACTATTTATTAGATCTATGCGACGTTGCATTCATTTTTATCGCTGTTTGGATCAAATTTATTGTTTAAGTTATCGTGAAATCTCACCCAAACTTTTAAACAAAACTGTAAAGAAACTTTTTTATTAGAATTTAACTCATAGAACTTTATTCCTTTTAAATAAAGGAATTAATAAAAATCTGATATTAACATAATAAAATTTTAGGTAGTCACAAAATGATAATCATTTCACATGTAGTTTAAAAAAAAAAATTGTACATAGAATGTCTTTTTTTTTTTTTTTTTTTTTTTTCCACAAAATGTCAGTGATTGAATAATTAGCATTAAATAGATAAGATAGTAAAATTTAAGTATCATATATAATACTTTTAAGAAAATATTTTGTTAAATTTTTTTTACAGGAATATTGATTATTTATTAATAATATAATCCTTTTTCTCTCTCTGCAACATTTCTACTTACACTTAGTAATAAACAAAGTCTGTCTCTTATGTGCTATCATATTTCAATCTAAAAATTACATGAACTCATATAAGTAAAAAGAAGAACATGTGTCATATTTTAAAATAAAATAGAATACGAAACTAGTACTGTTTTATGTAAAGTAAAGCTGGTAGAGTTTGCGCACAATTCAAAAGAATGATATAAAACATCCAAATATTAATTTTTTGCTAAACTATTGCTGAATAATTTTGAATTCATTCGTATTCTATGCATTTCTATTACTATTTTGATGTAATGCTATGAATTAAAACAACAGCTGTAATAAAGCAAAGACAGATATTTTGCGTAATCTCTCTTTATACAGTGTGGGGATGTTGCGCATATGGGTAGGGTTGGGTTTGGTTGTGTTGTGTTGTGGGGATTAAGGCCGATTAACTGCACTAGGGTCCTAGACCTCAGGGGGAGTGCCCTCCGTGGGAGATCTTTCTAAGGTGTCCTAGCCCGTATTTACGCAAGTTTAGGAGAAAACCACGGAAAAATTCGAACGGCTAGGCCGACGAGCGACACCTGGGATCGAACCCAGCACATCACATCTACCAGCTTGGAACGCAGAACCACCCAGCCGTTTGTGGGTCTCACATATGTGTAGGAGAGATTGCACTTATTTATAACAACAATTAAATTGTTAGCAATAATAAATGCCTTTAATTGACATTATTGTAAGGTTTTTGTAAACAAATATTTTTGTATTAGTAGTGACTATTTCAATTTGATAATTAAAATAAATAAATTACATAAAAAAAAAATAAAAATTTAATATAAAGAATTTTTTTTAAAAGAATCAGAAAAGAAACAAGACCAGATACTAAAACATAACATTTAGTTACTATTTAACACGTTTAACTTAAAATTAATACAGTTTCTTTTTAGTTTGAAAGGTTTCTTGTTTACTGACCTAATCTGTTGTTGTCCCCAATCATTGTATTTATTGTTGTAAATGGTGCAGGTTTCGTTAAAACCACCTGCCACAAGTAACATATATAAACTAGTCCATGAGTAATCGTTTAATTAAAAATATATTTTGTAATACTACTACTACTCCGATTCAAAAAATTAGAATAATGAAAAGAAATATGGTCAAGGGAAATGAAAATCGAATTTATCAAATAAATTATCAACAATATCAAATATAAAGTACTATAATATGAATCTGCATATTTTGCAGATTATAAAAATGTAAACACATTACAATGAAATAGAAAATATATTTAAATCAGCTAACAACAAAAAATTCAAAATATTAGAATACTTTCTAACATGGTTCAAAAAATTAGAATAATGAAAATATATTGAACATAATTTAAACTCTAAGTATTTTTACTTGCTAATCAGTACTTTGTTGCATCACCCTTAGCTTTAATGACAGCTCTTAAACGTTTTGGCATGTTTTTAACTAAAGGTTCACAATCTTTTTTATCCAAATTCGCCCATATGCTCTTTATACTAGAAATAAGTTCTTTTTTGTCTCTAGGCGCAACTTCTTGAAGTCGTTTCTTCATAATTCCCCACAAATTCTCGATAGGATTTAGATCGGGTGAGTTTGCAGGCCAAGGGAGTACAGGTATGTCCTTCTCTTTGAGCCATTTAGTTGTTGATTTGGAAGTGTGGGGAGAAGCTGAATCTTGCTGAAACAAGAAATCGTCATCACATAAATCCTCAGCTGAAGGAATCATGAAATGTTCAAGAATTTCTTGATAGACTTCTGAATTGACTGTTGTGGAAACAATACACAACCTGCCTGGGCCTTCAGCAGTCATGCAGCCCCATACCATAACAGAGGTCGCAAATTTAAACGAACGTTTTAAACATTCTTTCTTATAAGCTTCATGTTTGAGTCTCCAGACACGTATACCTTGATTTCCGTGAGACACACAAAACACACTTTCATCGCTGAAAAGTATCTTTTTCCAATCGTCGTGATCCCAAAATAGCCTTTGTTTACACCATTTAACTCTAGCAGCCCTTTGCTTAGATGATAAGAATGGCTTTATCTTAGGCACACGTGATCTAAAACCTAATTTGCGAAGTCGTCGTAGTGTTGTAGATTTGGAGACATTTATACCCATTTCTTTCCATTTTCTATGCACATATCTCACACTCCGAAAACGATGTTTCTTCACAATCTTTTTCAATTGCCTTTCATCTCTTCTTGAAGTTACTGGCTTTCGACCACTTTTAAAGTGTTTATTTTGAAAACACTTATTATTAGAATATTCTCTCAAAACTCTACTCACACTTGCTTGAGAGCATTTCACTTCTTTTGCTATAAAAAGTTGTGTTTTTCCTATTTCGTGCAAGTACACAATACGATATTTCACAGCCTCAGATAAATCGCTCTTTCGTCCCATATTAAGCAAATACTACGCTACAATCAAATGCCAAACGACTTTTCATTTTCAACGGAGCACATTTTATAGTCCCACAGATGTTAATCCCGCAGCCGTTCTCTCAACTTATAAGAAAAATTTGAATATTCTAATTTTTTGAACCATGCTATCGAGGTATTCTATTTCTTTGAATTATTCTAATATTTTTTAAATAGTTAATTATTAATATATCAGATAAAAATAAATATTTATGTTATATTTATAAATGCTCTGAAGATAATTAGATACTTTTAATATATTTTTTCCTGGACGCAGTATGCAAATTGACGCGTTAGCAACATCAAACTCATTCTTTTTTACATTATTCTAATTTTTTGAATCGGAGTAGTATTCTTTAAAAATTCCTAGGAAGAATTATAAAAATGTTATAAATATATGCAATAAAAGTATCATTTAAATTATCATAAGATGAAAATGAGGATCTTATATTTCTCTATTTATCATCACACCATTAATATTTTTAAAAAACTTGACATAAATTCTGGTACGAATCTAAAAATTAGATAGAATAGCTTAAATGTAACTAATAAAAACATGTACTAAATTCTTAAGACTAAATTCTTAAGGCCTCTCCACATATCATCCCCAGTAGCCAGAGCCAAAGTTATTCTATGGAGAATTTCGCCCCATTATAACTTATTAACCAACATATATTTTTAAATTCCGTTTTCACATTCAGAAACTTCACAACTATTAAACAATTTATCGCTTTCTAAAAATTATTTTTAAAAATTTTTAATATTTTATTTTGAGGTTGTAAAATGCGAATTTTCACAGTGTGAAACTTTCCATTTTGGAGTTTAAAAATGAAATCTTAAAAATAAAAAATATCAGTTTTCAGAAAGGGTTAAATTGTTTAATAGTTATGGATTTTCGGAAAGAGAAAACGGAATTCAAAAATATGTATCAGTTAATGAATTATAATGGGGCAAAATTTCCCATAGAATAACATTGGCTTCGGCTTTCGGAGACGATAGGTAGAGAGTCCCCTTAAACAAAATGTTTAGAAATAATTTAAAACTAATATTCTACACGTTCTTCATCATTTTTATCTATGTTTTAAACTTGAATCTTTAACACCTTTGTATTATAAATTATATTTCTTAATACTATACATTTTATAGATATATACTTGAAAAAAATATGTTTAAAACATTGAGTGTCGTAACTTAATCTGATCAATTGTTTTGTAATTTAATTCCTACAAATTAAACTACTAGTTCGATAATTGCACTATACGCATTAAAAGTAAGCACAATTATTCAATTTGAAATTTTTGGAAAGGCTCTTCAATAAATCGCAAGTGAATCTTCCTTTTGCAAGTGTGGTTAAATTTAAAGTAGGAATAAGAGTACTTTACTCTGAATGGTCAGAGAAATGGGATGCATATTATGTACTCCGATCAAAGCTCTCACTATTGAAGATTCTGCAGAGACATCCGATAAAAAGGTTTTATTTATCTAGGTAGTTTCGAGAGACGAATAAATATCCTGAAAGATATTTTGGAAGAAAGTTTAAATCTAAAAAAAATAAATATATATACACTATTTTCAGATAGTAGCACTGTGACGCATAGATATTAAAAAACTATCTGAAGCAGATATAAAAGCACCAAGAAAGAGTTTCAATCAGTTATTTTTTTCATTCAATTACTTTTCCGATAAAATGCATATCTTTTATTATAATTTATTACATATACTACTCCGATTCAAAAAATTAGAATAATGTAAAAAAGAATGAGTTTGATGTTGCTAACGCGTCAATTTGCATACTGCGTCCAGGAAAAAATATATTAAAAGTATCTAATTATCTTCAGAGCATTTATAAATATAACATAAATATTTATTTTTATCTGATATATTATTAATTAACTATTTAAAAAATATTAGAATAATTCAAAGAAATAGAATACCTCGATAGCATGGTTCAAAAAATTAGAATATTCAAATTTTTCTTATAAGTTGAGAGAACGGCTGCGGGATTAACATCTGTGGGACTATAAAATGTGCTCCGTTGAAAATGAAAAGTCGTTTGGCATTTGATTGTAGCGTAGTATTTGCTTAATATGGGACGAAAGAGCGATTTATCTGAGGCTGTGAAATATCGTATTGTGTACTTGCACGAAATAGGAAAAACACAACTTTTTATAGCAAAAGAAGTGAAATGCTCTCAAGCAAGTGTGAGTAGAGTTTTGAGAGAATATTCTAATAATAAGTGTTTTAAAAATAAACACTTTAAAAGTGGTCGAAAGCCAGTAACTTCAAGAAGAGATGAAAGGCAATTGAAAAAGATTGTGAAGAAACATCGTTTTCGGAGTGTGAGATATGTGCATAGAAAATGGAAAGAAATGGGTATAAATGTCTCCAAATCTACAACACTACGACGACTTCGCAAATTAGGTTTTAGATCACGTGTGCCTAAGATAAAGCCATTCTTATCATCTAAGCAAAAGGCTGCTAGAGTTGAATGGTGTAAACAAAGGCTATTTTGGGATCACGACGATTGGAAAAAGATACTTTTCAGCGATGAAAGTGTGTTTTGTGTGTCTCACGGAAATCAAGGTATACGTGTCTGGAGACTCAAACATGAAGCTTATAAGAAAGAATGTTTAAAACATTCGTTTAAATTTGCGACCTCTGTTATGGTATGGGGCTGCATGACTGCTGAAGGCCCAGGCAGGTTGTGTATTCTTTCCCCAACAGTCAATTCAGAAGTCTATCAAGAAATTCTTGAACATTTCATGATTCCTTCAGCTGAGGATTTATGTGATGACGATTTCTTGTTTCAGCAAGATTCAGCTTCTCCCCACACTTCCAAATCAACAACTAAATGGCTCAAAGAGAAGGACATACCTGTACTCCCTTGGCCTGCAAACTCACCCGATCTAAATCCTATCGAGAATTTGTGGGGAATTATGAAGAAACGACTTCAAGAAGTTGCGCCTAGAGACAAAAAAGAACTTATTTCTAGTATAAAGAGCATATGGGCGAATTTGGATAAAAAAGATTGTGAACCTTTAGTTAAAAACATGCCAAAACGTTTAAGAGCTGTCATTAAAGCTAAGGGTGATGCAACAAAGTACTGATTAGCAAGTAAAAATACTTAGAGTTTAAATTATGTTCAATATATTTTCATTATTCTAATTTTTTGAACCATGTTAGAAAGTATTCTAATATTTTGAATTTTTTGTTGTTAGCTGATTTAAATATATTTTCTATTTCATTGTAATGTGTTTACATTTTTATAATCTGCAAAATATGCAGATTCATATTATAGTACTTTATATTTGATATTGTTGATTATTTATTTGATAAATTCGATTTTCATTTCCCTTGACTATATTTCTTTTCATTATTCTAATTTTTTGAATCGGAGTAGTAGTGCAATGTAGCAGTTGATAAAAATATTCGTTTATAAATGTTTAAACTATACAAGATGTTACAGTGAAGAAAATGTATGATAGAATTGCTAATATGAAAAAATATATCATCTAGAAAAATGAAAATCGATTCATCTTTAGATTTTTATTCGAAATTGATATGTAACATACAAAATCTCGGTCCATAAGTTTTTAATTCCTTTTAAATTTGTTTTATTTGTCCAAGCACAAAAAAGCGATAACTAACAATATTGACTATAACTAAAATGTCAACTCTAAACATTTTAGCAGATTTTTCAAAGTATGCTATTATGCTATTATTTTGGGCGGAAACTTTATGTTATTTATTGAAACACAATTATCTAACACGAGGAACGTACTGGAGCTGCTTAAGGGAATTTGAAATCATTCTTAAGTGAGAATACTTCGATTCGGTTCTTTTTAAGAAAAATATAATTTTATTTGTTGAGAAAGTAATAGTTAAAGATATTAATGAGCTCTTTTTATAATACATAAACTGTGAGTCTTTATTAAATAAGAGTAATTGGAATTTCGGTTTGAAGAAGGGAAAAAAAAAAAAAAAAAAAAAAAACTTCTGCAAACATGACGACAATTTTATAGTCAGTTAGATTGGTGTTTATATTTCTGCTTAGAATTATCAAAAATACTAAGGTGCAGGATTTCATTAATAAAGGTGGTTACTTTTTCCAACTTAATTTTTAACTTCACTAAAAAGGCAATAAAAAAATTAACGATAGCTAAGGAAAAATCTGTTAAGACTGAAACAGCAACCGTCGCATAATATGCGAGAGCAAATTGCATGAATGGCAAAAGATAAAGAATAGGACTGTTGTCGGATAACCATTCAATCATGTAGAATTCATTAATGCTGACAGAAGATAATACAGCTGGTCACAAAGTCGACCTGCTAATTGAAAAAAAAAATTACGTCAAACAATTTGGTACAAAAGTCTGCAAATAAAAATAATCAATATGATAAGATTAGTTAACCGATTTCACCTGTTAGAAAAGGAAACTGAATAATAGCATTTCTTTAATATTAAAGAGGTCATTATAGTACTCAGGAATTAAATCTAAGTTAAAATAGTTAGATTAAATTACAAAGTTAAAATTTTCGTAATGTATATCCAACATATCAAGTTTGAAGGATTTATTGTAAATATCATAGAAAATACCATAAAGCCTTCCAGTGAACAGGAAATATTGCAGCTCAGCGGCGCTATTTTATAATTTGCACTCAAATTAAATAAGCTTCGTTTTATATTTTTCAGAATAACTATGTAACATACTACGTTTGAGGCATTTATGTATCATAGAAACTGAGCTGTTGCCTTTCTGTAAAAAACGTGAAACAGCAGCACAGCAGCGTCACCTGTTGGAAGATATATATTCAAATTGAATCAACATAATTTGCCCCCGTGACTCACACATATATCACATTTTGTGCAATTATACACTGTAGAAGCTGAGATATGGTCTTCTCTTAAGTGAAAGTAATTGCAGCATAGCAGCACCATATGTTGATGACATGTCCCGAAATCTAATCAGCACAATTTAAATCGAAAAGTCCAACTAAAGTTCTGTTGAATTCTGTACTTTGAATCTGGAATTACAGCGTCCAAAAGATTCTGGTAACACAGACATACAAAGAGACATGCAGACAGACTTTTCCAAAAATGGTTAAGTCATTTTAATAATATCTCAAAACATTTAAATCCATAGAAAATAAGAGGTCAGACATTTTTACAAATCCTATAACTTATAAATAGAATAAAGTAGAAAAATTCCAATACATAGACGTTGTTTTACTTTACTTTTAGAAATTTGTTATAAAATTCCATATACAAAGACTTAAATAATTATCTTTTAATCGAAATTTAATTGAATGTTCTTTAACAATGAGTTGCAGTGCATCGACTTATACTTAAATCGTTGGTAGCGGATTAATTACCCGTGCAAATTTATTCAGATATATATTTTTTAAATTACATAAAATAAGTCATTTAATTGTGATATTTATAGATTTTCTTTGTTATTAAATAGTTGGTCATCTATCATTAATTCTAGAAATATTATAATATTTGCCAATTGAATTATATCTTGAAATTTTTCTATACTTTTTACAGTATGAATTTCATAATTATAATGGCCCACTAGCGGCTGAGCTGTTCTGCGCTCAAAGTTGGTAGACGTGAGGTGCCGGGTTCGATCCCAGGTCCCGCCCGTTGGCCTCGCCGTTCGGAGTTTTCCGTGTTTTTTTTCTGAAACTTGCGTAAATACGGGCTAGGACCTCTTAGAAAGACCCCATGATGAACACTCCCCTTCAGGCTTAGTACCCTAGTGCAGTCAATCGGCCTTAAATACCACAACCCAATAATAATGACAAAATTATGGATTTAACAGAGATAGTATATCAATGATTTTCAAAATTTTCGTTAACTTTTTAATTATTTTCTATTAGGGGATTTAAAAAAATTGTAATTTCAAAATATAAAACAATTATATTCTATTTTTCATCAGTTAAGTTAAGTAATATTACATAATCCTAAATAAAAATACTTCACCAAATGAACTTTCGCATTTCAAATCAGCATTTGAAACAATTTCATTAAAGTTAGGATTATCTTAAAAAATATACATATCTAATGCTATACGTTATTAATTTTTAAGAGTAGATTAAAATGTCATTATAAATTTGTTTGATGTTTAATTTAATAAACCGAAGATATTGTATTCATCTAACAATACTGAATGTTTTTGTGTTAATTCATTCGTCGGTAATTAATGAAAAGAAAATATTTTTATAGCTATTTGCGTACATTTTTTGTATAAACTGTATCCAATTATTTTATGTAATCTTGTTTTAAAAAGTAAGCAATCCCCTAAGCCATTACTATAATTTTAAATATCGGGATGCTTCATAGTTTTGTCTATTTTCAATTCATTTACCTAAAAAATAGAATGTATATGACAATTCAATTATTGTGTAATTTTAAAATCTGAATGTGACACATAAATTGAATTCTGCAATTAGATTTAGGATTATTTTAATGAACAAAATAAATAAAAATCTGTAAGATACGGAAATATTTATTTTAATTTACAAATCTTAACAAACTGTTATAAGAAATTACTCACAAATCTTTCTGTGTAAAAAAAAAAAAACTGTAAACAATTAGCAGTGTTATTTAATGAACAGATCATAAATCTTAGATCTCAGATCTGAGAATTCATAATATATTAATTATGAAATATATTTTATATCTGGTATTCTGTTTTATTATATTTAAAAGCGATCTTTTCACAGTGTGAAAGTTGGTGAATATCTTTATTTGAGATTAGCACTAAGACAAAAGAAATTTGATTTAAAGTTTCTTCTAGTCCTAATTTAATTTATGAAGTTTTAGTAAACATATGCCCAATTTTATTTTTTCACTCTGCAATCAATATCAAATTAATTTGTTTTTCTTTGAATTATAGAATTGGTTGAAAATTTAAAACTGATTGCGATGTGATGTACTTTTACATTTTGTCGCAAAATCAGTATTTTTATTTTGAGTAAAGAAAAAAAAATCATTTCATTAAAAATATTCATTTTTAAAGAAATTTTGCAATATTTAAAAAAATTGATACCTAGATTTACAAAAAAAAAAAAAATATTTTTCTTCTCTTACTAGACTTATGCAAGTTAAAACAGTTCTTAATACTAAGTTATTGGTTAAAAAATATTTTTGTTCAGACGTTCGCTATAGGAATGATATTGAATAAATTCAGAGGCTGTAATATAACATAAATAATGGGATAAATACTAAAAACTGTATGTAATATCATTTGACCCAGATATTTCAGTGAAGTTGGGATTTCTAATAGAAAATCTAACTGAGAAATTATGTTTTACTTTAAAGGATTTACTTTTCTTTACACTGTAAAAAAGAATTCCCAAAACAGGTAAAAATTTGTAAGGTATTTGGGTAAAGCAATGTTCCAAATTGGAAAGTTCTGTTTGTAACCCAAAATTTCAACCTAAATTGGATACGAGACCAATTTTGGATAGAATTATTTTGGGGGTTATGTTTTGCAGCGTACAGACGTAAACATACGAAATGTTTACATTTTGTTTAGATCATCTACGCATGTTAGATTTTTTTTTATAAGTGGTGAGTGATACAATAATTTCTACAACGTCTTTATTTATTATAGACAAAATTATAAAATAAGATAGTGAACCATACATAACAAGTTTGTAAACTCAAAATAGATAGATTTTCTGTCCCATTTTGGGTTATAAACAGAACTTTCCAATTTGGAACTTTGCTTTAACCAAATATCTTAAAAATTTTTACCAATTTTGGAAATTATTTTTTTACAGTGTAGAAGCTTTACATTGAACATTAATTCACAAAGATACACACACGATAAAAAAAAAAAAAAAAAAAAAAAAAAAAAAAAACTCGAAGAAAGTCAGGGCGATATTCCAATTTTCTCAACGTTTTGTCCAAAATTTCGACTATGAAAATATTTTACCTTGTTATTTTACCTTGACACTAATAGTGTATCAGCGAGATAATTAAAATATTGCCATTTTCGAGCTGCCAAGGATATTAACACTAAAATTTACTGTCGTAAGTGGTTTTATTAAAAAATTTACAAACGTCTTTACATTATTAATCAATTATTAATTATAGTAAAAAGCCAAACAACAGATATAATATCACTGAAACCACATAGACCAATAAAAATGAAATTACAACAAATTTAAATAACCTGTAGAGACTGATGTTGATTTATTGAAACATTTATTTCTGATTTATTGCGCATATATTTTGAATGTATTTTGATTTCATGATTAAAATATAACATTGTAATTGCTCATATTCAGAATTATTGAATTATGTAATTTCAACTAGAATGTATGAATTTCATATGAGAAAAAAAAAAATATTCTGCAAAATGCATTAGGTTTTCCCAGTAAGGTAAAACGTAATATATTTTACTTAAACGACCATTCACTTTGCTCTGAAAAATCACCAAAAGAACAATTCTTTAAGAAAATTATCAAATATGTAGTACTATGAACATGTGTAAAGCTAACTTTATAAAACCAAGACCTTGAATTAAAAACATTTTCTTTCCTATAAAATCTGTAAGTTTCAGTTGGAAGAATGCTAGGTTGCAAATTATACAATGTCAATGTAGGATTGACTTCAAATTAAATTAAATAATATTTTCCCCTCTTTTTTCCAGCCGATTATAGCAGTTCTTTTTTTCCTGTGAACTCATACTTACTATTTTTAGCTAATTTTCAATTTTTTCTCAAAATCGGTTAAATATTCGCTATTTTTTAAAAAAGTTTTTTTTTTTTTTTTTTTTTAATAATAATAAACTTTAAATAAAAGAAACATTACTGATCATCTTACAAGAGTTTGATAATTGTTTGCAACCAAGTTTAGACATGTTTAGATTGTGAACTCATAATCACTACTTATAAACAATATTTTGGATTTTCTCTTAATCGGTTTATTTTTATTTTTATTTATTTTTTAATGCGTTTTTATACACTAACAATAATAACAATAACACGTGATTTTTAATCTAATATGATTTAAAAATTGAAAGATTTCCAGCTCACTAATTTTATCTAACAAGATTTATAGAGTTTAAGATTGTTAGTTTAAAAAACTTAAAGGGGCCATTGACGGCAGTACTGATGTAGGTATCATATAAAAGCTTATATTTCCATTTAATATTTATAAATTGAACTGTATTAGTTTTGTTCAATAACATATATATTCAAACAACAGTTCTTATGGTTTTTGGCAAATTTTTTACAGAATCTAAATCTTAAAATTGTGTTTTCTCAGTTTACATTTTTTCATGAATTCGTGTTCTTCAAAATGATTAAACTTCTACAAATAATTAATAAAGAACTTAATATATTTTTTTTATACTTAATAGAACCTACTTAAAAGAATTAAGGATGGATTTAGAAATTAATTAATTAGTTTTTAAGGAAAAACAAAATAAATAAATAAAAATAAAACGGTAAAAATTTGGAAAAGTCTGAAAAAAAAAAAATGATATTTATTATAATTTTATTTTTAGCATTTTTTTTTTTTTTAAGATATTGCAAAATCCATCCCTAATTGTTTTGCTAGGATCTATTGAATATCTAATATATATAAATGAAAAATTGCAAACTGAGAAAACACTATTTAAAGATTTTATACCTCTAAAAAGTCTATTAAAAACCATAAGAAATGTTGTTTGAATATATATTTTATTATACAAACACAATATAGTTCATTTAATAAATATTAAATTGAAATATAAGCTCTTATATAAAACATACTTCAGCAGTGCTGTCAATGGTGCCAAGTGACTTCAATATATCAGTACAAATTGGCAAATTTTAACTAATAAAATAAATCTATTAAATATATATTAACCACACATAGCTAGGAACCATTCCGATTAAAACAACATTCGTATAATAATAATAATAAATCGCATTGAAATTGATCCAGTGCCTTGGAAGGTGCAATGCCACAAATAGACAAAGTCATCAAACTTAGAACACCCCCTTTTTTTTTTTTTCTGTTAAAAACACAACGTATATCAGATGACAATGAAATAAAACTTTATGCAAAAATGAGGTTTGCTTTTTAAATGTGAAATAACATTTCTTCAAATAACTATAGTTCTAATCATGCCGATATTTACATTTTTATTATAAAATTAGATAGTTAAAATATATATTAAAACTGTTTCTAAACCGTGATATTTAGGATTTATGTTCAAAATAATTATTAAATCCATCAATTGATTGAAAATATTTTCTTAAATAATGTTTTCAATGTAGACAAAAATTCAATTTAATTTCCATTGTAAATTCTAAGTTTTATTTACTACCAATTTCTCATTATACATTTGCCTATGTTTGCTTAGGTAGCATTTTTCGCTTTAAGTGTGAATGAAAGCTTAAAGAATTTTATCTATTGGCTTTGAAAAGCGTTCTCTGTTTGCTTAGGAGAAAAATAAATTTTGCGTTGCTTAAAATTTAAGTACAATAGAATGTTCACTACAAAGCATCAGGAGTGAGAGCGGAGAACACGACTATTTCTTGCATGGTCAAATCCAGATACTTCTGGAATATGCTGATCATTTTAGTGTAAAATAAATCTTGTTAACAGTCAAAACGTAAATGAACGAGTTTTATAGATAAAAGAAGAACGCATGGATAAAATGAATGCGAAATATTTTCTTTTCTTTTATATTACAAAATATGTTTTAAAATGATGAGTTATACGTAAATGGATTTTAATTATGGTAAATCAGAGTTATTATTAACTTTATAAAGTGCGAATTTCCGATTGTTTTTGTGCTTTGACAGGAATTGGGAAAATATATTATGAAACATGTTATTTATGCTAATTGAGATAATTTGAGCTTTTAATATCGACCTTGTTGACTGAAAATAAATTTTGAAATTACAATCGCTCGGGAGTATGGGCATATCTGGGCTAGTTGGAATAGATTTTGGTTCTTGATTTTTCTAATTCTTTGTGCGATACTTAGAGAAATTGTGATGAATTCTTCGGAAAGCTTAACATTTTGGATACAAAATCATGTATAACCCACCAATTAAATACATGTTTAAACAACCTAAAATGGCTTTTACTAATAGCTTACAACTATGCTAACTAACCACGAGCGCGGAGCTAACTGGCATACCTGTAGGGGCGAGATGGCATAACGTGATACGGATAGGGATACTTAAGCAGAACACAGCACTATTCGAGGAAAACCTTTTTAATTTTTTGAAACATCCTATTTTAATAATATTTACCCAAAATTATTGCTTAAATGTATAAACTAATAAAAATTTCCATAAGAAAAAAAAAATATGCGTATTAATATAGCTACCGATAATTATTTAAATAGAATTAGGTCAATGTTTGAAATCAACTAAGAATGTGGGAGTTGCGCGTTCATTTATTTCAACAGGTGGATTCTATTTTTGTACAATTTTACTTTGGCCGTACTTAATCATTTTCATCTGGTCATCTCCATTTTGTTCCCTTTTTGACTATGGTGGACATGCTAATCTCATTACCATCGGTTTCGTCAATTTTCCTAAGACACTAATGAGATTGACAAATTTAGTGTGAATTAATTCAGTATTTCAAACGTTATCATACTGACAAATTTTCAAGTAGCCTGCCACTTGGAAACAAAATGGAGAAGCTTCGCACTAGAAAAATTTATTGACTGGGATTCTTAAACTCTTAAAAAAAAAAAAAAAGAAAAAGAAAGAAAGAAAGAAAGAAAAATAAGTGGATAATTTCAAATTTAAGTTAGAATTACGTAATTTACAGTTTGCAAGTTTCTTTTTAGAGAATTACAAATTAAACAATTACAAAAAAAAAAAAAAAAAAAAAAAAAAAAAAATCAAGTAAATGTTAAAAATGGAAATTTGTATATTTTGTTTCCCCTCTTGAGGCTAAGTATGCTCCAATATTCACAATTAAAATTTTCATCAAATTTGCAGGTAAAAATTACTTCATATATATTTTCATATAAAACGTTTGGGGGAAAAAATAGACGAAATATAAATTAAGCTTTACATTTCTATAATTTTAAAAATAAGATAAAATCACCTGGGGAAATTTTTTTTGAAAATAGAAGTTAAGCTTCTAAAAAAAATGAAGTTTCTGCGTAAAAATTCTATTTCATAAATATATTTACAGCTACAATAAACAAAAAACCCTCCTTTAATTTTAAATAATTATTTCTACATGTTTCAAAGCAATTAAAAGTATTTTTTCTTTCTTTTTTTTTTTAAGAAAAATAAATAAATGTAGTGGCGCCATCTAGTAGTTTATATTAAAATCATATACATATATATTTAACTTTTTTTTAATTATTATTTTCTTTCCCCTTAAAAAAAAAAAAAAAAAAAAAAAAAGAAGAAGTTTAGAAACAGGTAGAAATAGTTATTTAAAATTAAAGGAGGATTTTTTGTTTACTGTAATTGTAAATATATTTATGAAATAGAATTTTTCATGCAGAAATTAATTAATTAAAAAAATAAAAGAATGAATAATATTTTTTAAATGCATTATTATTGGTTTCAAAGTAAAGATGTTATTTATTTATTTTGACGTGTTTTTTAATAATTGCTATTTGACATATTTTTCATGAATTTTAATAAAATTCATGAAATAATGTTATTTCAAATAAACAGTGTAAGCACTGTTTCATCGCCTAGTCATTATTGCTTTAAATAATAATAAAAAAAATTTGATTGTGTTAATATTTAAAATATGTATCATTTTAAAGTCTGAAAAATAAATAAATGAATAAACTCTAACTGTATTTTCAAAAGAGATTTTTAATTTTTAAAAAGAAAAAAAAAAAAAAATATATATATATATATGTATTTACGGAAGTGTATGTTTTAAATAAAAACGATAGATGGCGCCAAAACTCTACTTGCTGTTTTTTTTCATTCCCGGCACGGAATGATACATGAATATGAATCGCAAATCATTGAGCTATTATAAAATCGATGTTCATGAATGATTAAAAAATTTTTCGCTTTAAAAAATTGTAAATTCTTCATTATTATGATAAAATGGAATATCCAAAATTACAAAATACTTCCTTATTTAAAATATTATCAAAATATTTTTTTGACTAAATATGAAATTTTGAAATCAAAAATATTTTTTTCATAACAGAAGAGAAAATATATTTAAGTGAATTTGACTTAGTATACATACAACAAATATTTTAAACATGTAATAAAGTACTTTTGCGTTAAAAAAAAAAAATCTAAATAATTCATTGGCTGCATTGAAGTCGGTCAATCAACCAGCCCACATACCTCACAATTAAGAACCGCATAACAGCGTTTTCACCCGAAGAAACACATGTAATTGGCGGAGTAATATAGTTCCATATTTAAAGCGATTTATATAAAAAATAAGAGTTTTCCTGAAAAAAACGAAAACGTTACTAGATTCAGAAAGATCCTATTAACAATATATATTAATTATATGAAAATCCTTCGAGCCGCTTTAGAGATATTTTTCAGAATTCCAGTCTATTACACCAACCGTTTTCCCATTTTGGCTTAAAATTGAGATTCAGATCTCAAAACATATTGCATGTAGAAATGTAAAATTTTCAGGATAGATTAAGACCGAAGATAAAAGATTATTTTGAAAAGATCAGAACAAAATATGGCATATTTGCTGAAATATTAAGTGTCGGCTTTTACAAATCTCTTTGATGTCAAACTAGCCGTATATATGAGTTCGCAGCGTCCCGTTTGTTCCTCCGCTTGCGTCACTCAAAAAACTGTCGTTTTTCATGATTTATCCAAATAAAAATAAAATTATGTAATAGCATTTATTAATAGTATTCCAATTAAGATATTGATAGTCTTTTTTCTACAGAGGCTAATAGTTTTATGTAATTATTCACATTTAATTTATAGTATCCCCATACATCATTATAGTATCTATATATATTATAATTATTATTATTATTATTATTATTATTATGCAGTATTATAGTATTTTCATATTATATATCTGAGCTTCAATTGCCAAGTGTCGAGTTCAAATCTTGATTCAGGCATGAACGTTAGTAGCGTTCCGGAATCCACTTTATAAGTAACTTAAAATTCCCTTTTATTTGGACGCCCATAAAAAATATATACATCTCGGTCACTTCTCATTTTTTAGATTTTTTAGATTTTTTATTTGTAGCTCGTAATAAAATTCATGTTAAATCTACACTTTTAAAGTTAATCTTTTAAAGTTAATTTTTTTTAAAAGTAATACATAAACATAAACAGCACAATTTTAAATTATGTATTTTTGATTTAATTAATATTTTTGAAAATTTATGCCTGCAAAAAATAATTATACCCAAAAGATCCATATAAATTTGAATTTCAAAATTTTATTTTCTCAGTCAAAATAATCATAAAAACGCTGCATAAAATGTAAACGACAATTCCCTTGGTAACAATTTTGCGATGAACATACATCATAGTATTTCAGTAAAATCCAATAGAATTTTTTTTAAAAAAATACCATCTTATGTACATATGGCTTATATATTTCTTGAAAGGAATTTGTCTTTTTATTCAACGTTGTGAACTTTTTCGAAGAGTTAAGATAACAAAATAACACAAAAGGAAACAAAGGTGAAAAATTTAAAAATATTTCAATTCGAAATTTTTGAAAAGTATGTACATTCTCTTTATGGTTTTTAGATTTCAAAGATATGCACCATGAAATTCTAAAATTCAATTGAAAATCCTTTTTGCTTATAATAACTAAAAAACAGATATAAAAGTGAATGTGAAGACAAACATATTTTTTCTCTCTTAAATACTATTTCTGTTGAAAGATACATTGAATATTCGAAGTGTTCCATGGTTTATTGTTTTTTGATAATTTCTTTGTCTGAACTTTTGAAACACTGCAGTTATAAAATAGTTCTTTTTGACGAAAAGTACTATTTATGTAGAAATATTACAAAAAAACTATTGTTAAAATTATAGGACATTTTTCTGTTGCTAAAATATTATTTAACTGCATTAAAATAGTTTTTTAAATGCAGTTTTAAGAATCTGTAATGATTATACTAAAGGTACATACGATGGTCTGTCATAAATAATTGAGGCGATTTCTTTCATTGAAAAATTGATTATTTATTCGATTTTTAAGATATTTTTAAGATATCTTTTTAATTAGCGAATCCTTATTAATTCTGACATTGGTTTGTTAAACAAACGATATTGGAACTAATCGATTGTTAATATTGTCTACGGAAAAAGCATAAATTGTACTTAACATTAGTGTGAATAAAATATAATTGGTAGGTACAGACTGAAAATTAAAATTTTAAGTTCTTCACCAGTGGCTGGTATATCCTTTAAATTTACTTACTATTCCATTGTAAATTTTTTGACTGATTACCGAAATAAATAAATTTCTCATTTGAATTAAGAGACTTTTTTAAATGTTTGCGAAGTGTCCATTTTAAATCCGCCGATTTTTATGATACGATTATTGCAATTTTGCTAAATTTTGTTAAGCATCAATTTAAAATCAACAACTTTTGTGAAAAGTCACTTTTCGAACCCGAATTTTTTCTGTATACAGCCCGGAAAAGGATAATTTTCTATTTTTGACAAAACACGCTACCTTTGCGGGCGATCGTCAAAATATGGAACTAGATAGTCACCGATTTAAAAAATAAATAAATAAATAAATAAATAATAATAATAATGCTTTACCATCTGGTCACCACTGGCGAATCGATATATGTGGTCACTTGGCTGTTCTTTGTTTATTTTTATTTATTTATTTATTTATCACAATACATTTATAATTCAATATTAAAAATGTGTGAAACTTTAGCTTATTTTTCATTTCATCATGTTCTTAAACACAAGTCAGGAGAATTACAAATATGTGCATAATTATATTTTTAATCTCAAGTTCAAATAAACATTATTTTAGTACATAGAAACTTTGCAATGCATACCACATTACAATTTTGCGATTTTCAAAGGCGGTAAGAGTGTTAATCGCAGCTAATTGCTGAAATACGTGATTTTGTTTTCCTGATAGTGTCTTAAATAAGCGATTATTTTACAATTTATTGTGAAATGTTACATTGTTTTTCAAAGATGATTACCAAAAAAAGTTAAATCGTCGCACATGAATGAAATTTCTGCTTTTAGGACGTCTAATTTACAAACAATACCACATTTTTTGGGGCTATTTTTAAAGTGCTGGAATATTTTTTTTCGCAATTTTTGCATTATAAATTAATGACATTCATTCTTATGAAGATCACAGGTGAAAAAATGGCGAGTTGTTTAATTTTTTAAATTGGTATTTTTTCTTGCGTAGTCGCTACGTGGAGAGAGACAAGTAAATTTTACTGACCTACTTGGAACCATTTTTATCAATATTAATAAAATCAGACTTTTGTCTAGATATTTCTCAGAAAAAAAATTGAGATATCTTCATGTTTAACACATCGTGAAAGCCAAAAATGACTTCAGAAAAATGTCTGCTTGTGTGTGTGTGGGGGGGGGTTGTTTTGTCTGTATGTCTGTAATGTTATTTTTGTCCAAGCATCTTGTTAGAACTGCTGGATGGAATTCAATGGCACTTCGCAAAATTTTAGGTCTGTACCTAATGTAAAATTATATCTATCGAACATTTCAAAATTTTGATTAGATTTAGAGATTTGGGCAAAAAACGCCTACGCTTCCGCCATAAGGCTTTTGTCAATAAAACGCTTAAAAAAAAAAAAAAAAAAAAAAAAAAGCATTATCTTTACGTTTTAGACATCAGGAAACCCTAAAATGATTTAAGAATATTTTCTTACTGTGCATGGGAGGAATGCATGTGCATAGAATGTTTTTATTTCACCGAATATCACGTGATAACGACTGGACGGAATTTACTGACACCTGGCTACGGTTTAGGTCTGTACCCATCTTAAAATAATATTCTTCGAACATTTCAAAATTTTAATTAGATTTACAGATATGAGCAAAAAGTGCTTCTGTAACTAATTAAATTTATATCAAATATTTAGGTAAGTTAAAATGACTATATTTGACAAAAAACTCGACTTCTTATTCGTTGTCGTTTTGATTCCTGATGTAAACTCTGCGTTCTGTTACGCAGACGATATCTTTCCTTATTTTTGAATGTTCTTTTTAAAATTCATATTTCCGATTTAAAAGTTAGATTATTTTGTATGTAAAACATATTTCCTCACAAGCAATGGTGATTAGATGTTCTGTAAGAAGTTGTAAAGAAAGTTATGAAAAAAGAGGATATATTACATTTCACAGTAAGATTTTTATTTTATTTTATTTTATTATTTCGTACTTTTTGTGTAATTATTTTTGTAAAATGCTTATAACTGTTAGATTTAGTCCTTAAAATTAAATCATAACAATTGCAGGTATTATCTAATAAAGAAAAGAAATGAAAAATGCTTTTATAATAATTTATAGTAATTATACTTATCTGTCGCTGACTGTATTAAATGAAAAAAAAAGAGCTGAAAAGTTAGCACACAATCTGAGTGTGCCACAGTAGTCTGATAAGTTTTTTGATGAATCATATCATTTCGTGGGTGTAATATTCTATCTTTGAAGGCCTTTGGTATTTTCACCCTTGACTGTCCTTTTACTTTAACGGACCCTGTCTGGTATTTTAACCCAGGAAAACTCAAGACTATGTTCTTGTGAGCATTTTTGTCAATCGACTTAGTCAATTTATTCTTGTATCGTGATCAAATGATAAGGCTGGATCTTGCTGCTTTGCGTCCACGAGTAGTGGTTCTATTTTTAATGTAGGGGATAGGAGATATATCGAACGGAGAAACTGCATTTGAGTTTCTGGGACCTATATTTATACCAAAAAAAGTTGTCCATACTTACACCAACCCTACCTGAAAAAAGATGGCCTGTATCACGTGTAACCTAAAGACGTGCTTTTAAAAGAAGCTCAGTATTTCCACTTTCCGGAAATCACTGTGAAATTATTTTAAACTAACCAGAAGAACGTAACAAGGAAGATTTCAGATGCCTGTCAAAAGTTTATTGTCCAGAACAAACACTAATTTGTACAATAACTCACACTGCATCCATACTAATTGAAAGAAATGTTCAACTGCTTTCTACTATCTCATATCAACAAGTGACACAATCTACAGTCTTTGTCGCCAGCCTTCACTACCTCCCTCAGTTGCTTGTGGAAGAGTACACTAGCATCTAGCCGGCGACGAGCAACTCGCACACTTTCCTGCAGCTGCAGATTTCGCGCATGCTTCATACGTCTGCGCTTAATTTTTATGTTTATTCCATGTGTTTATTTCCCATTTTCATCCAAGACCTTCTTTGGTACTAGTACTGCCATCTGGTAGTCAATATATCTGTTTGAATTACTTTCCGTGTCAAATCAAACAAAATTTTTAATTTTCAACCTTTTAAGATTTCAACAGGAATTGTGGGAATCATTCTCATTACCGTTATAAAAATGAGTATATTTTCTAATTTTTATATCTCGTTGTATTTTCGTGTAATTAATTAATTTTTTAATATATATATATATATATATATATATATATATTAAAAAAAAAAAAAAAACATTATTGTTTTGTTTGTGCAAACGTAAATTTCCCAAGTTCTATCAGACAGAAAGGGCTGTTTGAGACCTCATTTTAAAGAGAATTTCATGAGGTTTATTTTAATACGCAGCTTACCTGTGCTTGCTAAATTTTTTATTTTTAAACTTATATATATAATTTTTTTTTAAGTTTCAAAAAGTATTTTATTATATCATTAGCTACAAATCTTAAAATTTGTAGAGTGGAATAAAATGGATTACGGCAAAAATTCCATTATTTTTTAACAATTGCAATAAGCTTTTTACTATAACCGCTGATCTCATTGTTACCCTTTTCACTACCTTTTACAAAGTAGAAGGAAGTATTGTAATGGTATTATAATAGTTATGATATTACATAAAATAAATAAATAAATAAATAAATAACACTAACTTAAAAAAAAAAAAAAAAAAAAAAAAAAAAAAAGAGCAGAATGATCTTTAGATCATTATTCTATGTCAAATAAAATAATCATTCATCCTGACCATTTTAGATTTGAACAAGAATTGCAGTATTTATTCTCCTTAACAATAAAAAATAATTATAAAAACATTGTTATTTATATCCATTTGAGATTTCATGAATTATTATTTTTTTTTTTATCGTGAAAAATCTTTTTTTTTTTTAAAGCAAAATTTTATAAGGTCCACACCACTGAATTATTTTCAATTTGAAAATTGATTGTCTAATTAAGGCTCCAATCACCATGATGCACAATCTATAGAAAACATGCAGCATTTAGAAAATATATTTTATTATTATAGGGAAAATATATTTTATTATTTATACATTAAATTACACGTCAATTAAATAATTTATATATCGCAAAATAGGAGATATTTTGTAATAGAATAAATGTCTCATTCAAAACGTTTAACATATGATTTTAACTGGGGCATTTTCTAAACATAGAATGTTTTCTGTCAAGTACACATATGGAGGAGCAAAGGGGAGGGGGTTTACTTTCTCATTTTTTATGTTATTCATGGCATTAGTTTGTTTAGTGCTTCTCCCCGAGAAAAATTCAAAAATGGCAGCCAATATTTTCTGATAAAGACAAATTATTAAAAGTAGATTTTTTAAAACTTGCCATACTATTATTTAAGGGGAGGGGGCGGGGCTAAATTAGAACAAAAGTACTATTTCTTATGCAATAAATGAAAATTTTTGCTATAATAATAATAATAATGGAAAAACAGTTTATGTCAGAGAAATTAATGTAAAGTAAAAAATTGTATAATTGAAAAAGTTGCTCTCATTTTTAGTTTTTTTCAAAGCTGAACTAAGTGGTCTTTAAAAAATGGATATGTGCTATAACATGGTAATTAAAATTCATAACAGCCCCTCTTCTTATCTATATACCAAATCCAAAAGCAAAGTCTCCTCATTTTGAATTACCAAATAAAAAATAAGCAGCATTAGAATATATCCAGGTAGTTTTTTTTTTTTTTTTTTTTTTTTCTTTTTTTACAATTTATTATTTTTGATTTTGAAAGTTCATGTAAAATGTTTTCCATTGAAGAATTGTGAATTAATTTGTTAAAGTGTAAAAGTGCTAGAATGTTCATAAAATCAAGAAGATATTAAAAATTTTAATATTTAAATACTGAAAAATGTTGAAATAATTCTAATAGTGAGAGCATGTTTTCTTCTTATGGGGTTGTGCGATTAAAATTGTGTAGCAAATTTAGTTTGTAAAAAGCTACAAAACTTGTAATGTTATTTAAAATATAAATTCAGTAATTAATTTTATTTAATTAAAAATTATACACTGGATTGTAATATTCCATTACATAATCCTAAAGTATAATTTTTTCCTAAGTCTCTTCATATAAATATTTTTCGCTGTAAGTACGACAGATACCACTATTTCTTTCAGACAGTTAGTTTGCTTTGTCATCATTTATTGTATTACTGAATGAATGTGCAAAAATTTTTATTTTTATTCAAAACATATAATGCTGAAAGTTTTTTAGTATCGTTAGTGATTCGAGAATTATTTTCCAATTACATTTCGTTTTGAAAATCGTTATTCATTATTCGGTCCAAGTCGTCAACGGGTGAAAAAGAAACTGTTGGCCCTGAAAAGGGCCGTTTTGCTTCATTCATAGCAGAAAACATAAACAGAAATCGGAGTGAGGCAACAAAACAACACAGAATCTTGCTTGAAAATAAACAGAAATAGTATTCAGCGCCGGCATATGACGCATGCGCGGAATCTGCAGGAAAGTGTACAACTTGCTCGTCGCCGGCTAGACGCTAGTGAAGAGTACCCATATTTACACCTGTGCCGTTTTTATACCCCCCCCCCCTTTCTCTCTCTCTATCTCTCTCTAGAACGATATATATATATATATATATATATATATATTGATTCTACTTTTTAACTATAACAATCCATTCTCTATTCTTTATCAGCATAGTAAGTTTCAACTAAGATAAATAATGTTTTTCCTAATATACTACGAATAATAATTGAATTCGCGTGCGATGAATAGGCGTAACAGCTAGTAATCACACGTGTACGTACACATGTTCAAAGAATAAAAACAGTGCGATGTTAGACAATGTAATTTTAGTCCCTATTAAGATCCGATAACATACGAATATCAAATAATAAGGGTAATAGGTTTTGAATTGAAATAGTCATTGTTTGTGATCTTGATATTGCCATACGTTTATTTAGATTTCTCGAAATTTGGATGTTAAATCTAATTTTCCGGATGGTTTACTACTGAAATAACCAAACGAAAGTTAAAAAATTAAATACAGGTTTTATATTTCCATTTTATAATATGAAATATGCATTCTGAACTTCAAATTAAAAAATATATACATAACACTGAGACTAAACATATTAATTTGTATATATATTTTTTAGTTCCCCATCATACTATAAGTATGGGGAACTTCGGTAATCGTGAAAATTTACGACCTCGGTTTTTTGACTTTTCTACACGTTTTCAGGTGTGAGGAATCCGAAAATGACAAAATTTCTATGGTGTCTGTCTGTAGGGTGTCTGTTAGTGTGTTAGTGTGTTAGAGTGTTAGTCTGTTAGTGGGTTAGTCCGTTAGTTTGTTAGTCTGTGTACACGATATCTCTAGAACAAATTGTCGCAGAGAGGTCAGATCAGTTTTAAAATATTACTTTCGACACTGGCAAGAACCCTATTCATTTGTAACATTCGAATTTAAAAACTTCGTAAGTTATTAGAAATTTACGATTTTCTTAACGTGGGAGAATAGGACAAAAATTCACTTAAACGTGGATTAAATAGAAACTTTTTACTGTAAAAATGTCAGACCAGTTTTAAAATATCAGTTTTGATGCCGGAATGAACATCAGTAACTATAAATATGCTACTTTGAAAATTTCGCAAGTTATTGGAAATTTACGAATTTCTTAACATGGCAGTATAGGGCAAAATTTCACATAAACGTCAATTTTGAGCGATTCTTCATCGTAAAGATGTCAGACTATTTTTGAAATATTATTTAGGACACTGGCATGAATATTAATGACTATGAATTTTCCAATATAAAGATTTCGTAAGTTATTGGAAATTTACGAATTTCTTAACATGGCAAAATAGAACAAAATTTCACATAAACGTCAATCCTGAGGGATATTTTCATCGTAAAGATGTCAAACCACTTACGAAATATTATTTAGGATACTGGCATGAATATCATAGACTATGATTTTTCCAATTTAAAAAATTCGTAAGTTATTTGGAATTTACGATTTACTTAACATATCAGAATAAGGCAAAATTGAGCATAAACTTCCATTTTGAGGATCCTAAATACATTAGACAACTTCAAAATTACGTTTATGATATTTGTTTGAACATGATTGAATACAAATATTCTAATTGGAAAATTTCGTAAATTATTCGTAATTTACGATTTTATCAACATAGCGAAATTGTAAATTTTTCATATAAATATGAATTTCGAGGATTACTGCATTGGAAATAGTAGCATAAAAACTAAACAACGGAATTGACCCCGATAAAATAAATTAATAGATTAGAATAAGATGAATATATCGAAGTGAACGGTGGATAGCCTATTAGGCGGGGATTTCATTCCGTCACTGTATCAAGCTTTGGTCAAAATCATTTCTTTTAACATGATTATAATATGTCTCGCACTAGAAATTTCTGAGAACATAAATATGATGGGGAACTGAGCAGAGTCCACCTATGCCAACTAGTTTTATTTGTATATGTTTTCAAAACAGGGAAATTTAATTTTCTGTCGAAGTATTTTCCAGTTTATGCTTTAAATAACCATAAAACACAGTCTTGACCATTATTTTATTATTAAAAAGGACAGCTTCGATTTAAATAATGTTTCCTTTACAAACATAACTTCGATTTTCCTTTACACCCCCCCCCCCCCAAAAAAAAAAAAAAAAAAAAAAAAAAAAAAAAACATATTTTTTTTTTATGAAGGAAATTTTTTCAATATTATCTCAGATAAGCATTGTTAATAGCCGATTTCTTTTCATGAACCTATTTTTGAAGAGTAATTTTCTTCACATTTAATCATAATTACATATTGGATAAAATTATTCGTCAAAATATGTGGTGCGGATTGACTTCGGGCAGTAACAATATTCGGAATAAGTTAGAAATACTGAGATATCTGCCATTTCACTATTTAAAATTTCATAAAAAATATACTACTAATAATAATTATTTATTACATTACTTTTAAAAGGAAATTAGTTTTAAAGTTGCAATAATTTTTATCAGAATAAAATAAAGAAGGTTGTTAGAATTAAAGTTCGATTATTCAGAAGGCTCTAGAGCCGGTTCTATGGCTCCAACCAAAATAAAATTTCACTAGCATGTAGTACAATTAATGAGCTCTACGAAAAAAAAAATAAATAAAAAAGTTAAAATTTTTATCATCAGGTTGCGCTGCACAAGTATCGAAGGCGATTTTCGCAGATTTTTTTATGAAAGAAAATAAAGGAAAATTTATTTCCCAATTAGTATTTTTTTCCGATTCATTTTATCAATTTAAGTCAATCCAGACGAATCGTACAAAATTTATTTTGTTCTTTACAAAAAATCTGCAAAAGTCGCCTTAATTATTCACACAGCACCACCTATTGACGAAAATTGTAACTCTTTTTTTTCGATTTTCGCAAAGCGCAACGCCACCTAATTATTTTCTTCGATAGGGACGAAAATTGTAAAAGAAATGAGTCAAAATTTTCCTCAAGAGGTTTCCAAGGCCAATATCTAAGGAGATTTTTGCACTTTTTTTTTTTTTTTTTTTTTTTTTTTTTTATGAAGAACAAAATACATTTTGTATGTTTCGTCTGAATTGTCCAAAATTGATAGAATGGATCTACAAAACTATCAACTGCGAAATAAATTTACCTTTATTTTTATTTTTACAAAAAAAAAAAAAAAAAAAAAAAAAAAAAGTGGAAATCGCTTTAGATATTGGCGCAGTGCCACCTATTCACGAAAATTTAACCTTTATTACTATTATCGCAGAGCGCATCACTTGTACTACATATTAATAAAATTTTGCTTCGTTTGGAGCCATAGAGCTGCTCTTTTGAATAGACGAATTTTAATTATGACAGCACTATACATTGGGTGTTTCTAGAACAATATATTTTAAAGTTAATTTCTGGTATTTTTTAAATTAAAAAACATATCAGTTTATTATCAAGGAAAATTATTCTTTGTTAAAGATTTCAGTGTATGGTATCTCCACAAATGAATATTTTTTCAGTGTACAGTTTAGCATGCAGTTATAAATTGTCGGTTATTTTCCATTTAATAACTATTATTGTGAGTTTTAGTAGATTTTAAGATCATCCATCAAAACCTCAATCTATTAATACAGTATTTTAATTTGAAATTAGCTTCTAAAACCAGTTTTTAATAAAATACTTTAAAAAAAAAAGAAAAAACTCTAAAACTAATTATAAGCATGTTACAATTTGTATTTAGGTTAACTCAAAATTTTAGAACTTTAGAACTTAGAAATTTTGTAAATTCTCAAACTGAAAATTTTTGAAAATTGAACGTTTGTGTAAAAATCAACTTTGAAATACATCTCTAAGGTCATTTTAGAAATGCAGAATTAGTTTTATTGCCGACATATATGTACTACCATATTTTATTTATCAATATTTTTATTAGAAATACGTGCGGCAGTAATAGGGAAAGTACATGGACCTTCTTGGTTTAAAAGTAATTTATTACTAATTTAAAATTCTTTTTACCTGTGTATAAAATAAGTTACAGTTTTTGGTTTTAGAAATGCAGAATATTTTCTTTATAATTTGATACCACATTTAATATAAGTAAAAGTCTAAATGTAAAGTATGAATAATGTAGAATTCGCTAAATATTTTAGAATATTAATAATGTAGTCTGAGAGATACATATTCGATTCAGTTATCCTACTAGAGAATATTGATTTATAGTTTTCAAATACTAAGATTTAATAAAACTTCAAAAGGTTTAAAAATTGTACAAAGTTGCTTTTAAATTTATTTACTTTTTTCTCTTGTTATCTGTTTTAATTAACATTCGACCAAAATAGGGTGGTGGTGTAAGTTTAAAGCATCTGTTTGTATATTTGTCTGTGGCACTGTAGCTTCCAAAAGATTAGACCAATTTCAATGCATTTTTTTTTTATCAGAAAGCTGGTTTGATCGGAAACGGATCTTAGTTATTTTTGATGAAAATCTTTTTTTTTTTTTTTTTTTTTTTTTTTTTAAGAAATTTGACTTTCGGACATTTTAACATTTTGTAATGTTATTGTTGGAAAACTTTTAATTGAAAATAAATAATTACAGTTGACGAACTTCCAACTCTTTGTTTCAGATTTCAAATGCGTCACAAAGTTTATTAGATTGGAGTATAAACAAAAATTTATTTAACTAGCAAATTTTAAACCGACTTCGACAAGAGTGAAAAATTGGCTATAGGTAGTGAAACTGGCTATAACTTCAAAGTCAAAAAATATAAAAATTTGATTGAAAATGATAAAAATTATAGATATAATTTATAATTTATTAAAATTTTCTCCCAGGTCATTTTGCACTAATATTTTAAAATTTGTGAGCAGTCAATCTTTGAAATCTTGTTAGATGGTAAGTCATGTTTACTTATCTTTTCTTATTTGTTTTACAGCATATAAAAGTAAAAAAAAAAAAAAATAATAATAATAATAAGGAATTTTTAATTCATAAAAAATATAATAAAAATAAATAAATAAATAATAAAATAAACGTTTGTTAAAAGTAATGACTATGAGTTAAAAAATCGCTAAATTCCGTTGAAAATTAGAGATTTTAAAGAAAAGTAATACATAATAAAATTGAAAGCACCCGCTCCCACCCACCCTGCGTTGACATTTCATAATTTCCGAGGTAGTGTTCTTCCAACTGAAAATTACAGATTCTATAGAAAAATATTATTTAATTAAATTCAAGTTTGGGGTATTTCATAATGCTAGTAGCTTTACCCTTGTGCATCAATCTACTTAATCCGAGAATAGTATAAAAATATTTTTATTTTATCTTAAGAAGGAAATCGTTAAAAATACATCTTTGTATTCCTGTTTTTCTTGTTGAAAGATATGATACACTTTTAAGTATACATTTTCGAATTTATTTAATAAAAATTTTATTTGTCCATTAATTTGATACAGCTTTTTGTCGTTATCTCATTTTTTGAAAATAGGCAAAATTTCTAATTCTCAAAAAATAGATTTATATATATATATATTGGGAGAAAATGGGTTTAAATTAAAGGCCTTTCATTAAATATGAAAAAAAGAAATGATGGTTCATTTTTTACAAAATTTTAAGAAAACAATGTTTTAGAGATGTTGTTAAAAAAAAAAAAAATTCCACGTACGTTCTATTGCATCAAGCCGAAATTCAAGAATCACACAATTATAAGGGCGCATTAGTCAGTATTTCCAAAATTTCAGAAATTAACATCACAGAATTCACTATTTTCGTTTATATAGTTTATTTATTTAATTTATTTAGTTTATATATGTTTATGCATAATCACAGGTGAAAAATTTAAATACTATATTTAAAAATAATTGGAAAGCTATATATTTTAATTTTTGGCATTTGATGATTTAATTCAATTATTTTCATTTTCATTTTCATTTTCTCTTTTTTCTTTCTTTCTGTTTTGTTGTAGGGTACGAAATGACAAAAATCTTATTATCGAAAATGGATACCTTCTAATTCTCGTTTTTGAAAATATTAATTATTTTGGATATGATCTTCGGCCTCCACAAAAGATCTATTTTTGTTTTTTCTAAAAAATATTCGGTTTGGAGGAATGTGATCATAGGAAAATTTCATTCATTTTTTCCTGCATATATATATATATATATATTATATTTATATATATAAGCGAAAGAGGGTGCTTACACGTCATAGTGAAACTTTTTATGCAAATTAGGCTAACACAAACAGACAATGAAACAGTTCACAATAACACGACACTGTGCATTTTATTTTAAGGTAAATTAATGCTCAACATGACCACCACCACAAGAGAAGCGCGTTACGTCGGGATCGATGCCACTGACTGTACGCCACAGGTTTAACCACCAAGACTTGGTCGAATAATAATGACATGCTACCGGTATTGAATGACGAATCTATTTCCAACCAGTCAGTCAGATAGCTCCCTTTCTCCCTTACAATGTTATCCAGTAGGATTTTTGTTGCTTCGTTTTATAAAAATATCTCATTCAAAAATGAAGTTCTTTGAATTCTGTTTTTTTGAATATTGCTCTTTGAGCAAGTCGATTTTTAGCTTAGTAAGCAATTTTTCGAAAAAATCAATTTAAATATTTTATTTTAGTAAGTAAATTATGGACTCTAAGTTTGGATCTCTAAGTGAAATATTTAAATTTATTTTTTCGAAAAATTGCTCACTAAGCTAAAGGGAGATCTGTTCAAAGAGTAATATTCAAAAAACAGAATTCAAAAAACTTCATTTTTGAATTAGAAATTGTTATAAAACGAAGCAATGAAAATCCCTTTGGATAACATGGGAAGGGAGAAAGGGAATTATCTGACTGATTTCAGTACTTCGCTACTCAGTACTACTCAGTACGACGTATGAGCGCCCTCTTTTGTTTATTTTTGACATTAATTTTAACACATGGTAAAAATCTTATGTCACTCTAATCATGTTCTTGCAAACAGAAATTCTTTCAGAACATTGCTTCTTTTGTTATAAATATTTGAAATCTACACGAATGTATGACGCACCTGGTCTATGCTGCTTACGCGAACATAATTTGAATGTACACTAAGCGACCAAAAAAAAAAAAAAAAAAAAAAAAAAAAAAAAAAAAAGCCGCACTTGGATATTTTCCTTTTCCCTTTTTGCAACCAGCAATTTTATCATTTAAAAAGCAATTTTTCGAACAGATTTTATTACGTCGCCCTCCACGCACACTTTAGGATTGAGCCCAGTGTTAAAAATAAACTGTCAGGAAAATTATAATTTTAGGAAGTATTTAAAAAATGGCAAGTATAAGGCATTCAACGATGCCACAAAAAGTATTAATTTTAGAATGAAAGTCAAAAAATATTTTAATACGTGCGATGGCAAATTAATTAAATGTTAACGAAACATTCCTGAGATGATTTTAGGACCATATAAAATTTTTTGGCTGTTTAAACGGAAAATGTGTCTTTAGGCGGCCATGTTGCCCATCCAAGCGAGATGATGGCAAGTTAGAAAACAAAAGTTAAAAAAAATCGATTTGTACATGCTCATAACTTAGAAAAGATTAAAAAAAAATGTGCACAGCAAAATAATTTCTTCAAAAACAGTGCGGGAACAATTAACAAAGTATGTTAAAAAACAGAAGATCTGAAAAAAAAGAAAAAAAAAAAAAAAAGCCATTACTAAGGAGAAGAACTAAAAAAACAAGACTTTAATTGAACAAAAATTAAAAAAAAAAAAAAAATATTAGTTAATTATTAGGCCGAACTGGTTTTCTCTGATGAGTGAAGTTTATTTTATGTCGGGCTGATAAAAAAAAAAAAAAAAAAAAAAAAAAAAAAAAACTAGTAAGATGACAAAAATGTGACCGAATTATTGAAAATTGCATTCATAAAACAGTGACACATTCTCCGTACATTATGGTACGGAGGTGCATAAATTTTCAATGAGTCGGGCAAATTTTTATGCTCAAGGGATCAATTAACTCGAAATAAAACGCGGCCATTATAAAAACGGCGCCCGACCGACGATTTTGAAAGTATCTCAGACTTTCCCGCAAATAGAATTTCAAGATGATATTGTACCATACTAAAGGGCGCCTGTGATGCGTTTATTCGATTCGAATTGTTAAAACTACCTATCCTATCCCATGAGCTCCTATATAATTCTGTAAGCAATCATATCATTTTTAACTTTAAGTTAAATCCCACAAAAAATATCGTAGAATTTCTTTTTCCTCAGACTTGGAAATAGCCCTGATCTCAATCCTCTTGAAAATGTTTAGTCTATAAAACAGCGCGGAATAGGGTGAGGATTAAAAATTTGCAGACTACAACCTTGCAAGGAATAGAAAAAAATTATTTATGACATTTGGCACAGAGAAATTTCTGATATTTACATTAAAACACTGCATAATACTATGCCATTGCGCATTAAAGCAGTAATTACACATAAAGGTGGAATAACTGAATGCAGTATACATATTTTTATTAAGAAATTGCTTCGATCTAACAAATAAATAGTTTTATTTCATGTATTAATATATAACTTGTTTATATCTTATAATAAATCATAATACAGTGCAAAGTATATGTTTATTATATTACGTTTAAAAAAAATGTTTTATGTAGATTTTTAATAATTACTTCGTAGAATGTAATAAATTGAATTATTAAATCAAAAATGTACATAGGTATCATTTCATCTCTTTGATATTATGCAAACATGACATTTTTATTTGTTTCAACCATTAGTTTTAAAGTTATTACACATGAAAAAGTATAAGTCAATTTTTCTGCAGTGCGGCTATTTTTTTGTCGCTTTGTGTATATTAGTTAATTTTAATTTAATTGTGATTTAGTTAGGTCTAATGATATTTGCAAAGTCACTCCTACATCTCAATACACACTGTTTAAAAGAATATATGAATAATATACATATTTAATTTTGCCAATTTCCGGCCTAACACATACTCTTATATTTTATACACATTTTTTCCAGCTACATATGATCTTATACAATGTGTATTACTTCATTTTATTATATATTTTTATAATATTTTTATATATATCATGCAAAAATGTATATAATTTTTTAATTGAATTCCCTGAAAATTTTATCGATTTTATATAACGACATTTTTACGCACCATTTTTATTTGTTACGTATGACTAAGATTAATTTTTAAAGGTATTAAAGTCGAAGTGAAGAATTTTTTTTTTTTTTTTTAAGTATTTTAAACTTACATTACACGTAACGTAAACTGCATGCAACACATCTAATGATACTTCTCTCAACAACTGAAAATAACAGTTGATATTACGTTGATAATACATGATATAATTGTAATGTTCTGGGATTTTTACTGCTTTAAACATTTATTAACATTACATTTTATCAAAGATAAAAATAAGATTTTCGTTCAAAACGAATAATTTTCCGAAATAACAATTTTCTATGTTTGTACTTCGTTAATGTTATTTTCGTGGCCATTATTTCAACTTGACACATTCATTATACTTTATTTTTCACAGTCAAGCAAATTTAATTTCTTTTACAATGGTTCTTTTAACTTGACTTTTTAACTATTCTTATAATATACGAAAACTCTGTTGTGATGAATAACTTTACAAAGTTAAATAAAATGACAAAATTCGTGAAAAGCAAACATTTATTGAATGTGAGTCTTTTATTTTGAGTGAGGATTTCTATAACTATATGTTTTTTTTTTTTAATTCTCTTGGGAAATTTAAAAAAAGCTGCTATTGTTTTAGAGTAAACTTCACTTACTAACTTCTATTACAAGTATTCACGCTGAACTAACTCAAACTACCACGATTCGTTACTCCAAGGATTTTTTTATTCTCTACAAATTCCCAAAAAATATTTTTGCTGAAAGCAAACTTTGCACCTTTTATTTAAATTCTAAATATAATTTTACATTAGAACACTGAATAGGTATAAATAAATAAATAAAAAAAAAAAAATGAAACGTGAATACAATGATATATATCATCCACTGCGATTTTTAGGAAGTATATAAAACACATTTCCATTGAAAATTTTTGTGATACGATGGAAAATGTACTAATGAATAATTATTTTGTAAAATAATTTTCGGACTTTTATTTATATAATTTTTTAGGATTTTAAAACTTAATTCTCATTATAATAATTCATTAAATTTCAGATGGCTAAATTTACCAAATTTACTTAATAAAATTGAAAATTCGAGCAAAATATTCGAATAAAAATACACATGCACTAATCATGTCAGAAAACTAAGTTTAAACCAATAATACACAGGCTGTTCGCACATTTTTTAGACGATTTTGATGGAGTGTACTGAAGTAATTTCACTCATATTTCGAGTTTTATTTGTTCAGTTTGATAGCCCCTGTTCTTAACTAACATTCTACATCATAATTTCTATGATAATAATGCTTTTTATAATATCGGAAGAGGTATATTTTTCTACTCCTCTTGAACGGCTTTCCACAGTCCACAAAGCGTTGTAGGTCGGTGTTTGGATAATGTTGATTTTAAGAGTCGAAAAACACAAAAATCCAACAGGGATACATCAGAAGATTTAGCAGGAATGTCAGTGAAGGGTATGGTTTTAATTCCCGTTTTTTGTTCCATTTTTTTCTAGAAAAGCAATTGCGGATGTGTGGCTGCTTGTTTTGTCTTGATACAGTTCAACGGATTGATAGCATTGTGGATAAAGATCTGGATTTTCATTTTTAAAAATTGGAATTAAAATATGTTCTTGAGAGTATTTAGAGTTGATTTTGACATTTTTGTCACATTTTTTTGCTTTTATCTTGCGCTTGTATGAAAAACCAGTGGCAATCATAAATCCTTTAGAAAAACTTTCTTTTGATGCTTTGAGCCATGTAGCAAAATTTTTTTCTCCACTTTTGTGATAACAAATTGACCTTTTTTTATTGCAACCACTTAAATAGACCCAAGATTCATCTGTTGTTGCAACATTTTTGCATTTTTCTCCTGATAAATGCTTTTCATAAAGATTTCACTAAAAACTATCTTTGGAAAGAGCGGAAACCTATCCTTCCATCCACTGCCATTTTAAAAGCGCATTTTTGCATCTAAACAAAAATTCTAAATATCAGAAGATAAATAAAACTTCCAAAAATATAACTGTTGTGAAAATAAAATTCTCCATGCAAACGATTTTTTCTTACTGCGAAATAAAATCGTCTAAAAAATGTGCGAACAGCCTCTGTAAGCAGAAACTTTGTTGTTCCTTCCCAAAAAATCTGGGATTGGTGTGATTTAAGTATTAAAGCCAAATATCTACACAAGATGGCTTTGGAATATGCTTTCATAGGAATCTTTCTAAGGGTTCCCAGCTGATATTTAGGTGAGTTTTAGTGAAAATAACTGCAGAAAACACTGAACGACTGGTCCACGAGCTCAACCTGTGTTCAAGCACGGCACCTCCAGACTACAGTTCATCGTCTACTGAAGGAATCCTGAGATTAAATAAAAAATTGTGTTTTATTTCGGTCTTTGGAACTCTTCTTAAATACAGAATTATTCTTTTATTCTTGAATTCATAATTATATCTTTCTTAATTGCGTTAAAAAAAAATATGTTTAAAACAATGAGCCTTTTGAATTAAATTTACTTAGATTAGAAGAGATGAATTATTTGTTGTTTATAATTACATTTTAGTAAAAAAAGTCTTTAGATTAAAATTAATGAACTCTCAAATGTAAATTTTAAAGTGTATATTTATACATATTTTCTATTTTTTATCCTTTAGTTTTTACCTAGCTTTCAGTTTTGTTTTCTATGTTTATCTGTTTTCAGAATTATAATGCACTAGATATGATTATTCATTATGCTTAAACATTTTGTAAAATATCAGCATTTCTTGATAGGTTTATTCAACACAGTTTTTGAGTTAGTTTTCTGATAAATAGGATTTATTTTTTATAAAAATAATTTTTTAGTCTAAAACTTTAAAAAATTCAATCTACATTAAAATTAATAAAATAATTATACTTGGGATTTTATTTATTTATTTTTTTATTTGACACAAGCATACAATTTATAAGGTTCTACAAGAATAATGTAAATTTTCATATTAAATTCCACATAAATAAGATATGTTTCTCAGTCATTCCATGAACCTGCTAGTAAAATTGTATTACATTCTTTCAATATAATTATCCGAAAAGTTCGCTATTTTTTGCCTGATGTCAAAACGCCGTAGGATACATTTGACACAGTGTTGGTTGTTGATGACAGCGACGGTGCGCCCTACTGCTAACTCTGGGTTACACCGTTTAATGACTGAAATAGTCAAAAAATATAATTACAGGACATTCTATCGATAGTGTATGAAAAAGAAGTCACTCAAGATGTCAATATGATGCTGAAGAATAGACATACAACTTGTTCTTTGAAAATCCGCAGTCGCATTTCGACCCACACAAAATGCTTTGACCCATCGTGCAATCACTCTATCAGGTAACGCATTTTCGCCACAAGATTCACGTTAATTTCGATAACATTCAGCTGTATTTTAACCACGGGTATCCTTCATTTAAATCCACAACTGCAGATCACTTCTCTAAACATGCTTTAGAGTTGTAAAAACAACACTGTTCACTTCGACGTCGCACTATAACGAACCCTTCTGCCTGGATAGACAGTTTTATGCACTGTACAGAACGATAAAAACGCCATCTCACTGCTCCTTACCCTGTTTGCGCATGCCCTATCTTCTGACAATTTCTGGACTAAGTTACCACAAATATATTTAAAACCCTTGTATTTCAAACAGATTGTTCAAAAGTAAAAAAAGAAACGTTCTTTTTTTAAACTTGTCTCATATGGCACATTTATTTGATTCGATTGCTTATTTATTTATTTGTTTATTCTTACTTAATGAAGTTCGCAAAATCATTTAACTTTTCTATAATCAATTGTCAACATTTCTTGAAAAAAGAGAAACATTGAAATAGTGTTTTTTTTTTTTTTAATTTAAATTTAAAAATACAATCAAAAGACTGTTGTATGTTTCAAACTGTTTATTAAAAAAAAAAAAAAAAAAAAAAAAAAAACATAATTTTAACCTAGTATTCACCATTTCAAATTAGCTAATTTTATTTTATTTTATTTTATTTTTTAAAGTTTCATGGATTGTTTCAAAGACATTCAATATCAAAATTATTAGACAATAAGAAATTTAAAAGTGTGTTCCATTGTATTGATTTATTACAAGTTTTAAATGCTTTTCATTATGAAATATAATTAGTAATAGAAAAAATATTAATGAATCATTAAAGTATTTTATGAAACAATTTTACTCCCTAATTTATTTGTTTGAAGTTTTTTGTTAAACTCTTGATGATTTTCAAATATTCCTCCAGTGTCCTAAAAAGTTAGCAGGTTCAATGTGGTTATATATATATATCAATCGAAATTATATCATTTCCGAAACGCCTCTTGAGCAGCTGCCTCACTAGCTTTGCAATGAGCGGAGGAGCTCCATCGTGCATAAAATTGGTGTTACCTCATATGCACGCTGTTGAAGTATTGGAATTACGTGGTTGCGCAAAAGACTCTCATAAGGTTTACAATTGATGGTACAGGTAACTGGATCTGCGTGACCCATTTCTTCATTAAAAAAAATGACCCTAAGATAAATTATGTTGTCAACTAACACCATACAGTTACCTTTGCAGATTGAAGAGGCACTGGTTCATCGGCGAACGGATTTTTATTTTGCATATTCTTCAATTCCGAGTACTGATATTTCGTTGGAGATGGAAAAGGACTTCATTTGTCCATAAAATGTTCTATGGCCATTCATCGTCCACTTCTATGCAAGCAAGAAAGCGTGGAGCAAAAAGATTTCTCTACTGGCAGCAGAGGCGGATTTACAGTCGGCAGCAAAATTATTGAAACACATATTCGCATTTTTCTTTCTTTTTTTTTTTTTTAGTTTGATCGCTAATTTTTATCTTCAACTTATTTTCTTATAAAGAGTATAACACAAAGATTATGACTCGAGACATATTTACTCAACAAAACAGTATTTAAGGTGCACATCTTTTAAATAGGAATTATTGCTAGTGTTTCAATAATTTTGCTATCGACTGTAAGTTAGATTGTGCCCTAAGCCCATTTTAATTTGGCACTCCTCCATGCTTTGAAATATTAGGTGTATACAACAATAATAGTAGTAATTAGTATAATATACCTTAATATATATATGTATATATATATATTATTCTTAGACATATCAATCACTGTGCAACATGCATATCATTAATTCTACATATCATTAATTCTGCATATCATTAATTCTACAAAGATATATTAATAAGCTGAATTAAAATTTTTATTTAATCGAGAAGAACAGATTAACATTACGTTTATATTTGTATTAAACAGTATAGAAATTACTTCGATTGATATATAAATGAATTGCTTTGCTTCAGAATACTTTCTTTACAGTTTTTGTTCAATATTTTATGTTTAAATCATTGAATACTTAATTATTTTTACAAAATAATTTCCTCATCAAATAAAAACATCTTTGACTTATGATATAGGGAGAGCAGAACATTATTTGAAATTTGTATCATCCGTTGCGGACCTAATCTGTTTCGAATTTCAGTTGCTTAATATGTTTGAATTTGTGTTAAAAATGAAATTTTTTTAAAGATTTTAATAGGCTAAAAAATTTTATTGCCTTCGATCCGAGCCTAAACATATTCCGTTGTTGGACATTTAATCGCCGTATTAAAGTAGCAGCGTTACATAGTTGCATACGGTCGCTCTCCAGACAGGATAATCAACCGTGGAACTTTAATATGATATGTCACCATACAAATGTAGTATGTATTGTATTTCAAACTGATATCGGTTAAATAGAGCCCACAAACAGTTTTATAATCAATGAAAAATCAGCAATTGCCAATTTTCAGTTTTTCTCACTCCTATTAAATCAGAGTTGTCTTCCAAATTTTAATCGACACCGTCATTCAGATCTTTGTCATCTTTGAAACGTCAGCGCCCCTGGACCTGGGTCTCACGGGCCTAAGGCTAAATCGGTCACTGACTGGCAGGTCAGCAGGAAAAATATCCTGAAATTTGGTAATTTTGTATGAATAGCAATGTAGGATGTTCTGCACAATTTTATGCATCCTTCTCACAGGCATGTCCAAAATCCGGGCAATTACCTGTACATTGCACGTTTGCACCACAGCTCGCCTTTTTTTAGAATGCTATGGACGCATGTCCTATTGACGTCGAAATAATTGGTTTCCTCCCTCTACCATATTTCACTTAAAAAATCAGTCTCTTATAATTTAATAATTTTCTCCATACCCTTAGTAGACATCGGACCACCGTTTTTTTACTCGTTACTGTCAGGAGCTCCTTCAGAACTACTGGAGCTCAGTCGCCGGTGTTGAATTTTTTTTCTCGTATTATATCATTTCCTCATTCTTTGAGTATATCCAATTCAAATTTCAGGTCATTCTGAGTAATGCATTCCCCCCCCCCCCTTTTTTTTTCCTTTTTCTTTCTTTCTTTATATTTGAAAGTTGAATTGTAGTGATAATCATTATAATCATTCTGTTCTTCATAAAATTAAACATTTTCTTAGATTTTTCTTTAAATCTAGCAGCTCTTACACCATTAAAGAATATGGAAAAAAACAATTTCACTTACAAAATGTAGAAAAAACTGGTTTAACAATATTTCTTCAATTTAATCATTACAAACATCATTTCATTTAAAGTCACTCTCATCCAATAACAAATTTTAAAGAGTTAATGCGAAATAATGGTAATCATTCGAAGTACCATTGACTTTTTTGACAACTATTTTGAAAAAAAAAGAAAAAAACCTGGTAAATAGCCATTATTGTGATTTATTGGGCGCTGGATAGAATAAGGAAACAGTAGTTGCAAAAAGGTGCTTAGACGCATAAAAATATATAACGATTCTTCTCAATTACTTGCTGTCCTTTAACATTTATCCCAGGGGATTGAGTTACCGAATTACTCTTTAATATTTAATGTTAAAGCCCTTTCTCTTAATGTTCAGACGGTGTTGTAATTATTCTAAAGAGGTTTACGTTAGGTTTTTGATGTAATTTGAAAATGGTATAGTTAGTTACACATAGAGTTCATATTCTTTTTCTCAGTTTTGATTTCCAATTTGTTCAGGGAAATTAAATTTATTCCATTTTTATTTTAAGGATGATGTAGTAAAAATCTAAAAACTAAATTACTAAATACATTTAGAATTAATTTTTTTTTTAAAGTTCCCTTATTCAGTAGTGCATTAATTGTACTTATTCAAATTAACTGAAACTTTACTCTTACTTTGGATATTAAAAAAAAAATAGTACATTGCATAATAATTTAAAAATATTATGTAATGCGTGACAGGGTGAAAACTTCAAAATCCCATACAATATACTCAGGTCATTGATGTGTAGTGCCAGATTCAAATTCCGGTTCAGGCATGTATGTTTGTAGAGGTTCGAAAAAATTCACTTTAAGAAGGGTTGGTCAAATTCTTTCTTTCTACCATCCCATGCAATCAGATGGGATTTTTGTTGTTTCGTGTTATAAGGATATGTTTTTTAAAAATATGTTCTTCGAATTCTGATTTCGGAATTATTCTCATTAAGCATAAAAATAAAATAAAATAATAATAATAATAATAATAATAATAATAGTTTAAGTATTATATTTTATTAAGCCAACTTAAGGCTCTAAATTTCAATTTCGAAAAGAAAAAATTAAACTTTTTGTTTGAAACTTGATTCGTAAGATAAAAGGTGACATGTTCAAAGAGTGGGATTCAAAAAGCAAAACTAGAAAATGTTCATTTTTGAACAAGATATCCTTATAATACGAAGCAACAAAAATTCTATTAGATTACGTGGGAAGGAAGAAAGAGGAAATCTGACTACCAACCTACCTGACACCGTATGTCACGGTGCAATGAGCCTTGACCCTCGAGCGACACCCAAACACAAACCTCAGAGAACATTTGCATAATTCGATTCCGAATTAAATAAAGTTCTAAATAAATAAAGAGTTGTATAATAAAATTCAGATAATTCTTTTTATTAATATAAATATTTATAAATATCTAATTAATAACTTTCGTTTTTCATGATATTTTATATTTTTTAAATTTACCTTATTAATTTCAAATTTCTCCTTTATTAATGCATAAATCTATAATAAAGAATAGCGAATATCCATAGCCAGCAGTATTATGTCTCATTCTTAAAAAAAAAAAAAAAAAAAAAAAAAAAAAAAGGTTTTATTATTGCAATTTAATTTGCAGATATATTCCAAAAACAAAATATCAAAATAAATTTTTCCACACTGCAAGGTTATTTTCCTATTTTAGACTGTACTAGATACTCTAAGCGACGCACAATACGGAAATAAAATCTCTCAGGCTATAATTATAGTTTTAATTGAAGTGAGGAAAAACGAAAGGTGCTTATTTAATTCTAGAAAAACCTTTATAATTGCATATTGTGTATTTGTCTAACTATTTAAATTAAACCTTGGTCTTAAAAGTTCAAAAGTTAATCAATAAACTATATTCGTTTTAAATTTATTCTTTAAAAAATGAAATAAATAGGAAACTGGATGAATTTTAAATCATTTATTGATGAAATGTATTTTTTTTTTAATGAAACAATAAATGGTTAAAAGAAAAGCTCTGTTAATTAGACATAGAAGTATAACTAAGAATTGATTTAAATTTTTTCTATTGTATTTTGAGAAAGAATGAACATGTGTCTATTACTATATTCTGTGTCGTATTACTACTCATTAACAGATACTATAACTACAGAAATTTTATAATTATAAACGTATATATATATAGCTGCCAAATTTCCGGATTATTTCATACCACTATTTCTGAAATGTTTTGTTTACATATTAACGAAAATTCTGTTTTTAAATAAGACGAGAAAACACTTTTCAGAAATAGTGGCATGAACTAATCCGGAGGATTGCTAGCTGGACATACATATATATATATATGAATTTTATATGCATGTATGTATATATATGTATACATATATATATATATATATATATATATATATATATATATATATATATATATGTATGTATACATATGTATACATATATATATATATATATATGTGTATGTATATATATGTATATATATATATATATATATATATATATATGTGTGTACATACATATATATATGTATACATATATATATATATATATATATATATATATATGTATACATATATATATATATATATATATATATATATATATATAATATATATATATATATATATATATGTATAATATATTTGATAAATTTATGAAAATATCTAAAGTTTTTCCTTAATTGTATATTGTTTGTTAAATTATAAACAAACATAGAAATTCAGAAAACTTAAAAAAAAAAAGGTGTAAACAATTGGAGTTATAAAAAACACCTAGCATTTTATTTGCCTAAAATCAGGCATTATTTCATGTAATTCTAGTTATTTGGCGTATTTTTTCTTGAAAAGTTAATTCACATACGAAATGTAACAATATTTGACGTAATATTTTTTTTTAATTTTTTTTTTACCTTATGGGAGGATTGAAAGAAAGCTCGCCAATAAATAGAAAATATTCATTGAACATTGGAATATATTGAGATTGGCTATTAGATTGACACGACTTTTAATAAAATATAAACCTTTCTTCATATTATTCCAATACATATGCATAAATAGACAAGCACCAATTTCAAATACTTTTTTACAAATATTTGAATATATATATATAGATATAAATTAGAGTACACAATATTATGCTTTTTTTATTGCAATTACTGTTTTACTGTATTACTCACATAATACAAGTTTTAACGAAGTTATTGTTCAAATGTATCCTATATATCATGTTCCCGAAGTTTCATTAATAAAAGGTATTATTAGTGTCTTTAAACATTAAAATGCCCAACCATTGCTTCTATTTCAGACTTTCTTACTACTCTCATAAAGTATAAATCACTAATTTATGCCCGCTATAAGACCACTGAATACATAAAACTGTCAGTCATGTGAAGTGTTAAAATATGAAATTAAATTCCTCATCCGTGTCGCGCTAATGGCAAATTTTGAAGAGACTCTCAAATTTTACTAAAATAAGATTCGTAAATAAAGTGATTTATAATCACTTTCCTAGAGGAAAGACATTTTAATGAATGGCGCTTTAATAATAATTGAATTATATTTATTTGCTACAAAGATATTAATTTTTCTTTACATGCTACTCAGCATTTATTGCTGACATATTTATTTTAAAGCGTTGCGAATACAAAATTAATGCTTAAAAAATATCTTTAGAGAAAATATAAAGTTTCAAAGATTTAAATTATTTAGTATCTTACTGATACAAATATATATATATATATATATATATTAAATGTTTGTAATATTTAATTTGTAAATACCACAAACAGTTAATTAAAGTAACATCAACGTTAAAAACGTCATAATTAGAAATTACAATTAGCATACTCCAGCTTCGGTAGCTTTAAACATACTGTCATCAGTGCAAGATAGCAGAAAGATGTGATCCTAAATATACCAGGAAAAGGAATAAAGAGATCAGATTAATCAGCCGATGGAATTGAACAGTTTAAAAGGAATTAGTCGATAAAAAACTACGGAAAATGAGCTATGAGAATGATAGATAAAAATTAGGAAACGTCAATTTTCTATAAGATTTTTAAAAATCAGACCAAATTACCGAGAACTCACAATCTACGATATTTTTATGATTTTTATAAATGTGGAATGCTTCAAGAAAATTGAGCTCATATACTTATTTAAGTCTGCAAATTATTTTAGCTTAATTAAGATAAATTTACGACCTCTTAATTAAGTTGGTTGGTTTATCCGTTTTTTATATTCACTTCACTCGAGTATTTAGGAGCAGTAATACTTATTTCTAGCTATTCTGCACTAATGACTGTAAGCTTAAAGCTTCCGTCAGTTACCTATACCATGCAAATTGCAGTTTTAACATCGGCGTTTCAAACGTTGATTTTACTTTAATTTTCCTTGTATATTCAGCGTCAAATCTTCCATTCATATATTACCAAGAATTTTAATCACAAGAAAGATACTAAAGTTAAAGATATTCTGAAATATACCGGGGGATTCAAAATAGATGTTACAGTGAATAACTTTTAATCTAACAGCCATGGAAATATACATCCAATTACAAAATTAGTTCAAATCAAAATTATATGTCAGAAATAGTATTTTTTGCATAGAGGTCCGTGTGCATATTAAGATAAAAAATCAAATTTGTGTGTGTCGCCGTTCCTTTTCTACGACTTGAATTAAAAGAAAATATTGCTCTTCATCTAAGGAAAAGAAAAAAAAAAACCATTATATAAGTCAAATAGCCTTTTAAAATTGAGAACTTTCACTACTTTACTTTGAATTTGGTGACCAATTTTTCGGCGGAAAAGTGTACTTAAGGGGGACACTTATAAGATGCTAAATATTAAATAACGATCCATTTGTTTTAAATCAGCAATTAAATCCACTCCAACGAAAAAAAATATATATATAGGAACTTTGGAAAATTAACCATGGTTGTGATATATTATGAAAAGTTTAATAGTTAAATTAGTTAGTCACCTACTAAATGCGTATTATTTTACGAGAGATTAAAAAATATATGCAATAGGGAAAAAAATAGTTCTTTGAAATTGGATTATCGTCTGCATTTTCTTATTTACTTAAGACCTGAAAAGGTTTTAGAGACATTTTGGCAGTTCTGAATATAAGTGTTTTCATTTAAAGAATTTCAATAAAAAATTCATTTACGATTTTTATTTTCTACAAATTTCGTACTTTTTGCGAACGATTTCTAGAAGCCAAATTCAATGTTTTAATTTATAATTTGAGAAAATGTAACGCAAAACTCTTGTTAAATTTTGTAGATTTATAAAGAAGGCATCTAATTAGATCTTAAGGCCGTACAGCAGACATATTTCCAGTATGTTCTCCCACTGTGTAATGTATTGATAATTCCAATGCAGTTTATTAGTTTATATTTTAGAACTAATTCATTGAAAAATAGAGTTTTTTTAAAATTCTGTTTTATAAATTCCACTCTTAGAACAAGTTATATTTTATCTTAGTGAGAAATAAAAAAAATTAAATGAATAAATTTAAACATTTCTGTTCGAGATGAGAAATTAGAGTTCTGGGATTACTTAACACTATAAAATTTTTTTATATACATGTTTTTTATATACATGTTTTGCATTAGACTGACACTGTAATCTAATAATATTCGTTTAAACATAATAAACTAATTAATAAAAAATAATTGCTTTTTCATTTCGCTTCACTAAGATTAACCCCTTCCACTCCAGGGACGTACGTGCGTACGTCTTAGTGTTAATGGCCATTAATACCATGGACGTACGTGCATACGTCCAAAGAAAGCAGTATACGATACAATAATTCCAACATTGTTGTGGTATCAGAGAGAGTATTTTATTTGTCATATGGTATTTTGAAATTGTATTTTCATTACTGACAACTAGATGGTGTTAGTAGTCTCGGTGACCTATTAGTTTTGGCTACGCCAGTTGTTTCGTAATTTCTCGCGGATGCGGTTGTGTGAAATTTTCGCTGCTCGATTTTGTGTGCTTTGCCGGTGTTTGAAACTGTGAATAATGTCTCATTCTAGTGATTCGGATAGTGATTATATCCCTGATTATGACGAGCTTGAAGATTCCAATGATGACTTTACAACAAGTGAAGACGGCGAAAGCGATGAGAGTGATGATGAACCACTTACAGCAGTGATTGCTATAAATAATTGAAATACTTTGATATGTATTCATATTTACTACATTTATTAATTAAATATATTTACTTCACAACAAAATGCACATTGTTACTTCATTATGTATTGAATTATTTCAAAATTATAATCTGGTATTTCACATATTTACACTACAGCTAGCCTGGAGCGGAAGGGGTTAAGCAAGAAAGAATAACAACCGAATCGCTTAAATTATAAAACAATCTCCTCCAACCAGCTATCAGCTATAAAAATCATTCTTTAATGTATGCTATCATTTTTTTGCACTTTACAATAGATATTGTTTTAAACTATAAATAAAGAAATTTACCAAGAAGAAAGGGAGAAATCTCAACAATGAAAATATCGCCAAGGTCACTCTTGACGATGTTAATGCGATGGCAAGGTTCCGTTTGAGAGAAAACACCATTAAAAAAGACTCGCAGATTTGTGAAATAAACGCTAACAGAGACCTTACCAAAACTATCACCCGCCTTAGGTCATTATCGAGGTATGAAGATCCTGAGAGATGGCAATAGAACCTACCGTCTCTGCAGCAACTGTGATGATGTTCCACTAACACCAAAACATATTTTTGACTGCCCAGCCATTTTAAGATCCCTGGCTCAGCTTGGGGAATTCTCCCCCTTTGACATCGAGAATCTGTACTCCGATAACATCAAGGAGTTGGCCGGCTGTGTTTTGCACACTCAAGGTTTTCTATAGTTCTCCCCATGGACACGACACCAACCAACCAACCAAAGAAATTTACCAAAACTGTGTTTTTAGCGTTACATTTAGAGCAAAGTTTGGTTGGTTGTGTGGCATAAGACTGATTGACTACATTAGGGTATTAAGCCTATATGTGGAATGTAATAGGAAAGAAGGAAGCGCATAAAAATCAAATTTTGTATTTAATCGGTAGGGGGTTTTGCTTCAGTTATTTATTATTACCGAATCAAAACCCCCTACCGATATAAAATTAACGCCATCCGTAGCTATATTAACCGAGCAATCCTAACATGTACTGAAAAATCCGACCTAAATAAAGAACTAAGATATATAAAAAAGTTAACTACAGATGCAGGTTACGTAAAAAATCTCGTTAAAAATTTGTTTAGAAAAAGAATCCAACGGTTGAATCACATACAGAATCGCCAAAAATTACCAGTGAAATTCACCTATTCAATCCCTCATAATCAAGGTACTTCTAGTAAAATAAAAAACGCGGCTAAAAAATTTAATGTTAACGTACCGATTAAACCGAATCCGAACATTTTTAAAGTTGTAATAAGCGATAAAGATAATATTCCCCTCTTAGAAACTGCCGGAATTTATAAAATCCCCATTAAATATAAAAATAATAGGACAGTAGGGGTATACATAGGGGTAACTAAAATAAAACTAAAAACAAGAATAAATGAACATCAAAACGACATTAAATATGTCAAAAATACTACAGCACTAGCTAAACCTTATCAAGAAAATAGCATCGATGTTCAATTCAATGACGTAATAAAAATCGTGAATTACAATAACCTTAAATATGATTTTTTCCGCTAAACAGTTGAAATTATTTGTAACCGTGAAGTCGTGAATGACCACGAGTCAAAAGCTGGAATTGACACACAGTGGCGCCACCCGATCATAGGCGACGACGAAGTTTTGGAAGTCCAGCTACTTTCCACTCAAGCCACGACTGACGACGCTGAGGACCCTCAGGCGAAAAGCAGCTTATGTAAGTAATGGAGCAATCAAGTAAGGTCACCAGTTTTATAATAAATAACCAGGAATTGTTCAAGTGTCAACCATTGATGCCAGTTATTATAGTTTACATATAGTTTTACTATAGTTTGCACTTTCAATTTTTTCTTCTTTTTTTTCTAACAACGTACACGTACTTCTAAAACTATTAAAATGTTTGTTAATTAGAAAGAAACACATTATTGTTTTAGTTCTATTTTTTTCCCCTCCATATAAAAACAAAATACTTTTTTCTCTAAAATACTTGTGAAATTTCAAATACCATTATCATAATATTACGAACCACAGTACAGATATAATTTTTCATCAGCATATTTTAAAGACGTATATTTCTATCTACACAATCTACGAGTACTTCAATTTTCAGCTAAATATATAAGTACTTTTCAATATATCCTTTCATGTTTTCAGTAAATGAAGGAGGAATGCTGTTGAAATTTGTTAATAAAAGATACGTAATTAGCAATTAAAATGGTTTAAATATTCCTAAAACTTAATTTTGATATATATGGCAATAAGTTATTTCACAGTACTAAAATGATAACAGTTATGTCAAATTAAATCCTTACCTTAAGACATAATTCTACCCTAATTCCTTTAGATAGAGTAAAATCTTATTAAGCGATTTTCTTTTCATGTCAGAAAATCTTAATATTCAATATATAATTACGGATTGATGTAAACTAACTTTAGTCCACATTTTGAAGTTGGTCTAATATTTTATAAATTAGATTTCTCGTAATTTATTTGAAAATACTTCAATTATAATGATAATAGTCTATTTCTTTTCATCTCCTCTCGATAACGTCTGGCGAATAAAATTGCTTTTCTTTTTATAAAGTATATATTTATCAAATTACATTAAAAATCAAATATTATTTATGAAATCGATTAATCATTTGATGTTAAATCGACAGACTTTGTCTTGTACTCTTTTTGTTCTTCTAAATTAGAGTACCATTAAGGACTAAATTGCAAATAAAAAGAGAAACAGAGTATAGATTAAATACATAATTTCAAGGTCGTGATAATTTGTAATATCTTTATTAAAAAATGGAATCTGCCATAATTCTATTCATTCAATGCAGTATTAGATAAAATTTTTCCTTCTAGGTTAAAATCAAAATACCCTTATTAAAAAGAATGCTTTATAAAGTGATTATTAAAATGATTTCATAATTCTTAAGTTTGTTTTATTTTGTATGTTTAATCATAATTTAGGTACAATTAAAGCACCAAAAATAAGCATTTACCTTATAAAGTTAAACTATGTTTGTCTTTTTTAATATTATTAATATTTATTAAAATCTCAGAACTCATAAAAGTACTTTAACCCCTTACCTTCCGACGAAAAATCACTAGATTCGTTTCCCAGTGCCACCTTTTTTTTCACACAGACGCGTATAGTTATGCGTTCTCTGTTCCAGAAACATTCCCTTTCCGATTTCTCCCACTTCTCGTCTTCTTTGAAATAAGTAAATCTTTCGAAAACACTGTCATGGTCATGTAATTGCACTCAAGAGCCGTGAGATTAGTTTCATTGGTAGCAGCGTAGCACAAAGGATTGGACTTCGACAAGACGTATATATACGCCCGGGACAGTTAATGCAGCGGCATAGCGAGACGAATATATACGCCAGGAGTAGTTAAGGGGTTAATTAGCCTTTAATATGATATTTACCAATGAGAGAAAGTTACACAGTGTAAGGTCTAAGCTGTATAAATGTTCATGCAGTATTGAAGTTAAAAGAAGGCGGTATCGCAAATTAGCCATTGCCTTACACAAGTTTTAACTATATTTGTACTTTGTAATATTATTGATAAAATAAATATAAAACTTTTATTAAGTTACTAAATTCATAATAATACGTTAATCAGTCATTCTTTAATTCTATATCTGTATAAGGGTTTATGATGTACAAAATTAAAAGAACATTTTTAGCTTACATTTCATTAACGGCCCTCTTCACTTACCGTCGCCGGAAGCCCGAGCCAATGTTATTCTTTGGGGAAATTTTCTTTACAAATAACTTATTAACTAATACATATTTTTAAATTCTGTTTTCACATTCAGAAAATTCCCAACTGTTAAATTAACGGACCTTTTTTAAAAATGTATTTTTTTAATTTTTAATATTTTATTTTGAAATTGCAAAATGAAAAAAAATCACATATTGAAAATTCGTATTTTGCAGCTTCAAAATAAAACATAAAAAAATTAAAAAAATAATTTTTTAAAAAAGGTCCGTCAATTTAACAGCTGAGAATTTTCAGAATGTGAAAACAGAATTTAAAAATATGTATTACTCAATAAGTTATTTGTAAAGAAAAATTTCCCATAGAATAGTATTAGCTTCGGCTTCCGACGACGGTGAGTGAAGAGGGCCCTTAATAATAATAATAATAATAATAATAATAATAATAGTAATAAAATAACTAGTACATTGTAGAGAGGCTACACAACCAAACAATGATTGAACCAACAATTTATACAATACAGTAATTTTTGTTGTTAATCCTCAGGTTAGATGCTTCCGTTTAACATGATATTTTTTTATTAAAAATAGGTAATATTTTAGTACCTGGTTTGAATATAACTTTCTCTAGAAAGATATTAAAACTTCTTTACACACCATAAATTTTAAGTCAGCACAACCGGTTTCGAAAGGACGTAGCCTTTCTTCATCAGGTGCAAAAAAAGAAAAAAAAAATACTTGCTACTGCCTTGGAGGCTTTTGCCTCCAAGGCAGTATCACATGTTTTTTTTTCACCTGATGAAGAAAGGATACGTCCTTTCGAAACCGGTTGTGCTGACTTAAAATTTACGGTGTGTAAAGAAGTTTTAATATGTTTCTATTGATTGTACGCCAGTTTTCGAATTTAGTTTTGATAACTTTCTCTGTTAATATAAATCACTTGTGTAATACGGATTTATGCGAACTGCTGACAATACTCCGGAAATTATGGTAATATTCTCATATATTTAACCAAAGTAGGGACAATTTAATGGTGTGTTACATTCGTCACACAATTTTAGCAACTCTGGGTCTTACTAAAGCTGCGGTAGCCACCCCCGCCACACAGGACCAAAATTGTGATGTATCATGTGATGTATCAATTGGGATGATACATGTATGTGTACATGTATCATCCATATGAGAGAAAACCAAATGTCAACAATTGCTTACTGTGAAGCTTTAGAGCGAAGTTAAAACCACTGAACTCAACCCATCACAGAATTTTCAAAAAATAAATAGTATAATTGTTTTTTCTATTGCTAATATAATTTCTAGTGTAATTTAGCATAATATTTTAGCTTTATACGTTATATTCTAATTAATTATCAGAGAAAATTCTATTATAAAAATTTCTAAAGTAACTTAAAAAATATATAAATAAACTACCTTACAATATAATCCTTTATCTCTGCATATATGCGCATGCACGCTGTGACTTCTGCTTCCTCTGGATTGTTTTTCTGTCTGAAGCAGAAGTCACAGCGTGCACTGAAGACGGGCGCGATAGCGCACCGAATATATATGCACAAATAAAGGATTATACTGTAAGGTAGTTAATTTATCTATTTTTTAAGTTATAAATTGAATCCTTTGCTTTAGTATAAAATTATTTTCTAATATATATATATATATATATTAATTTCGTAACAAGTGAGACATTTTACAGAATAACCCATATAAGCATTTAAATTAAATTTTTCTCCGAAATATTTTGATATTCTAAGCACTTAAGACTTATTACTTTATTATAATAGTGCATCTTAATAAAACCAGAAAATTTTATTATCTAATCTTTTTAAATATTAAAAACTATACTGATATAATTAATACTGAATCATTTTTAATTAAATATTTATTTGGTTTAAATTCCTCTGTTTACTCCCATATTATTTTAAAATCTATGTTATTCAAATAAGTTTCTATTGTGTAACAATCTTACTATTTAATAATAACAATTAAACTTTCTAATGATTTTTTTTTTCATGTTGAAAAGTTTAAATTACAAATCCAATTTCCTTTCAAATGTATTCAATAAAAAATAAACAGAACACGGAATTCTTTATTTTACTCAGAGAACTAATATTAATTACTTCTTTATTAGTATTTTTTTTCTTTGTAATTACAAACAGACTTTGTTTTTAAATGTAAGCTAAAAATAACAGTACGGACTGGATTACCTAATCTAACTTGACATTACGTTTATTAAAGACTGAAAGTAATTTAAAATATGTACTGGGGAAATACGAATAATTAGAATCGTTTCTCGATTGTAAATTTCACATAATCATGCTTATAATCGATATAACTCATTTAAATAAATATCTCCATCCTTCCTGCAAAGATTATAGTAATCGCTTCACTAGTTGCATTTCCCAGAACCAGGATGAAAATTGATTTTCCAAGTAAATCCTTTTCAGGTATTGGAACACCTCATCTTTACTTGACAGAATGTGTTAATGACAAAACGGATTTGGAATATCCATCGATTTCGTTTCATACTTTTAACGTTTATCTAACTCTTTTTTTTTTCTATATAATTCAATATTTGGTTGAATGGTTATTACTTTTTTCAGTTTTTTTTTTTTTTTTTTTTTTTTTTAATATGTTGCTTGAAATGAAAAATTGTTTTTTTTTTTTTTAATCTGATTTTTAATATATGGTGCAGAATTATTAAAAATAGATATGTATATATATATAATGATACTTGACAACTCGAAAATGCTTCTGATTAAGAAAAAACATTAATGAAAGTTTTATAATTACAGTTCAAAAATTTTAAATATGCCTCAATTATCATTTTCTTTGTCAGTTTCAATATAAAATGACAAAAATGTTACTATTATCATGGAACTAAGAAAGAAAGAGCCCCCATTGGATATTTTGTGATAAAATATAATTTAAATGTTATAAATGTTTTCTTTATAAATATATATTTTACTTCATATTTAATGGGAAAAGCAGTGGGAAAAGCATACGACAAGAAAAAAAAAATAGTATAGTCGCCAATTCTTTTTTGTAATTTTATTATTCTACTACTTCCTCTAACTTTTGTTAAAAGTTTGAACTATATGGAGACAAAGCTTTCTGTAGGTTTTTACATTTACGGACATATAACTTCTGTGTTGTTTATTCCTGGTAAGAAGAAAGTTTGTTTTTAAGTTTTATAATAATCATGTTTAAAAGCTTGCAGAGGGGAAAACACGACAAAGTTTTGTGTAGCTGCTAATTTATTACCTTTAATTTAATATTAGCATTTCACTTCCAAATACTCGCTATAAAGTATGTGCCTAAAAAGTGACAAAGTTTTCAATAGATTTTTACTTTTAAACATATTTAAGTTCTGAGCTGTTTATCGCTTGTTAGTATAATGAGTGAATGTTCATTGGGGAATAATACTGTTTAAGAAAACATATCATATTCAGTCTTTGGCGACCAGCTGGTTCGCGATCTTTGAAAAATCCGACCGCACGAAACTCCCACTTGGTGGCGACTGTGGCGCATTTTTCCCATTTCAGGACCCACAACAGGTTATTGACATATAGTGCAAATAGCTTTGTTGGAAATTTTAACTGTAGTAAATACTCGCTCGATAGCGACTGCAGCGCCCTTCTTCCGTTTCAGTATCTGAAACAGTCTGTTCGCTCACTGTGTTATGATCTTTGGATATTGCAACCGTACCAAAGTCCCGTTCGGTGGCGCTTGCGGTGCCTTATCCCCGTTTTAGAACTTAAACAGCTTGCTCACTCGAAGGGCAAATAGCTTTGAAAATTTTAACCGTAGCAAATTTCAGCTCTGTGGCGACTAAGGTGCCCCTTTACGTTTCCTGATTTAAAACAGCCTGTTCGCTGTCCGTATAAAAGGACCTTCGAAAAATCTGATTGCGGCTAATCCCCAACCCGGTGTGGCCTATGATCTTCTAATCTACACGAGATAAGTAATTTAATCAAAATCAGAATGGGAGATACTAATTTATTAAAATATAAAAGCGGCGTCTGGCGAAAGAGATTTGCAACATGTACTCTTCAATTCCAATTCAAATAAATTTACAGTGACATATTATTTATGAAATTAGGTTAATTAGAAGCTGAGATACAAAAGTAATATAAGCATTGTTATAAAAGGATTTGTCTTGGAATTGCCGTGGTTTTCTCCGTAACTTGCATAATTGCGGGCTAAAAAGTGTTAAAAATCTTTAATACGAAATGCGAGCGAAATATAGGAATTCGAAAGTCTGCAAAATAAAAAAGAATAAAGGTGTTACGGGTTTTCTGTGGTTTTCTCTGAAATTCCCGTACATAATTTAACCGCAATTAGAACTGGAGATATTGAAATTTTAAAATATTAATGTGCCAACTGGCGGCAGAGATTTCCGATCTGTACTCTTTAATTTCAATTTAAATAAGTTTTAAAATGATATATTACTTATGAAATTATGTTAATTAGAAGCTGAGATAAGAAGGTAATATAAACATTTTTATAAAAAGATTTGTGTCTGACTTATCCGTGGTTTTCTCCGAAACTTACGTACTTCCGGGCTACATACCGTTAAAAACCTTTAGTACAAAATGTGAGTTGAAATCGGAATTCGAAACTTTGTAAAATATAAAAGAATAATAATGTGCTGGGTTTCCCGCAGTTTTCTCCGAAGGTTTCGTACAGAATTTGAACGGTTTATATCACTTTAGTAATCCTCAATAAAAGTATCTTAAAATATTTTTTGAATGATGTATTACGTATAATATTAATGAATATCTTTGATATATTTTATACTCAAAATGGCTAACTTATCAAGGACGATTAGCGATTTTTGTTGAAATCCGTCAAAAATTGAAGAAATTCCAGAACCGCTTTTTTACAACCCAGTTCAGAAAAGAAAAAATTAGAAAAAAAAGCATTATTTTTTTGTTAAAAGTAATTTTAACTAATTACATAAACAGATGAAAAAAAAAAAATCATATCTATTATTATTATTATTATTATTTAAGCTATACCTTAGATTTTTTAACTGCAGACAGGTGAACAGTAATTACGCGTGATTACCAATTCGTATTTAAATTGATTTCAAATTGAAAAAATTCTAAAACTGCTTTTTTTATTTCCAGTAACTTGTCATGTGGGCGAAAATCAATTATTTCCGACCAGAAGACTAGTCAGACAATGTGTCTGGCACTGAAAAATGACAAATGAAATTCTGTTGTCACCTAAATTTCCTACTTTAGTTAATTAAAAAAAATCTAATTGTCGTCTCGAAATGCTGTTTGCAGACCTGGAATCAGAAAAATCGCCCCTTTCACTTGGTACCGAATTTTTAAAGATTGGACCGATATGTCTAATTTATTTGTGCATTTAACACTGCTTAAACTCAGAATTGACTCATTTATTAATTTACATAGGTTGAAGTTTTAACTAATAACTCTGCAACTAATTGAAATTTTTAATTCTTTTTTCACTATCCCCCCGGGAAGTCTCCTGAGCATCCGTATGTCAATTTTGTATTCCTACGTTCAGTAGGGGCTGAACGGACAGAAGAACAGACAGACAGACCTTTCCTTTTATTATTTTAGACTAGCCGCCTTCGGTGACCAGCTGGTTCACGATCCTTGTAGAATCTCTTCGTATTAAATTCCCGCTCGGTGGCGCCTTCTCCCCTTTTTAAAACCTACAATATCTTTCTCTCTGATAGTGCAAATATCTTTGAAAATTCAAACGGTTGAAAATTTTTGCTCTGTGGTGAATACGTCGAATCTTTACGTTTCATGATATGAAACAATCTGTTCGTTAACCGTGTTAACGACTCTTGAAAGCTATGATCATGGTAAAACCCCAACCCAGTGGTGGCTACGATTTAATCCTATATAATTAATTTAATCATAATTAGAATTGAAGATATTGAAATTTTAAAATATTAAAGCGCCATCTGGCGACAGAAATTTGCGACATCTACTCTCCAATTCCAATAGGACTTAAAGTGATATATTACTTATGAAATTATGTTAATTAGAAGCTGAGATACAAAAGTAATATAAACACTGTTATAAATTTGTGTCTGACTTTTCCCTGGTTTTCTCGGAAACTTGCGTAATTCCGGTCTGAATACCGTTAAAAAGTCTTAGTACAAAATGTGAAAACGTTCTGGGTTTTCTGTGTTTTTCCCTACTATGCTGTAATTTTCCTTGTTTCCGTAAAAACTATATCTCAAAATCGAATCTGCACAGCACACCATATTTTCCTTACTTAGATATAAATTTGTGTGTATATAGGCCGAAATGTGGCTCTGCTATATTATATTTTCCTTGTTTTTAAAGAAGCTATATCTCAAAATCTAATGTACACAACTTCACCATTTAAGCTGTATTTTAAAATCGAATTAGCATAGTTTCACCCCTTTTCAATTTGTGTGTATATTGAACGAAAGGCTTTTTGTTATATATGTAAATCCTATTAAAAAAATAATTAATCAGCGTCGACCAAAAAAAGAAAAAAAAAATTATTTTAAAAATTATCCCGGGTCGGGGGTCGGCAGTATTTCATAAGACCCGCATTATTAGATTCTATGGGACGTACAGGCCCTAAACTTTTAATTTCATATTGATATTACCGTAAGTTTAGAAGTTAGCCGGATCATCCAGGGTGGTCTGGCAATATTTATAAGACCCTCATCATTAGTGTCTATGGGTCCTAGAAGCCCTAAATTTTTACTTTCATAGCGATCCGACCGTAAGTTTAAAAGTTAACTGGATCACTATGGGTGGTCCGGCAATACACGTTACATCCCCGCCATTAGGTTCTATGGGGACTAGAAGCCCTAAATTTTTAATTCCATATCAGTCCGACTGTAAAATTTAAATTAGGCGGATCGCCTTAGGGGGTCCGGCAATATTCATTACACTCCCACCATTAAGTTCTATGGGGTCTAGAGGTCCTAAATTTTAATTTAATAGCGATCCGACTGTAAGTTTAAAAGTTAGCCGGATCGCCATGCAGGGTCCGGAAATACTCGTTACACCCTTAACATTAGGTTCTATGGGGTCTAGAGGCTCTAAATTTTCAATTTTACAGCGATTCGATCGTAAGTTTGAAAGTTAGCCGGATCGCCATGGAGGGTCTAGAAATACTCGTTACACCCCTAATATTGGGTATGGGGTCCAGAGGCCCAAATTTTTTTAATTTCATAGCGATCCTACTGTAAGTGTAAAAGTTAGACGGATCGTCATGGAAGTGCCGGCAATATTCATTACAACCCCATCATTAGATTGTATCGGGTCTAGGGGGCCTAAATTTTTAATTTCACAGTAACCATTAGGTTCTATGGGGTTTAGAGGCCCTAAATTTTTCGCCCCCTAAACATAATAATACAAATTTTCAACGCTCTATGTCTACATTTTTGTCCTTTCGCCCCTTCCCTTCCCCCTCCTATGAATTTAACACTGGCGAAAGTATTTTCATTCCATTCACCAAACGTGAAAATGTGACTGTACGAAATCTCAATGGGATACATCAATTTTAAATACAGAAAAATAAAAAATAAAAATTAATCTTACATCGTCTTTCGGTCACGTGTGTTACAATAAATTTTAAATTCCCAATAAAAATGTAGCGTTTTTGTTTATAAACTCAAGTTGATGAAATTTGAACTGGAGACAGGTCTTACGATGTCTAAGTCATATATTAATTTCCGTGTTCGTAACTGAAAATTAAAAAAAAAAAAATTGAAAATTACAATTTTTAATCCTACTTCAAAGAAGACATGTGATATCTTAATGTTCTGAAAGCATTTCCTTTTGCATTCGCGACAAATGTCTAGGATTAAGACCACATTGAAATTAAGTGTTGCCACCTAAATTTCATGCTTTAGTTAATTTTGAAAAAATCTAATTGTCGTGTCGAAATGCTGTTTGCACCCCTGGATTCAGAAAAATCGCCCCTTTCATTTCATACCGAATTTTTAAAGATTGGACAGATGTTTCTAATTTATTTGGGCATTTAACGCTGTAAAGGTCAGACTCATTTATTAATTGACATTGGTTGACGTTTTGATAAATATCTCCACAATTAATTAAATTTTTTATATTCTGTTTTCACTATCCCCTCGGGAAAGCTCCTGAGCATCCGTATGTTAATTTTTGTACTTTTACGTTCAATAGGGCTTTACGTATAAAAGAACAGACGTACATATATACAGACAAACCTTTCCTTCTATTATTAAGGGCCGCGGTAGCCCAGTTGGTAGAGCGTCGACCTCGTAATTGGAAAATTGCGGGTTCGGTACTCGAGCCGGCCAAAGACCGTCGTGTACACTAATGGTGGCTGGTGCACGTAAAATCTGTCGTGGCCGCAATGTCCTCCATGTTCCCATCAAAAATTATACCTCTGGGGGTCACCGAAGCGGGAGAGCCATCCCTTCCGTGGAGGATCAAAATTGTGATGGCATGTCTCCGGGCCACCTCTAGGGGTGTGTCCCAGACCGTCGCCAATTGCCCATCTGCGCAGCACTAGTGCGACGTAAAACCCGACCATCCTTCTATTATTAAAGATACTTACAAAAAATTGCATGTATGTAATTTTTGACCATATTAAAATTTCAAAATTATCTTCCAGCATTTAATAACACATTGCAGTGAAAAGCCCCAAAACATTTTTTGTAAATGAGGGAAAATAAGAACTTCGTAATCAAACATTATAATATGGAAAAACACGGAAAAGTTTTTTTGATTCAAACTATTGAAGAAAAACTCTTCATTAATAAAAAAATATGCAGAGTTGTTACAATTAAAATTTCGATACATTAGGCCTCCTCTAGTCAAAACATTGGGCGGATTGCCACCAAATTTGGTATTTACGCATTTTATGATATGTGCTCAAGGAATTAAAAAAAAATATATATATATATATATATATATATGTATTGTGTGTGTGTGTGTAAATTTACAATCTGTCTACTAGAAAGAGTTTTGCACGGAAAACGAAAATTAAAACAAACGAAAGGTTTTATACGATTCGCATGAACAATTTCAACACTTAGCTATTATATATATTATAATTATTTTTATCGTTTATGGGTCATTTGTTAAACTCTCCATTTCGCCATGCAAATTGCCATCTGGTGGACGTTTTTTAACTAAAAATGTACTTTGATGCCTTCAGTGCATGTCTTGATACTTGTAGATACCATGTTTAATATCAATTCGCTCGACCGTTTAGGTACAGGATACTGTTTATAGCGGAAGTTTAATTATAATTACCCTGTAAGTATCAGTGCAGCATGCAAGAAGAAACTCATAAAATTAATACAAGTGGCAAAACAACGAAAAAAAAAAAAAAAAGGATTTTTAAAAACTGTGGTGTAACACATTGCATTAAATAAAAGTAAAAAAAAAAAAAAAGAGGTATCCAAGGTAAAAAAATTAATAAAATAAAATAAAATAAAGAATTACGAAATAAAGAAATTATTATGCGAAGAATTGTAGCTATCAGAAATGAAATGCTTTAAAAGAGACTAATAACATTTTGGGTTTTCAAAGATGTAAATAGCTTCATAGAAATCCCAGTGAGAAGAGAAAATAGGCAAATGAGTAATATTCACCTTCAAAAAATCAAAACAATTAATATAAAACTAGCAATCAAGATAAAAGTCGATTGATAGAAATATCTTGTTACCCTATGATTTACAATCCTTATTCACTCTGGCTTTTGAACAACTTACAGTTTGGACAAAATACTACCGTTTTGTAGTCCTTATTATCTAGAGAATCAAAAATTTTTTAATACTACGTGGACAAAAAATTGTTTTAAAATAGAAAACAAAAACTAAAATATTTATTACATTATGAAATAAGATGTTTAAAAAAAAAGAAATGTGCAAAATGATAGAATATAAAACATTTCAAGAGCAATAGGTTTATAATTAGTTAAAATGCACTGTAAACTATACAACAAAATTTTTGCATTTAAAAACCTGAATTGCTTCAAAGATATATTGTGTCCCAATTGGAAATAAAAAACTGATAAGTCTGAATTTTATTTTTTCTCTAGTACTTACCTTCATTGACAAAGGAAATAAATTTTTGGGATATAAACATCGCTTTTCCTGTATATGTATAAACTCAGTGTCCAATAAGCAATCAACCCATTTTGAACTTAAATAAAAGAAAGCACGGTTTGAGATAAAAATGCGTCGCTTGCTGCATTGTTATTAGAAAAGTAACAAATTTTGAAAAATACATTTTGTTAACATAAGTAAATATTTCATCACAAGATGGCGCTGTCGGCTGAAAAACTAACTAATTATTTTTTTTACTGCGACTTTTACTTTCCATGTTATCTAACTTTTTTGCTACAAACATGCCTGTTATCACAAAGAGAAATTGCTCAAGAACGATTAACTGAAAACTAGACGTTCTTTCACTATTACTACAACACATTGCCCACAACGCCTTCTCTCAGTAAAATATGTAACATATTTTCCCTTATACATTTAAAAAAAATTATTACTTTTCTAATAACAATGCAACAAGCAGCACAATTTTTATCTCAAACCGTGTATTAATATTTATGTTCAAATTGGGCCAAACATTTATTGGACACCAGGTATAATAGACGAGATGTGTCCGTGAGATCATGGGTCAAACTTTAAAGGCACATCATAAGGGCTCAGAATTGTACAGAAACCCACGACCGCAAATGTCATCTTAACCCTTTAAGAACCGGATATTTTTCTTTTCGTTATTTTTTTTTTAATAGTTGTGGGCGTGGCTTTTAAACAATTATTATTATTATTATTTTCACTGATTACACAAACAGGTATACATTGTAATAATTCTGTTTCCAATCGATATATTTAAAGTACTCATTGTATTAACACGAATATTTTACACATTTGAGCACCATACATATAGTAATTTACATAGATATATCATCCTCATGTTATCGTGCAAAGATTTTTGATGCCGAAAAAATGTTTTGGCATCAGCCATTAGGGAGTATAAAACTCGGATATAGTAATAGAATAGAATGTTAATGAATTTTGAAAATGCCGGAATATTGAGCGGCTTTTAAGTGTTCTAATAAATACATGAAAAGAAATGGGATGAGTTTTCATAAATATGTTTTATTCAAGTAATTTATGAAAAATATAATTTTTATAATCAGCTGCTTTGTTATTATTATGAAATAATTACTGTCTTCTTATTTAATGGAATACTCTTTTTTAATTTTAATATTTTTTAATATTTTATATTAGTAAGTAATATGGAATTTTCAAATTTTTTTAAATGTAGTTAGCAGTCGCGGAAGATTTAATATATAACTAGTATGTTGTGGCCACCACAATACTTTCTTCTATATATAATCCTATACAAATTTACGCAATACAAATTTTTTATTAAATTATAATTTATTAAAATCATTTTCCATGATGAATGCAGACGATTTTTATCTCAAAGAAGTACAATAATAAATGCCGAAAAAAAGTCAGTTTTGTGCAAACATAAGTATACTAGGGTATAGTAAAAAAAAAAAAAAAAAAAAAAAAAAAGAAGAAGAAGAAGAAAGAAAAGAAAACGGGTATCTGGAGTTTTTCATTCTCTTTTAGTACATGAATTATTCACAAATTTTATTTGCTAATTTATCTCTGTGTATTCCGGTGCATATTCACTCGGGAAAAGACATCCATAAGAGAGAAAAATGGCCGTCTTATTCCAAATGAAAAGGCATCACTTTTTCCCCCTCAGTGATCAATCTATGTCTTATTACTATATCTGTGTTGAGCACTTACTATAATATTGTGTAAAGAAATAGTTCTTTCTCACTTCCTCAGCACTCTTGATTTTCCGCCTACACTTTTCATTTCCGACCCCATATTTCGATACAAAAAAGGCTTATTTATATGCAGTTCTTAAAAACTATCTATTGCAATTAAAAATCCTCAAGAAATTATTCAAGAAAAATGTAACAATGAATGTTATTTTATATTTTGTAAATGTAGAGCTATATACAAAGGGTTAATTATCTCTAATTTCTTTTCGGTTTACACTTTTCGCACTTAAAATCGACTAAACGAGAAAAAAAAAAATATTTTCTTATATCAGACTCATTAGATTCATTTTACGTCTAAATAATTTACAAATGTTTAAAAAGGAATAAGAGGAAAATTCATTTAAACCACATACACTTAAAAATCATTTTAGTTAATAAATAATTTTATATTACAACTTAATTACTCTTAAAATTTAAAGATAAATTTAACAGTTTTCCAATTTATTGTCATTTAAACTCCCGAAGAAATTATATATATATATATAAAAGAAATATTTAACAACAGATATTATTTTACTTTTCAATGAATGTCAAAATGTACAATGAAATAATTGCTTCAGAATTATTTTCGGCCTCAATTTTTCATATTTAATTACATAGATAAAATGAAAAGAAAACAATCTCAGTGAGATGAAACGTTCTTTGATATGTATAATGTTTTACATTAATTATTTTACAAATGCTTCAACGAAAAGAAGATGAAAATTAAATTTTACTTTTAATAGATAACGAAAGAATTTTAGTTGAAAGCTCATTCTGTATTACACATTATTTACCCTTAAGGTTTTAAAGATAAATTTAATAGTTCTCAAAAGAAATTTCATCCTACGGAAAACCTTCTTACCTAAAACACCTAGCGAGAGCGGTGTCTTTATAAATCTCCGTCTTTCGGAAACTGGATCAATAATATTTATATAAAATATTAACAATGAAATTTCATGCTTAAATTTTAAAAGTAATAACTATAGTAAGAATAGTATAGTAAGAAGTATAGTAGAAATATAGTAAGAAGTATAGTAGAAAAGTTAGTAATAACTAACTTTTACATAAAACGTATAAATCAAGAATTAAACTCTTGTTAAATGTCGTTGCTAAGAATACTGAAATTTCTAAAACCATTTATTCTCTTTTCCTTTAACATCTTTACATTTAATTTATTTACACATTTTTACACATTTTTACCATCATTAATTAGCATGTTGCATTAATGGTCATTATTCATTACATAGGCCTGTGATGAATTGTTTTAAAATGTGATTTTCTGATATATTAGTGAATGCTCATGAAGAAAAAATTATTTAAAAATTCCCATCACTTACAACCAGAGTTCCCAACTTTTATAATTTATTCACGAGCATTTTTAGCCCCGCCTTCTTTTCGCACCAGAAATTTTGTAGATTGTTTCCTTTAATATGTGACAACGATTAAATAAGAAGAAAATCATTTTTCAAAATTTCTGGTATGAAAAAGGGGGAACACTGCTTACAGCTTTGACAGAAAATAAGCCTAAAACTCTACATTCTCAATTTCCAGCTCATTTATTTTCTAAATATCTAGGCGATGTCAATGAAGAACAAGAACTGTGATTTCATCAAAACATCAAAGAAATAGAAGTATCAGAACCGATGGAACGTTAACGTGTTTGTGTATTATTTTTGATGCTGCATAGAGAGTGTCCTGGAGCTGTGCAGAAACGAAAGAACTCTAAACAGATATCAATATAAAGAAACAAAGACAGGTATACAATAATATATAAACAATAGCCTATTTTAATGTATTTTATAGATAAAGAGTTTCGATTCTGTTATAGCCTCAGTGTGAACCTTTTTGATCTCAATCATTACTTCATGAGAAATCTTTACGTGATAGGAAGAAAAGAGAAAGATTTCTGAATTCAGCATATCACAAATCATTAGAAACGCCCAAAACAGTGCAAAAAAAAAAAAAAAAAAAAAAAAAAAATGAAAATGAAAATGAAAATTACTACTTCACAGATCTGAGTTTTTAATACAATACTAGGCAAAAATATATTTTCAATTCATGTTTAAATTAAATTAAGTCATTATGGGGTACATACAAACGAAACACTTCCGGTTGCAAAGCCGTTTGCAAGCGTTCCAAATGTATGACTACAGTCGGCAGCAAAAGCATACGAGCACTAGCAAAAATTCCTATGTAAAAAAAGCACATTTAACACTGTTTTGTTAAATAAATCCTTACCGAATCATGTTCTTAAGCTGACTAAGAACAGGATTCGACGAGGATTTAATTAACAAAACTGCACTAAGTGTACTTTTTTTATATAGGAATTTTTGCTAATGCTCGGATACTTTTGCTGCCGACTGTATTTGCAAGAAAAAAAAATTGCAAAATTTACGTCATCGAAGTTGCAAGCGTTTGTATGTAACCATATGTTTTTACACGACTCCTTTTGATACATGTCTGTTATCGGGGCCGAACTCCTCGTCAACTGTTTTGCTGAAGATTCCTAAATAGACATAATTAGACTATTTGTTCAATATAGCACATTATAATCAAATCAAAAAGCTATAATTTTGTTTTTTAATATCATTAGCGAGCTATTTAAATTTTTTAAAATATTCTAATTTTTCAAATATCTGTTATTTTTTATTGGATGTTTATTACATTCTACCATATCGTAAATAATTTGGCGTTTCTTTTTATGCTTCAAATTTTGCTTGGATAACATAAACGTACCCTTGTTGTTATGCATAGTATATTTGTTGAACATTAAAACTATTTTATTTCATTAAATAATAAAACAACAACAAAAAAAAAAAAAATAAAGAAGAAAACTTAGTTAGAATTACAGATATTTAAAACTGTGTATCACATCGTTTATAATCGTATTAAAAATTGATGTTATCTTAAAACAGGTAAATGCATATATGTGTGATTCTTTTACGGGATTAACATCTTTCGTTTATTCAATACTAAAAGATGTAATTAAAATTCATTTAGAACAACTAAAAATACTTTTAATTAATACATTTCATATGCTTAAAATGCTTCAGGAACTCCAAATATTTCTCCACCAAACTCCTAGTTACTTAATAGCTAAACTAATTTTGTTAAATTTTAATTATAAACTAAACTCTAATAATACGTTTCAAGTACAAGTTTCATTATGTTTGCTTTTAAATGCAAATATTAAAAGTGCATTTCTGTTTAACTTAATTTACTTTAACAAATAAATTAATGTGAAATTGGGTAAATTAAACTCCTTACTGAGTGCAAAGTTAAATCCAATTAACAAAATGTATTTTGATTTTTTTTTAATCTTATTTTATGTTAAATCAAGTTTGTTTATATCCAAAAGAGACATATTTCACAATTTTTTCGTAAGATGTCTAGTTAAAAAAAAAAAAAAATACTAAACACGGAATACAGTATGATTATAGAAACTAAAAAATTAACGACTTGACTATTATTGAAGTAAAGCAGAAAGATTTTTGAAGTAAAGCAGACTCATTTTTCAAATAAATATTGTAACTACATAAGGCCCTGATGTTGTCAGACTAACAAGGAAACATTCAAAAGGTGTCATCTTCAAAAAGTATTGAAAAAAATATATGTGATTCTACTCTTCATAAAACACCAGAAAATGCAAAAATTATCGGCTGAAATTAATTACAGCGACCACAAAAAATTATCAAAATTAAGCATATTTGGCGATTTAGCGCTGTTAGGCGATACGTTTGCTAGCACCGAGATTGCCGTGTACGAACAGAACCGTGTTTTGCTTTTCCGCCAAGTACTCAAAATCAATCGCCTAGCAGTGTGAAATCGCCAAATATGCTTAATTTTGATAATTTTTTGTGGTCGCTGTAATTAATTTCAGCCGATAATTTTTTCATTTTCTGGAGTTATATGAAGAGTAGAATCAAATATATTTTTTTCAATACTTTTTGAAGATGACACCTTTTTAATGTTTCCTTGTAAGTTTATCATCGCCAGTAATATGAAAAATTTTATTTTTTACAACCAAGTTTTAAACTCATAAAAATATTTCTTTATATAATCGTATATATATATATATATATATATATATATATATATATTGTACAATTTCACAGTTTTTTCATTTCAAGAAATACTTAAAAACACATTACACGCGACAATGCAAAAAAATCTACTTAAGACATTTACAAAGTACAATCATAGATACAAAAAGGCGCACTTTAGAATGTAGACGTTTTGGTCGAATATCGAAAGAAATAATTTATGAAACTCTTGAAACTTCAGGTGTAAAAATAACATGTTATACATGATATAGTCCAGCAAAAGTTCTGCTCCGGGGGCAAAAGGGGATCAGTTATAAATTTAATAATATATATATTTAGAATAAAATCACTTTAAAATCACGTATACGAAAATTATATTTTATTTAAAAGTATTTTAAAATTGCATACATTCAAAGCTTTTCGCTTTGAAAACCAAAGCATTATAAGGAATTTAATACATATATTTCTAATTATCAGTTTATATATATATATATATATATATATATATATATATATATATATTAACATTTAATGGTTTACAGTTAAAGAGACCTTTAGTTAATAGAGGAGTCTTGAGCATATTGAATGGTAACTGCGAAGTCTGGTGAAGATTGTTTCCTCAGATTTACTTTACGCCAGAAAATCAAGACGCGAAGAAAAAGGAAGAAGTAGATCTTGTAGGGCTTCCAAGGCACTGCATGTAGGAACTGTAGCTATTGTAAGATCAACAAAGTGCTGCCTGTAGGAGCTGTAATTATTGTAGGATCAACAAAGGGCTGTTTGTAGAAGCTGTAAGTATTGTAGGAGAAATACTCGTAATGCAGGATCATACTTCAACAACCCGGAAAGTAAGAAAGGTATAGATATTGTAGCATCACCAAAGTGCTGCATGCAGGAGCAGAAACTATTAGGAGTTGAAAAATCACATGAGGCTATTGTAGGAATAGATATATAATAAAATAACAGAAACAAAACATTAATTATCTTACAATAGTGTGCCAAATTATTGGCAAAGTTGCAGCATCTTTAGAATTTATCGCATTTTTACATTTAATTATATTGATAGCTTCAGATATATGAAGTTCTTGAATATTAGGTGGTGCTGAAATAATTTTAGCGTTATTCCATACAGGATTAGCGTTTGAGTTAGCATATATAAAATCGACCAGAGTAGAGCTACTTCCTTCTTTAATATTACATATATGTTCTTGTATTCGTCTGGTAAAACTCTTAGTTTGACCGATATAAAAGAAATGTTCTTTATTTTTTTCAATGGAAATTTGGTACACCTCCAGCGGGTTCATTAAGAGTTAATTTTAACGTGTTTTAACAAAGTTCTCTTTTAGAAATAATTTATAATATATATATAATGCATGCGATCACCCATTAAAAAGTAATGACTGAAACGGGATGTTTTTCCTTAAATAAATGGTGTATAGACTGTTCAATTTACCTCTAAAATTAAAACACGTATTTCTTTGATATTTGACAAAAACATCTAATTTCCATGAATATATACCTTATCATTTTCTGACTCTTGTCATTTCATGAGCAGACTTAAGAGTATATAGCAAATAACTCAAAGTAATGAGTTTTACTTTTAAAGTTGTAAACACTGGAAACAAGTTTACAATTGTATAATACTTTCGTTTTAAATATAGCTTTTGTACACGAAATTTATTTAACTGTATTTTTTTTATGTTGTAAATATAATAAAAATGCATATTATGATTATTAAGTACACTATCAATCAATAAGCATTTGGATACTTTGAAATTTAGAAGTTTTCTCAAATTTCTAGATAACATCTTTAGGAATTACCTTGAAATTTTGGGAGTATAAAGAACATGTTATACTTAACATATTTCAGCAAAAGTTTTGTCCTGGAGAGAAAAAGGGGAGCATTAAAAAAATAAACAAAAGTCAAAATGTTTTGGATCACCCACCAAAAGGTATTTTTCGACCACATTTCATGAAACCACGGAAGCCTCAGCGCAAGCGCTAATTCAACGAGTCCACTGTTAAAATAGGGGTGACAGTCATCCGGCTCATAGAAAATTAATGATAACAGAGCGCGAATTATTGGATGTTTTCCAAATCACAACCTGCTGGCATCCCTCCAACATTTTGGACGCGTCGTCTCTGGTAGTTTTAGGAAACGTGGCTGCACTATAATGCCTGAAATGCATTTTGGTTGTACCATGTGATTATGAAGATTCTTTTAACTATCTGTATAAAGTTTTACGAGTCTATAACGAATATTAATAGAGATATAATGATTTATACAAAAAATTGCAAAAAAAAAAAAAAAGGGCCACTTTTTAAATTATAATACGCATGGTATTAAACACAGTGCAAAGCCATTTTTAGGAAAATTGGAATGCGACACTCCTGCTCAAAAGTTTAGCAAGATTTGCAAGCGATCAGTTTTTTTCGATTAAAAACTCATCTATCGAGGAAATATTTTCAAACATTGGGTATTTAAAGAACTGGGTCTTCCTCATGTTTTTCAGTGAAGATTGGTTTAAGACAACATTTAGAGGGCCAATAAAAAACTGAGCCAAATCAATAATGTTTGTGATCACCTTGTATCGTTAAGTGAACAAAATAATCTGTAACTTTAGGATATGTTAATACAGACCGAGTACAATTTGTGGATGAATTTGTGTGACGATAGCATATTAAATAACGGAGATATAAGCGTTTATTTTAAAACGCCAAGAAAAATTAGCATGTTTTTTGTTTATAATATACAGAGTTTTGAACGAAAATTATTCTCACTGTAATATAAATTGAAAAAACACATTTTTTAAACAATATACTGCAGTCGGAATACAAAAACCTTAAATATCTCATAAAATATGAACATTTTTATGAAAAAAATTTCACTGTGCATGTAAGAAAGATAAAAATATTTTTATTACATAGGTTGAAAGCTAGATATATTGATCAACTTTTGTCAAAAGTGCATTTGAATCGAGTAAAATTAAGCAAATTGTCGGCAAAAGAACGAGCTAGATTTTAGGTATTTTCCAGGAGTTGAAATTTCATCAGGGGTTTTTTCATATGCCGCGTAATTAATTTGAAGATCCAACAGGTGATCCAAAGCCTTTGTAATTTTGTTTAATTTTTTACTGGTCCTGTTTTCCTCTTTCAAGACAAAACTTCTGCTGAAATATAAGAAGTAAAACAGGTTCTCTATACTCCAAAAGTTTCAAGATAATTCATAAAAAATTCTTCTATAGATGTCTGACAAAAAGCCTAAATTCGAAAGCGTCCAAATTCTTATTGGCAGGAACTGTATTTATAAATAACAAACGTAGCTTTTCGACAATTCAGTTTACAGCTATTTTAACGATGCATTTTCTCTCCATATCGTATGACTATTGAAAATATAACTTATAGTTTCTGTTAACGTTAAATTAATTAGAGATATTTAAAACTATATTTTAATTTCATTTCGAATAATCTGTGCATTTACTTCGTACAGGAACACGAAAAATATAACTATTATACAGGAAATTTTTATTGCCTCAAATGTACATGATTATATTAATAAATTATTAATAATTTAACAAATTATTAATAAATAAATTTCTGAAAAGAAAAAATAAATATTAATTTATTTAAAAAAAAAAAAAAAAAAAAAAAAAAAAAAAAAAAAAAAAAAGGAAATGCGTATAGAATATATGTATATGTATATGTTTAATATTTCCAACAAAATATTAGCTGTAAAAAAAAATCATAATAAAAAATTTATTTTCAAAAAATAAATAAGTAATTAAATAAACACAGATCCGCAAAAAGGAAATGATCCACATGCGGACCAATGTTGGTTAAGGTACCTTTAAAACGTAATTTTCGGTCAAAACTCCGATTTTCTATTTTTGGATTAGTATTAAAGCCTGACATTTTAGATTTATAAATCAGTTTGATTTTTCTTTCTATCTTTCTTAGAACTTGAGTTACAGGTATTTTAATATTAGTCACTCGCCAGTTTTTGAAACCGGAAGTGACCGGAAATGACCCGTAAATGTTTGTTTACATAAATGTTTTACTCAATGTAAGTATCAAAATTTGTTACTAAATATAAAATGAATTTAAAAAAGAAGAAAAAAAGCTTTGAGATAAATCAGGAACTTATTAAAATTATTTTTTGTTTAATAGGTAAAATCTGGTTTTAAAATTTGTTTTCTGCTTTTCACAAAATGAGATTTTTAGCATTTTGCTTTATCCCAAAACATTTGCTTCATCCCAAAAGTTATAATTGAAACCTTATGAAACTTTGACAAAATACTCTAGAGGAGTTGTTTTAGGGATTGAACTACGACAATGAATCCAGCTAAATTATTATTATTATTATTTTTTTTGTCGATAGAAGTTATGAACTGCCATGTACAGGGTGGTCAGAAAAACATGATAGAAAGTATTTTAAGTTTCTGATTTCAAATGTATTGATGCAAATATAATTCTTCCATATTATAATAGCACATATAGTGACATTTCAGTTGAATGCTTAATTACCGGAAATAAAGAATAAGCAATATAGAATCACAAACCTTTTAAGATCGGTTATATATCGCAGGAAAATTTTATGAGAATAACCGATGTAATGTCCCCGTTCGACGGGCATGTCGTTCAGAGTTCAAAATGAAAAGGACGCTTAGTGAAGAGATAATCGCGCAGTAAGTTATAGCGCTCTAAAGTCGCAGTGATTTTTAAGCCATCAGATGACTGATGTAATGGTCCTAATCTCCCACTGATTTTCATTGTTTACAGGTTGATGGACAGATATGAATCTACAGGGAGTGTTTAGAATGCAAAAAGAAAGGCGTCGGGACGAAAATCAGCACTTGTTACTGACGACATCAGGGAGCCTGCGCGCGCATACTTTGAGGATCAGCCAACCACTTCCACTCGACAGGCGGCCCAACAATTAAGCATATCCAAAACATCATTACAAAGGCTAATGAAAGCAGTAGGATTGTGTCCATACAAGATCCAAATGTGACAGCCGCTAAAGGGGGGGGGGATACTATGCAGTGGAGAGATTTCGCAAACCACGTAGTCGAGGAACTTAAAAATGGTTCCATCAGTGAATACAAGATCTGGTTCAGTGATGAGACCCATTTTCAGTTGAATGGTTTCGTGAACAAACAAAACTGGCGCCACTGAGGTACGGAAAATCCTCATCTCAGCGCCATTTCTTCACTGCATCCACAAAGGGTCATGGTCTGGTGTGCCATATCATCGAAGCAGATAATTGGTCCGATATTTATTGATGGTGTGGTCACAGGAGTGAAGTGTCGAGAGTTGCTAGAGCGTCACTTTGGCCCTGATGCGGGCCATCTCAACAGGACACGGCGGTACTGGTTCAAGCCAGATGGGGCTCGTCTCCAAAAAACTTCTGACGTCTTCACGTGGTTTGAAACGACGTTTGGTGAGCGTTTGATTGCATTGGATGCAGAGAAATTCACGGGGCACGGGATAGAGTGGACCCCATACAGTCCGGACCCAAATCCGTGCGACTTATTCTTATGGGGTTACATCAAGGTTAGAATCTATAGGAATAGCCCTGATTCACTAAAGGACCGAAAATTGGCTATCAGAAGTGAGATTGATGCACTTGATTACGACACACTCCAGCGCATTTTGACAGAGTTTTGGAACCGACTTTATAACACTATAGTCGGGGACGGTAGACATTTTAAGCATCTTGTATATTAAATGTCATTCATATCTTTATTCAATAAAATATGTTTCATGTTCTTGCATGTTGTCTTTTTTCCACAATGATCGCTTACTTTCTATCATGTTTTTCTGACCACCCTGTATATTCATGATTTTTTCAGCATGTAAAAATGTTATCTTCTCTAAAATATTAAATAACATGGTTATAGTTTTGAGAGTGGTTCACTCTCTTAAGGACCTTTCAATAATCTAAATAAAATTTACAGAATAAAGATATCTTTATTTAAATTTGACTTATGATGTTTTGTAAAATTGCTTTCTTTTCGTAAATTTTTTGCATATTTTGAGCCTAAATATCAAAATGTTTTAAAATTTGCATATTTTTTTTTCAGGTTATTCACTGTTTTTTACTTTATTCTATCATATAATGCACATAAATAGGCAATTTTTCAATTATTAAAAAAATCACCTCCGACAGTAGGCAAGCGATCTAACGAGATCGCTTTCGAAAGAGTGATACCGGTCCAGTGTCACTCGCCGATACTAAACGATTGCCGATTTTTAGCCGTAAACATACCGGCACTCCTTAGGAGCATGCCCGTCATTATTATCGGTTACCGGCATGAGAGTGACACTTAACCGATTTCCCTCTTTCGATGTCGATACAAAACCGACACTACCGGCTGTGACCCGATTGCGTGCCGAAAGGTCTGTGTTTGCTGGGTTACTACTATAGTACTAGTATTTTCATGTGTAATTTTTGCTTGTTCCTCTAAATAGAAAAGAAGAACATCAAGTTTGCGATTTTTCCGATTCTGAACTGAAGCTTCACACTTTACATTAATTTAACATAAATAACAATTTCCTCGTCAAAACAAATCTCAAATATTTGGAATACAGGAATTTGATTACAATTTTACTTTCCTGTATGCCATTTGAAGAATTATAAACCACAGAGAAATTCAAAAGGGATAAAATATTTTAAGTGTTACTAAAATATAAAATTTTCGTAGTAGAATGAGAATATTACAAAATTGAGATCATTCTAGGTACAGTAATAAATACTTTCGAATAGAGGTCTTCACGTATCTGAAATTTTAGGACGGTGTCAAACCTGGCGCGCATGGTATTGATCTTGATCCAACCCGGCCCGACATAAAAATAAAAATCTCGGCGTGGCCCGTTCACCGTGACAGCTATCTGGGCTCGGCCGATGTAAAAATAAAATTAAAGCAATTAAAAACGAAAATAGAAATATGTTTCATACAGATTTTTAGCAGTTTCGCCAACAATGTCTGTGTCATTCTCAACTAATACAGGAATAATTTACTAAATCATGAGTGATGCAAGACTGTACTGCATGTGGGCATGTGCGCGAGTACGGTGTGCATGTACATATACCAATGTATTCATGTAGTCATGTGTAGTCATGTGTATCCGCGTTTAAGTGCAACTATATCCCGTAAAAAAAAAAATATATATATATATATATGTTTTATTTTACTTTATTCCAGGATACGTGTGGCAACGCTTTTTTCTTAGACTGAAAGCGTAAAAGCTTTGTGAGGTAAAATATTGGCTCAAGTCGGACGCGATACAACAACAAAAATTAATCAAAAGCTTGATCTTCTCATTTTTAAGCAACGTCATTTGCTAAAAGAAGGTGTTGGTTTAAGTGATTTGAAGGCATTACATCCATCGTTCAATCGATTGCACATCCCAAACATATAACCATTAATTTATTTTACAACATGTTATTACAACATTTATTACTGATAAGAAAGTTTAATATTTAGTTAATTAAAAAAAAAATATATATATTCGAAGTAATGTGATGTACACTAATTTTTTTGCAAGGAAGTTTTTAATTTTCAACTTAAAAAGTTGTTCATTATATGGAAAAAAAAAAATCCTATTTCCTATTACGAATTTCGAAATAAAAAGTCATTTAAAAGCCATTTTAGCTTCGACAACCTGCTCTGGTCCGAAAGGATGTTTAATTTACCGGCGTGACCCGGCCTGTTTAAAAATTCATTTTTGCTTTGCCGTCTCCTCTGAAATCGAAAGTTTCCGGTAATTAATGGAAAATTAGTATGTAAAAGAAATATGCTGCATTAAATATAACTCTTCAGTATAGTCCTTTTAAGTGCTAAAAATCCCTTTAATTCAGTCATTATTAAATAAAAATCAGAAGATATGTATCTTTATGTATATCACAGAAAAGTAATAATAAAATAATCGCGTCTGAATTTTGGTTATATCCTAAAGAAATAATAAAGCGAACCATGATAAATCGCAGTGGAACTAAAGCAAAGGTAAATTTACTTATTTTATCGATTAAATTTTGATATCGTGAATTTCTAAAACTTAATTATGCTTTTGAAAAGCTTAAAGCGAATCATGATAAATCACACTGGAACTAAAGCAAAGGTAAATTTACTTACTTTATCGATTAAATTTTGATATCGTGAATTTCTAAAACTTAATTATAAAATACAAGAAAAGTCCCGGTTCGGAAACGCACCGAATTCTGAATGCAGGGAAAATTTTAAAATCAAACTCGAAATGTACAAAACTCGTCCAGATGCTGCTTGCGTGCCAATAGACCAAAGTTTGTTAATAAAATCATTTTTAAATTTATGAAATCAAAGAAGGTAGTGAATCAACAAAGCCTTTGCCTGCTTCGCTGGTTACTATATTTAAAAGAAACTTATTTCCATATCGCTTTATAATAAATAAATAATAATAAAAAATAAATAAATAAATAAATCATGAAATTGCTCGAAAGCTCGCTTTGGTTCCCCGCTGCCTTCGGCAGCGACCCACTCATCCGCAGACTCTCGGGTGCCTGTGTCAATAGCTTACCAGTAGGCTTCCATTTGGGTGCTTATCAGATGACACTTTCGAAACGGACAGTATCGAAAAAATTGAAGTAGCAATTTTGTATTTGAATCCCAGTTACATATGAACACCACTATACGTGGTGTACATAATATTTTCTTTCACGTTATTTTCTATATTTATTTGATTTATTCGATCAACGATAAAATGACAACAATTTCGCTCCAAATATAATATTACAATGTGCTATGATCGGTTACGTCTATCGCATGAGACAATTTTTGGGGTTATAATAGTAGTTGAGTTAGTTAATGGTAGCTGGTATGTAGAAAAATAAATAATGAAATAATGAAATATGTAAACGTGATCATGGAACAGTGTTAACCTCTTCACCGGCCACCCCGAGATAACTCGGGAGAAACGTAGCCCTCCACATACTACAGTGGCCGGTGAAGTGGTTAATATAGCTCCCCTGGGCGACTTTTGAAATTTTATCGCCATTTAAGACAAAAATATATACTTATGTGATTATTTTTCTGTTTCTTTCTTTTCTTTTCTTTTTCCTTACATGTTCCTTCTTTTCTTTTCTTTTTCCTTACATGTTCTTTCTTTTCTGTTTTTCAATATTACATAATTTATTTATATTTTTGATGCACTACTTGGCTTAATCCTTTTGCGAAAATGGAGTTCTTGGCGAAAAATGTCCGATCTATTTCAGCATCAAAATTTTAAAAATTACCCAGGATTATCAGTAAGTAAAGCTCTTGATTATGCCAAGCGCGATTCATCCATACCAAAAATATACTATTTAAACAAAAGGGAAAAAAAAATCTAAAATTGAGGTATATTATTTTTTTTTTACTTCCACTTTCATATTTTTATTTTTTCATATGCATGAGAAAATTTAATATTTTATAAATTTTTATTTTTCGCGTGAAAGTATATTTCATTTTATGTAAAAAAAAAAAAAAAAAATTTTTTTTTTTTTTTTTTTTTTTTTTTGGGGGGGGGGGGGGCAATAATTAAAAATTTAAATGTCCAATTTTTAAGCTATTACCAGGTTATTATTTTTATATTTTAATTAATTTTAAAAAATTTAATCAAAATTTCGTTACAAATAAGGTACCAAATAAAAGGACTATTTTCCTAAATCCGTCGGATTAAACAGCTTATCAATCGGATAATTAGATTTTTTAAAATTAACTAAAGTATGAAACTTTGGTGGCAACTTGCGTCCACACACTGACAGAGTCCAAGGAAATCTCTTAGCTGTTTATATATATATCGATTGTTAATATTACTTAATAATAACGTTTATTAATTTAACTGTTATATGCCGGAAAACAAAAAATTTGCTGTTAGTGGTAGGAAAAGGCAAGGACCAAAGTTTAAATTAAATGCTTAATTGCACATATAGATTTTTACAAAATGTTTGCTATACCTAAAAATATATTTGATTTTAAAAAATTCTGCAAATGAAAGTACAGTTGTATTATTCCTAATTTCACAAATGTCACCTATTTGGAATTACGTTGAAACGTTATATCTTGAGCGTGACGTGTAACATTATATATAAACTTTCCGCAAACATTAAAACTTTAGCATTAATATTTCCAGTTAAAAGCTTGGGATTTTTCTTAGTATTTCTTCAGAAAATCACATTATCTTGAACAAAATATCCTTTCATTTCTGGATAAAAAAAAAAAAAAATTCCAGTAAATAAACTAGAAACTTTTATAAATATAGAATTTTTACTATGAAATGTCATTCGTACAACTATTCAATTGTTTAAACTCAAAATATAATATATATCAATTAATAATAGGAAAAAGTCAGGGAAAATATTCTTTGGAATTTAAAATGTCTTCAGATAATCATATATAACATCAAATTTAATCTTTAGTTACATATTTGAAAAGAAAAAAGGAAATAAAAAAAATTAACTTTTAACTTTGTTATGATTGATAAAACAAATAAATATATTTCTTGCTTATGAAAATGTTTACTTGATATTATAATTTGTATGTAAGACGTGCTGAAAGTTTTGCCTTAAGAGCAGTTATTTTGATGTTAATTAAAATTCATGTTAATTGTGCCTTGAAAATCACATTTTTAATCGTTTTGAAGTGATAATTTCAGGTTATTAACAATATTTTATAACTACATTTTCTTCCTAACTAAAATGTTACGTGACGAATCCTTTGTAAAAATTTTGTTGAAAAACTGCCTAGCACGATGCAGCACGTGAACTATTTTGAGTTTTATTGTTCATTTTGTTCGCGCTAATAAAAACAAAAGCAGTTTTTATTTAAAAAAAAATAATTATTATTTTTAAACATGCTGTTTTTATATTTTGGAGATTATTCTGTTTGTTTTACTTACTCATTTTTATTTTAAAATAAAAGATGAAAGTTCTAATTTAGCATGCACAAGTTTTTTTTTTTTTTTTTTTTTTTTTTTTTTTTTTTTTTTTAAATTTTTTTAACGTGAAAGATATGTAGGATAAAAAAACTTGTACGATATAGCTTAAATATTTTTCTCCTCTTTTTCAATGCATTTGCTTATAATATTGCATTAATTTTGATTTTCTTTTCTATTGCTTACAAACCCTGTTTGATAATTCCTGCATACTTATTATATATAATCTGAATTGTGCATTGGTATGCTAATTAAATCGAAAAAGACAAAAATACCAGAAAGCATTGCATTATGGTGTTAACGTGTGTTTATATATATAATATATATTTTCTCAATCTGTATTTTAGTTTACTCTTGGAATTGTTTTACGTTACCGAGGTATTTTTTATTCAACCGCGAACAATCGGAAAAAAAAAAAAAAAAAAAAAAAAAAAAAAGTTAAATTTTTCTTTTTAATAAATGTAATAACAAAAAATATATTAATTTAAAATACTGAAAGTTATATAAATATATATAACTTGATTTCTTTTAATATGGGATTTACATACGAAAACAGAAACTGTATTTCGAATATAATAACCTTATTTTTGATAGGTCTTAATAATCTTATTATTTATTTATTACATTTACTGCAGCAAGCGGGAATGCAAATATACATGAATATTTATACAATATAATAGAAAAAGTTTTTTGTTTGTACTGTCATAAGTTAACAAAAAAAAAAAAAAAAAAAAAAGTTAAAAGGTTTAACAGTGCATAGTGCCGCCACGTTTCCCGCGCAACATACACCCAAGTGGCGGTTCCTGTAACGTGACATACTCCCAAATTTAATCATCATATTTTTTCATCATATATATCTTACATGGCAGGTATTTTGCATATATATATAACAAAAGCTGAAATATAGCTTTCTCGTAAATGGAGTTAAATTGCAGCATAGTATGGCTATATTTCGTCCATTTATACCCAGATTAAATCAGCCTGGTTTTACATATTATCCATCACACATACCAAGTTTGAAGCATTTATATACCATAGAAGCTGATATATTGCCTTCTTGTATACATAATTAAATTGCAGCGCAGCAGCGCCAACTATTGGTCGATATACACTCAAATTAAAACTGTATAATTTTACATAATATCCATCTCATGTACCAGGTTTGGTACAGTCCTAAGAACATGATCCGACAAAGATTTATTTAACAAAACAGTATTAACTCTAATTTTTTTATATAGGAATTTTTGCTAGTGTTCGAATAGTTTTGTTACCGAGTGTATGTTTATGCACTACAGAAGTAAAGGCTGAGATGTAGCCTTCACTTAAGTGGAGTGAATTCCAACATAGCAGCTCTATCTGTTGGGTTATATATTTCAAAAACTAATCATAGCCAACTTAAATCAAGTTTAACCAATTATTAATCTTGCTTAAATACCGTCTATTGGTTCGTAAGAGACAAAATTTTACTAACACACCACAAACACATACACGCGGACAAATAGTCATTATCTAAAAATGGGCGTATCATATTTAAGACATCTCAAAACGTGTAAATTCATCGAAAACTGGAAATCGAAAATTTTCATGAATCCAATACTTTCATATACATCATTTTATATACCAGCTCCACATAAATTGACATAAATTGACAAAAATTTAATCAATATATTTTCTCACAATTATATTTTACATATGCAATTCAATGCAATTTTTATCGATATATGCTGAAACATAGCCTTCCGAGAAACCGCATAAAGAATTAGCAGCGCCATTTTTCGGCCTATATGCGCCAAAATTCAATTAGATTAATTTTTGATAACATGTATCTCATACATCAATTTTGGTACATTTATATAGCATAGAAGCTGACACATATATGTTTCCCATAAACGAAAAATATTGCAAAATAGCAGCGTCACTTGTCGTCCGATATGCATCCAAAATCATCCCGCACAGCCACATAACACATCTATAAACACGCATAAAAGTTTAAAAATCAAAAAACTAACTAAACATATGTATAACTGAAATGCGTATTTGACATGCGTGTGTGTGTTAGGGATTAAGGCCGATTGACAACACTGGGGTCCTAGGCCTGAGGGGGAGTGCCTTCCGTGGAGGTCTTTCTAAGGGGTCCTAGCCCGTATTTACGCAAGTTTCGGAGGAAACCACGGAAAACTCCGAACGGCTAGGCCGACGAGCGCGACCGGGGATCGAACCCGGCACTTCACGTCTACCAGCTTTGAGCGCAGAACCGCTCGGCCGCTGGTGGGCCGTATTTGACATGCAATTTAAATATTTGCAACTGCAAGATACTTCTTTTTTCAAAGTTAAAATGAAATACTTTTAATAAAAGGCCACATGCATATACTATACAAGCTTGTACGAAAAACAGGTAACTCTGTCATCGATTATTTTCAAACTATATTTACTATAACGTTATTTAGAAAGATTTGGATAACATGTATCTCATACATCAATTTTGGTACATTTATATAGCATAGAAGCTGACATATATATGTTTCCCATAAACGAAAAATATTGCAAAATAGCAGCGTCACTTGTCGTCCGATATGCATCCAAAATCATCCCGCACAGCCACATAACACATCTATAAACACGCATAAAAGTTTAAAAATCAAAAAACTAACTAAACATATGTATAACTGAAATGCGTATTTGACATGCAATTTAAATATTTGCAACTGCAAGATACTTCTTTTTTCAAAGTTAAAATGAAATACTTTTAATAAAAGGCCACATGCATATACTATACAAGCTTGTACGAAAAACAGGTAACTCTGTCATCGATTATTTTCAAACTATATTTACTATAACGTTATTTAGAAAGATTTGTTTTGCAAGAAGTTCTCAAACGCGTTAAAATTAACTGCAGTTGGAGGGAAAGGATGTTGCTCGCCAAATCGCGTGCACTTTTGTCTTTTTACGCCAAATATTTGAAGTTTTTTTTTTTTTTTTTTTTTTTTTTTTTTTTGGTAGACTTTTTAGTGGGATTCCGCCGACAAATTTGACTAATCTTGTATTACCCATGTAAGTAATATCTCTGTAATTTTTTTTACAATATTCGCTTTAAAGACACCTTCCTTGTTAGCAGTTTTTATCAGTTCCTTTTTTGTAAAATGTAGTTGGTTCGGACTGGAAGGAACTTTCGACCGCTTGGCTGACTTGAAATTCAGAATTGAAGGATTTTCTGTTCTTAAAGTTTTACAAGAGGCAAAAAATGTGGTACTCTTTCCGGACAATGTCCTAGGATTAAAGTAGATGGAGAGAAAGCAGATCATCCAATTTTAAGAAATTTATCTTGAGGCACCAAAGTGAAGACATTTCTGCAACTAACGAGTAGTACTGCTTTTCATGGAGTTTCTCTTTCACTCTTTGCTGCTGGTGAAAGCAGATATATCCGCAGTAATTATTAAATTTTATTTCAACATTCATGATGAATTATTCCCAAACAAACTCAACGTACCTACACATCATAAAATCTCTGTCCCATCAATTTTTACTTTCGGATCTGGTGGAAGTGTTAATCTATCTTTTACAGACGATACTGTCAAAGGTAACCCATGTTTTATCGCTTTTTTATAATCATGTCTAAAAAGGGTTATTTTCTTACCTGGATGAGTATACTTATTACGATTGACATACATTCTTCTTTATTTCGCTCACTGAGATTGCGTTCGAAGTTACGATAAACAGTTAGTTTATTGTGATACATTAAATATTTTTGCTAAATATTTTGGTGAGTAACATGCATTTTGCTCTATATTGTCCTTAAAAGACTGTACTGAAGGTCAAAAGGACGCCCCACTTTCGGTTCTCCTTTTAAGGTCGTATCTCAGGAACGGAATTTGGCAAACCTATATCTAATTCGGGGGTCGTACACCCGTCCTTTTTTCAGGACACTCTCAGCGATAAGAAATTTCTGCCTCTTCTGTCACCCCTAATTCCATGCAAAAATAATTCTGGTACGTTTACGTTAATGTGACATGATTATACAGAGTAGAGATTATTTTATAAAAGTAGTGGTGGCAATAAATTCGAATATTTCACATCTATGAGACTGTCGTGAAAAAATGACGGAGAGTACGACCCCTGTCTAATTATTCGATCGATCATCAGTCTTTAAACGTATACATTTCATATATAATTTTTCTGACGTCTTATATATATTGCCTTATTTAAATTCCCAAAACATTTTATAACGAATATGCACTTTTCAGAAAAATAGAAATATGTATTTTTTTTTTTAATTTAATATAAAGAATAAATTATGTATTTTTATTATTTGATTGACATTTTCTATTGAAATTATTTTGAAACATTCAGCAATAAATAACAAATTTCAAATAAATATTTTTTGCATTTAAGGATGTGCTTTACTTACGGAATTAATTTTGCCTGATATTTTTTTGCTTCATTGTTTACAAAAAATTATTTTTAAACCAGTAAGTTAAGTAATTCATATTTATTTTTAAATAAATAAGATTTTAATGCTTTTTTATCTCTCTGAAACCAAAGAATGTCTTTAAGTAGCTACAAGTGTTTGACTATGATATATATCCTTATTAAGATTTTGTAAACTATAATCTAAACTATGAAAAAGTATATTATAATTAATTAAAAATACATTACTGAAAACATACATTAAAAAATATACAAGATTTTGCTTGTTTAACTAAAACTTTTCCTGAAAAGACATATTATCTGCCCATTAAAAAACAAAATTACTGCCACCGTAAAACCAAGAAGATTAAATGTCTGCTTAATTTATCACAAATTCTCATTTAGTGACAGAAAATCAATGACTTATTTAATATTTGGTGAACAGAATTATTAACTCTCCAACTCGAATTCATCTGCCATATTGTTTGTTTTCGTTAGCTGTGACCCTGCTCACCTATGCGCATGCGTGAGGTCTGCATTGATTTTGTTAAAATAGGGTAGAAGCGTAGAAGATGAGAGAATGTTTACATTTTACGAGTGAGAGATTGGCTAAGTGCCCATCTCATTCAACGCATCACCCCTTTTCCGAGTAGGATCGTTCCGCGAGAGGTAGACATGGTTTACGAAAACGGACAGTACGTTCGGTTACGGGGTTGCTTTTATAAATTATACTGTTCCAGAAACGATGTCACAATTTAGTACCTCAAATGACTTTGAATATTGATTGAAATGTCATGAATATATTGAATAATTATTTATAAAAATAGAGTACACTGCATTAATTGTCTGGGTGTTTATAAATACATCACATTTGCGTCAACTTTCTGTTTAAGGAAGATAAACAGAATAGTTGATACACATAGTTTCATCATTGAATAGATAATTTTAAATTATTGTAAAAGTTTGAGACCACAAGTAATTAAGGGCTAGTTAAAATGAGACCACTACATTTATCTTCAAAAATTATTTAAATGACAAAATCCAATTTCAAAAGTAAGATGTTTCTAAAAAATAGTTATTTATGTATTTTTTACTTAAAACTGTTTATTTGGTCTTTTTTTTTTACTATCAAATATATTTTGTGATTTTTAATACCTAAAAATTTTTTTCTTAAAAAAACTCCTCAAAAAATTCTTAGGACACTATGTAAGCAACGAAAAATTTTCTTGTATCAATTGACACCTTTTGTACTAATTATCTGCGAAAATGAACGCGTCGGACCTTCCGGAGACCGAACTCTCGACCACCGCGTTATTAACTTGACGAGGAGTGACAAACAAGGAGTGACAAACGGTATGGCTTATATTTACTTTAAAATGAAGGCGCCTTGTTTACTAGCGTGACACGAAGACACAATGACAAAGTCAATTTCATATAAAAAACTTCTAAAAAACAACAATTTAAATGTTTGGTTAACAAAAAAAAAAAAAAAAAAGAAAAAAGCACGCATTAACTGTTCGATCTGACAAAACATGTAAACCAGTATCAAAGCAGAAAAATTATATGTATTATAAATGGGAACTTTAAAGACGAATTGGACTGAAATTTATAGTGGTAACAGCAAAAATTGAATCGTTCAATATTTGCATATCGAAAATTGGGGGAAATGCCGTAGTTTTTACTTAAAATTTCTACAAAGTCCCCTGCTGATTATGTTATTAATTTATTGATCTCCCTTGAAAATTTATACTTTTGAAAAGGTAATAAAAATATATAACTATTATTATCTATAACTATATTAAATGTATTATCTTAATCTTGGAGTAATATGGCCATCTGTTTAAGGGTAGAAGGGTTTTTGGGAATTATATATAACACGGATTATATTTGAAACAACAAAATAAAATTTTTAACTATATTTTTTAAAGTTAAATAACTCAAAATATTACCTTGTTAGTATTATCTATTACCGTATTTGGTATTTTGCTTTTATTAATACCCAGACCCAGGTAACATAAAAATATCGGCCAATGTCCTACCGATATTGGACGATATTCTGAATGTCACTGAAAGTCGGCTCACAAGCGGCCGAGTGGTTCTGTGCTGAAAGCTGGTAGACGTGAGGTGCTGTGTTCGATCCCAGGTCGCACTCGTTGGCCTAATCGTTCGGAGTTTTCCATGGTTTTCTCCGAAACTTCCGTAAATACGGGCAAGGACCCCTTAGAAAGACGGAGTGCACTCCCCTCGGGCCAACATCTATCGACGTTGTGGAAAGAATCAATGTGTTTATTGAGCATGCGTAGCGTTTGAGATGCCAAAAAAGCGATATTTATTGATGTCTTGGTAATATTACCAGACATCAGAAAAAAATATCCGTGAACATTTTTTAGAGGGGAGGGTGGGGGCATTTTGTATTCTCTAATATCGTATTTGTATAATGGCTAATATATTTATCTACCTGAGGATGTAACTTAAAACAACAGAAAAGACAACCACGCATCTTTCCTTAATGCAAAATTTTCAACATCTTGCCCCAAAAAATTTGCTAATGAACCCGCAAAGCGTTGAACATGACGTAAGTTCATTAACTTATAAAAATGAAAATTATCCCCATTTATATGTTTTGTGGAAAGGCTAGACACTGTTTTTTTAAACTTATCAAAATTACTTTTATTATTTTTAAACTACAATTTACATAAATAATTAAACAAGGACAAGTCAGATTTTTGACACTTACCCAGTAAAGAGAGATGGATTACCAATCCAAACTAATCTAGGAAATTCTTAAAAATTCTCAAAAAAGTAACATATGTTTCGTTGCTGATGTACCTCTCCTATGAAAGGCCAGCGACTTCCTTCGGCGCATGCGTTTCAGAGAACTACGTAATAGGACATCTTATTCAACATGGCTTACCCCAACTAACCCTATTTGGTTAGAAAATTTTCGGACGATTTTAGGTCATTCAGGTCTTTAAAGGAGAGGTCACGACATGGAAAATTCAGATTGGGACGAAACTTCGCCAAATTATAGTATACTATTGAGATAACAACATATTACAGCAGTAGCGCGCACTAGCCTCACAATTTCGAGAAAAAAGCCTTTCAAGTTTCTGTAAACTTTAAGTGCAAGTTATTTCACAACTGAGTAAGCGCTCCAGTGGCGTACTTGCTAGAGCAAGCGGCTGCCACTAAGAGTATCTGGATTCGATGCTACATACGGTAATTCTTTTGACATTTTTTTTTTTTTTTTGGCTCTCTTTAATTATTTATTTTAAACTTTTTTATTTTATTTTATTTTATAATTCAATTCAAAATTAAAAAATAATAATAATAATAAATAATAATTTAATTTCTTGAATAAAAAATACATAATTTTTTCTATTTGTAATATTTATAACTCAAAAATACAAGAAATTTCTATAACTTAAAAAAAAAAAAAAAAAAAAAAAAAACAAGAAGAAGAAGCTTTGTTTTAACCACAAAATAAGGTAAAAATAAAGAAACTTCTTTTTAATTATTTATGTAAACATTTTATTTTATTTTAGGTATATTTAAAACAATGCTAAATTTTATTTTTTAAATTACAGAAAATAAAAAATATATTACAGAGAAATAGTGATTTTAATTGCTTATATAATTATCATCCAATTAAATTATTACAGGCAAACAAATGTTCCAAATGTACGATATCTTTAAATGTAGATTTTAAATGTTAATCAACATACTTTTTTCTTCGACAACGACTTGTTTTTTATCCTTCTGTGCATGAAATAAAATTTCAGCTGCTCTCTAAACAAGCTAAAAGTGGTTACACAATTTATACATAATCAAACCAACTCAGAAAGCTCAAACCAAGATTTAGGTACACCTGCTAACTATTTTACACTTCGGTTTATTTTTTAATTATTAACTTATTTTTTTCTGTTTTTTTATTTTTGTTACTCAGGGTTTTGTTTGTATATTTATTTTATTTATTTACTTATTTTTCTATTAAAGCTGCAGTGGAAAAATTGTAAGGATGGATGATTGTAAAATTTAATCTTTTGAAAAATTAAACCTACAATTTAAAAAATTTAATAAACAATAATTATTGAATTTTTGAATTTTAAAAAAAAAGTTTCTTTCTTAATTAATTTCTTAAAAAAATTTTCTTTCTTTCTTCAAAAATGCTTTAATAAAAAAGCCTCGCCGATTTATTATACTGCTTATATGCACACCATATAAGCATTATAATAAATCAGCGAGGCTTTTTTTAAGCAATTTTGAAAAAAAGAATTTTCCTTTAACAAAATTAACGAAATCATCTTTCCGTTAAGGAAAATAATTTAAAAATCCTAGGAATATCATAACAATAATTTAAATTATTTTATCTTTTTATTTAAACATTTTTCAATATAGTTTTTCATTTAAAAATAAAATATAATGTAGTATAAATTCATTTACATATGATTAATAGAAATCGCATTTTCCTAAAATTATTATCTGTCTCAAATGATTTTCTAAAATCGATAAAATGATTTTTCTTTCTTTGCAGAATGTCTTACATTAAACACAATTTCCTTTCAAAGGCATCACTTACTTAAGAATAATTACATTCGATTACAAGCCTGAAAAGACCATCTGAACAAAGTGACTTTATTTGGGTATGTTTCGCACGCATCAGCTTCAAATAAGATAACATCGCAATGTGTTTCTTTAGAAACGCTAATAGATAATTTGTTCAGAGATTAGAAACACAACTCGACTAATTAATTTTACAAGACGGTAACAGGTTCAAACTTACTTCTGAAACTGAAAGATTTTGATTTATCTTTTTTTATTCAAGCAACGCGTTGTGTAGAATGTTAATAATAAACATGGCGACGTTTAACGATTCAAGCTTAAAAAATGCAAGTTTTTCAAATAAAAATTACTCTTTCGGTTACATATTTTTTTTATTTACTTTTTATTTTAATTTTAGTTATTATAACAATGTTTGTAGGTAGTATTAAAATGTCTGACGTTTTAAAATTTGCACATTTTTCAAGACTGTTACATGTTTTTTCCTCTTTCTAAATTACATAGTATTCTGCTACATATGGATATGTAATAAATCTTGAAATTAAACGCTTTAGACAATTGAGTTGAGTTAGGGAAAGAAGAAGTTAGCAAGATGCAGCATGGTAAGGTGCAGTTGGTAAGATTCTCATGGTAACAAATGTTATGCATCTTTTGAAGATTTAAAGAACTTCAATGGAATCATGGGACATTTATATTATTATTACGATTCATATATTTTTTCATTTAAAAAAATCCCAATAACCATTAAACAAGAACTGAGGAATTACATAAGTATCCATGATATATATATATATTTCCTTTTGTTCTTGAATATTATTAATGTTATTTAAATAAATGCATATGCAATCGGAGCGCACTTGGAACAGTGCACTAAACATGTTGCTGTATATAACTGGAAAGAGTATTGTTCTAGAAAATGCAATAAAATTGTAATGGAAATAGAATTATACAGCAAAAATATCTTTCTGCTTTTTAATACAGTCATATTTCAGCTGTAAAATGAGAGGGAGTACCACAGTTACTTTTTCAATGTTACTGAAAAACATGCCGTGTCTTATTAGGAGTCTTCGTTAATACTACAGACGAAAAACATATTTAAGTAATTTTTTTTAATTGTAACATGAATCATACATAGACATTTATATTGACGAAAAAAAAAAACACTTTGTTGGAAATATGAGTATTAATACTATCATAAGACATTTAATTTCAAAAGAATAATTGCTAAAAATATTGATGTTGCAATTATTTGCTTCTATAACAAATATGATGGCAACCATATGCACTTTTCTATTTTGAAAATATTTTAATAATTCATAATTATTAAAGTTAAATCCCTTTCTCGTGTATATTTTTTAACACCTGGACAAATATCTTACTAGAGTACGCATTCAAAACAGAAGTTCCTATCGAAAGGACTAACCAACATTAAGGGGGATTTTCGTCAGTCATGTGACGAGTGAAACGGTCAGATACATTTGTTTTACCAAACTAGACTTACTTCGATCTTTTTGTTTACCACACTTGGCTTATTATCGCTACTGCAAAAGTTCTCCCTCTTTCTCTTTCTTTTACCAATTTGTGACCCAGTGACATTTAAGGATGAAAACTGAAAAGCACTCATCACATGATTTCGACCTTAGTTACTTGCTTCGATGAGATATGCGCACTAGTAAAATATGAGGAGCAGACATTCAAACTGTGTTTTTTCAAAAAAAAAAAAAAAAAAAAAAAAAAAAGTTAGTGATTTTTCTTTAATTTCAACATAAAATAGTACGAAAATATACTATTATTGTTATTTAATACTAATTTTATCCCATTATAAATTTACTTAGAAAATTGAGGTTTCAATGAAAAAGTGCTTCCTCTAGAGCCTGTCTCCATTTAAATGGTGATTTCTCCAGTCAGCCAATCAGAGCTGTTCTTAATGGTCATGTGACGTGCACACGTACCGGTTTTTATGTTTGCTTATTTTGTTCATGCTATGTTGGTTTATACTTTTTCATTCAAAAAGTGTTTTATCCACACTGGAAGCATTCAAAACATGTTTCCTTCTCGGGTTTTCGATCAAAACATGATTTCTCCAAATTCCAAATGCATGTTTCTAATTAATTTTAAGGGGGACTTCAAAGATTTTTTAATAACTTGTATGAGCATTTTGGCTAAAGGCAAATTTATTTCTCATTTCCATGTTATACTATATCGTTCTGTCAAGAGTTATAAATAATGAAGTTTTCTTTTGTGAAAACAATTCGTTGTTGTGTGGTTATTTATAAATTAAAGTATTGACAGTGTAAAACAACCAACAAAACCCAAATACAATTTATTTACTTGGTTAAATTTATAAACACATTGCAAAACAATAAAGTATGGGGTACGTGTTTCGTACGGAAATACGAGCAAGTATTTTAGGCTGATATATTCTTTTAAAATTATCACAAATACTTCTACTAAAACAAATATTCTTATATAGGAAATGTTTAAAAGAAAATAATGCAGATTGTGTTTAAATAACATTTCCTGAAATTGGCTATTAATATTAGCGTTCGTAGCAATTTATTTTTCTGAAGAGACACTTTTAATATTGTTGTTAACTGTGTTTTGTAATTAGTAAAGTGCTCATGCAATATAGTTCAAATTAAAATTGCGATAAAAGTGCTAAAATATTATACAGCCTTTATATAATTGAAAAGTAAAATTTTTTTAAATGAATTCAATTTTCTCCAGTCATTGCTCATTCAGTTATAAAATTTGACAGAACGAATTTATTTTCGCATAAGCAATATGAAGCTTTCAATGAAAAATACTGATTACATTAGCTACATTATTTAACTTCGTTGTGAAACAAAATTAAATTGAGATAAAAATATGTAGGTATATTATTTAACTTTGAATCATCTAAACTTAACTACATTATTTAACATCACATTAAAACAAAATGCATGAATAAATTATTTAATCATATTTTTAATGAATAAGCAATTAGATATATCACCCATTATTGATTTTATTTTTAAATGTTATTTAATTTAAAAGATACTCCTACAAATATTTTCGGTGTTACAAAAAGTGGATGATACCGAGTAGAACATGCATGTGTTTATATATATATATACAGGGTGTACGATAAATAGCACCCAAACTCTGTACAGCCAGATTCCTCGTTGGGAGTACATAACAAAAATACCCAAAGAACTGTACCTGTACGATCCATAGTTTACGAGAAAAATACGAAAAACAAAATATGACGTCTCAGCCGGCGCAAAAAAAAACATTTTATTTGGCCTATTAACAGCAGTATTTGTAAATATTTATAAAGGCAGCTCAAAGTGATATATAAAGGCAGCTCATGTTCAAAGTGACCATCATGCATATCAAAGATATATATGCGAATACTGCTGTTGGTGTGTCCAATACAGGGTTTTTTCCTTGCACCAGCTGTGACGTCATACTTTGTTTTTCGTACAGTTGTGAGGTCGAGCTATGGACCGTCACCAAAAGTTGGGACGGTTAAATTACTTCGTCGCCAGTAACTCGGCAACAGTTGAGGTTGAGTTGGTTTTATGTCAGCATTGTGCAGCAGTAAAATAATTAGGATCTCGGTGTTAGATGAGTAGAAGAGATGTTAAAAGGTTTTGATTGAAATGAAATGAAAGGGAGTTGTTGAATGGAGTATAAAAGGAAGGATAGTGAATTGCTAGGATATAGATATAGGATGTGATGTAGTGGAATGGTAATGAGTTGGTAGCTGATTGGTGTGGAGTTAAGAGTAATGTTGATGGTGATGGTGATAGCTTTATGCGTATGAAGGCAGAGAGGTGTAGCAGTGTGGCCTAAGTTAAAAGGATCAATCGTGCTTTCGGGAATCCGGCCGATATCCTAGTGTGAGAAGAGTAGTGATAGCAGAGAGCTACCATCGACAAGATCAGTATTGGTGAGACACTTTTAAGTTATGCTTCGTTAAAGTTATTTTCTGGGGTTTATTGAAAGTTATAATAGTTAGCTCAATGCCCTCCTTACTATAGATTGCTAAATAAACTTCGTGTATTTATTTGTTAACTTTGTCTCGAGCTCTTCTTATTTCTAGTTAATTAAGCAATTAAGTATTCAAGTTTGTATTTAAGATTTAGTAAAATCTACATTAGAAAATCATGGCCAACTCAGATTCTCTACAGTGGCGCCCAAACGAGTTCGACCCCCCCCCCCCCCCCCGCTCGAGTCTATTTTACCGGCTCAAATAATGTACTTAAATTTTTTGAAGATCTTGAGAATTATTTTGATGTATGTCATATTGATATTTTTGATCGTTTTAAATGGTTAAAATACTCCTTAAAAGGAGAACCTAAAATGTGGCTTGACCTAATTGCCTGTCATTCTTTGGGTCAAAATCCCACCTATGAAGAGTTAAAAATCAAAATTATAAACACCTTTTCCTTAAGTGCCGATAGAGCAAGATTAAGGCAGGAACTTTATACACAGAAAATGTCTGTATTTGATAAACCGACAACCTTTTTCCTGCGTAAGCTCGATTTAATTAAACAACTCGATCTAAATTTATCCTTTTTAGAAATATTTGATATTATAAATCCGCTGTTCACGGTGCCAATTCAAGATTACCTCGAGTTAAAGCCAACCGCATCTGTTGATACTCCTTTTCAAGTTCTCTATAAATATCAAGCACGTCACGCTATTAAACCGGCGGATAAGTCTAATCGCTGGCAAGAACCCTTCAATGTTCAAAACGAACAGCGAGAAAATTTCGCCCCCCCTCAAAATGTTAATTTCAATCATCCGCAACAAGCTAACTTTTTACAAGCAAGACCCAGTGACTTAAATCAAGAGGAAAATGTTGCAAGAAATCAACCGAGCCCCTATAATACCAAGGTACAAGCTATATGTTTAAATTCTCTTTCTATTTCTTCAGTCAACTTGCAGCGTTTAAATTCTTCTCAATGCATTTCCAATTTAAACTCTCCGTTTCCTTCAAATTTAGAGAAGAATGAAAGTTTATTAAATGTAGCGGCTAATCCTTTCATCAATAAATCACATTTATGTTTTCAAACTGTTCAGTCAAGAGACCTTTCTAGTAATTTAAATGCACCTCATAATAAATTACAGTTTAATTCTCAAACTGTCAAGTCGGCAGATTCTGCTATTTTTATTGATAAATTTCATGCAAATGCTAAACCGGTCGATTCCGGAAATTTATCTCATGAAACAGGAAAAATGGTCGCAGAAAAATGTTAACATTAATGTTGGTACTCAACCTTTAGCAAATAAGTTAAATTTATGTTTTACAACTGGTCAGCCACCAGATTTAATTATTAGTCAAAATGAAAATGTTGTGGTACAAGTAACAGAAAATAGCGGTTTAAACAACGATGCTTCTCATAAGCGACTAGCTAATTTAAATGAAAGTAGTGAAAAAGGACATTTAAGTTTTCTACATGTCAAGCCGACGGAATCCACTAGTTTAAACAAAAAAATAACTGACAATGTTGTAAAAGAAAATGGAAAGTTAAATAGCGGTCCTGCTCAGAAACTGCTAGCTAATTTACATAAAAATGAGGACATAAAAGAAGTAAATTAAAACATTTCTACGTTAAGGAATTAAATTTATATCCCACAACTGTCAAGTTGACAGAGTCACGTATTTTGGCTGAAAATCCTGTAAATGATATATTAAGTGACGCTGCTTCTAAAAATTGCTTTACAAAGTTAAAAGTAAATGATGTGATTTCCATTACTTCTTTGAACTGTTTTCAAGCTCGTAAGCCCTCCAAGACCTCAACACTCATGAGTAGAGATGGAGCGGAATCGTCCACTGATGCTACGGACAGCGACAGCGTGCCGGGTTCGATCACAGCCCAGGAATGTGCCCTCGCAACGCCTGACCTCCTGCTGCAAGCCTCCAGCCCTGTGATTTCTGCAACGAGTGCAATAACTAGCAGGACTAACTGGTGTAATGCCAATGCTGTTACAGCGGAAACCGTCCGTAAGGTCGTATCGTTCTTTATTTTATTTTTTCTCAAGTATTTGTTTATCAGAGCTGTACCAAAATGTAAGACATATATTGAAGCCGTTTGGACTTGTGAATCTCTTCTGAAAGAAATGAACTTTCTCAAATTAAAAACTGTAAAATTTAAATTAGTACATGAACTTTCATTTCGAAAATCATGTTTCTGCTTCAAATGTCAACATTTTCGTTCTCTCTTAATATATTTTATGCATGTATACTAAGTTCTTTTATTTTGTAGCAATCGCCTGCAGAACGGGTAATATAAAATTGTTTTTTAGCCTTTGTAAATATTCCCCCCCCCTTTTTTTTTTCGCATTTCTATAAATGTTATATCTGTATATATAACCTGCACATTTGTATATATAAAATGAATATTTCTTATTGTAAACTTTTGTATAAAAACCTAAAAGTTTCTCTGTATATATATATGTGTGTGTTTGAGTGGGGAAATATTTTTTTTTTGGCTATATGCATAAATCACGCGTAACTTTAAACTAAAATCACTAACAAATTAATTTTTTGTCGTTTCGCATGCTATAGCCCAGGCGGAAAAAAATTATTGTATATAAACTATTTTATGTATTCAGAGACAATTTGTCTCGTTTATCTATCTACAAAATGTAGTTTTTATATTTTTGATACTTTAAAAAGTTTCTGTTTTAGAAATATCTTTGATGCTCTAATCTGATGTCCGAAGTGTTATTCTGATGCCTGACGTTTCTGAATGAATTTTTTCTCAAGTACGTTGACCAGCTGATGTGGTTGAGCCTAGACTGGCTCTGTTATGGATGAAGAAATTCCTCTTCTAAGTTTCGAAGGATGATTCTGGACCTAGGCTGGTCTTTCGATGGATAATTAAAGTTCAAGATTTTATGTTCAATAAAATGATTTGCTCAATGTTACAAGTTTAAAATTATGTTTATTCCTTTCTGGATTAACAGAAAGATGGTTGTAAGCCCCATTGTATAGTTGAGCTAACCTATTTGAGGCGTTTTTTTTTCTCCCAGTAGTTTCCGGCTGTAAAAGGCCCTCAATTCAATTTAAAACTTAAATTTCTTTTTTTTGTTCGAGGTTTGTCCGGTTTTAAGCTAAAGGGTTTTTTATTCGCCATTGTATTTGAAGCTGTAAGCAGTTCATTGCTCAGCAAATTACACTTTAAATTTTTTTTCTAACTTATTTTAAAGTTTCAAATTAAGTTGTGGCTGCACTCACTCCTATGAGCTATATTAGGGTTTAAATTTACTCGTTAAAACCCGTTGGGGATTTTCCCGACTAAATTTTTTTCTTGGAGGGGGACTGTGAGGTCGAGCTATGGACCGTCACCAAAAGTTGGGACGGTTAAATTACTTCGTCGCCAGTAACTCGGCAACAGTTGAGGTTGAGTTGGTTTTATGTCAGCATTGTGCAGCAGTAAAATAATTAGGATATCGGTGTTAGATAAGTAGAAGAGATGTTAAAAGGTTTTGATTGAAATGAAATGAAAGGGAGTTGTTGAATGGAGTATAAAAGGAAGGATAGTGAATTGCTAGGATATAGATATAGGATGTGATGTAGTGGAATGGTAATGAGTTGGTAGCTGATTGGTGTGGAGTTAAGAGTAATGTTGATGGTGATGGTGATAGCTTTATGCGTATGAAGGCAGAGAGGTGTAGCAGTGTGGCCTAAGCTAAAAGGATCAATCGTGCTTTCGGGAATCCGGCCGATATCCTAGTGTGAGAAGAGTAGTGATAGCAGAGAGCTACCATCGACAAGATCAGTATTGGTGAGACACTTTTAAGTTATGCTTCGTTAAAGTTATTTTCTGGGGTTTATTGAAAGTTATAATAGTTAGCTCAACGCCCTCCTTACTATAGATTGCTAAATAAACTTTGTGTATTTATTTGTTAACTTTGTCTCGAGCTCTTCTTATTTCTAGTTAATTAAGCAATTAAGTATTCAAGTTTGTATTTAAGATTTAGTAAAATCTACATTAGAGAATCATGGCCTACTATGATTCTCTACACAGTCGGTAGTAAGATTATTTGAGCGCTAAAATTAATTCCTATATAAAAAAACGTACACTTAATACTATTTTGTTAAATAAATCCTTATTGAAACATGTTTTTAGACTGACTAAGAACATGACTCGACATAGATTTACTAAACAAAGTAGTATTAAGTGTACTTTTTTTTACTTAGGAATTATAATAGCTAGTGCTCGGATAATTTTGCTGCCGACTGTATTTGTCTCGTAAAGTATGGATCGTACAGGTACAGTTCTTTGGGCAATTTTTATGCACTCCCAACGAAGAATCTGGCTGTGCAGAGTTTGGCCGCTATTTAGGGGACACCCTCTATATATTGTAATTTGGTGACATTGTTCACGAATTTTTTGAAAAGCATTTGCCTTCATAGAAATAATGTTATTTTTATAAATTTACATCTCTAAATGCCCCGGAAAATGTTATGGCTGTTTCTTGAGATTTTACCGTGATTATCATATGGTTTCTTAATTTTCATAATCGTTTGATGATATTGTGTTTTTTCAATATGTAATATTGAGCTATTTGAGTTGTTTTTTAAATTCTACATGATTATTATCTCATGATTTGCTTGATATCTGCACACTGTAGTAATGAAATTATATATATAAAGCAAAGAATTGATAATGCAATCTGTAAAGAACTAGGCCGCAATAGACTCATCAATAGTGCGCCGAGTTAGTAATTGGAACATTTCGGGTTGGTTACTGAAATCGACCCAAAGACTGTCGTGTACAGTAATTGTGATCGGTGCACGTGAAATCTGTCGTGGCCATAATGTCTTCCATGTTACCATATAAAATATACCTCTGAAGTCACCGACGCAAAGGAGCCATATTCTCCATGGCGTATCAAAATTATGATGGCTTTTTTCCGGACCAACCTATGGGATGAATCGCAGATCGTCGCCAATTGCCCATAGTGTAGCACTAGTGCGACGTAAAACCACTCACTTTAAAAACTTTTAATAGTTTTCAAAATATACAGCATTGAAGTCCAATGATACTGCTTTAAAGACGAATGGTTTCTTCGCATACTTCTTAATGGCAAAAAATAATCACTTTGTTATAAAATTCGCTTGGATATAGATATTTGCACAAAAACTTTTTTAAAATTTGCTTTGGAATATTTATTTATCTTTTTAATTATTTATCCAAAACTTACATTTCAAAACTTATTAATTTTATAATACAGTCTGCCGCAAAATTATTCGAGCGCTAGCAAAAATTCCTACATAAAAAAATTACACTTAATACTATTTTTTAAAATAAATCCTTGGCGAATCATGTTCTTAGTCAGTCTAAGCTCTAAGAACATGATTCAACAAGGATTTATTCAACAAAACAGTATTAAATGTACTTTTTTTTTATATAGGATTGTTTGCTAGAGCTCGAATAATTTTGCTGCCGACTGTAGTAGAAGAATGTCTCCTGCTAAGGGCATTCTCTGTTTATGAGCACACCACCATATCTTTAAACAGAAAGCAAATAAGGTGAATTTGAGTACTGTCAAACTTGTATTGTGACAGTACGCAGTTTTTGTGCTAACACCGAAGTAAATAGACACATTTGCTTAACAAATGTAAGCATACAAAAAAAAAAAAATCTGAAAAAGAAAAAGCAACACAAAAGTAATTTTTGAATGTATTTAGAATGCGATAAATCGAAGTGAATTAATTTAAAAATGTAAGCGTAATGTATATTCATATAGCATATTCATTATATTTTGTAATGCAATATCAAATTTAGCCAAAATGTGGACATTATAAAAATTGGTGCCATTCCCGTTTGTGGGCACCTTCATATGACCAGTCCAAATTGTCAAATATGGTCGTTTATGTGGACAATTTTTTTTATTCGTGTTTCTATGTATGTTTAGGCCTTTTTAATCATGTCCACCCCGGAAAAGTCAACCTATTCAAAAGAAATGGATTTTAATTCGCAGTTAAAGCCATTTAGGATTGCTTAGTGAAAAGAAATCCATAAAATCGACTGCCCCAAAATATGGACTTCATCACAGCATCTGTGTCCCTCCAGAAGAAACCTGGAAAAAATAAGTCAACTCCACCTGTCAAACAGGTAGCGAAGCGCGCTGAAAATAGGAATCTCCACAATCTGATAATGATGTCGACTTCTGTGTATCATCTGTTTGGATAATCTGCCACTATGCCTAACAAGAGCACACTATATAAAATGCAATGAGAATGATCGTCTGGTGCATTTGAAGTGTGTCCATATTTTACAATTATTTTACTTGCAAGCATTGCACTTCTGATTTAGAGGACTAAGAACATTACGAATAAAATTGGAAAAATGTAATTTTCTGTAGTTATTTTGGCAACTGAATCCTTACAAAAGGAATAAATTTTAGTATTTCCTGTATTTATGGTGGTTTTTCTTATTATTTTCTCATTTTTAGCAGTTTTTTCAACAACCGGGTACAAAATTATTTTTGTCCAAAATGACCACTTCACAAAATTGGTGACAAAATTTTTCTGGTTGACTGAATCAATACAGTTACTTCATCAAACGTTAGCTAAGCGTTCTAGCTTTCCATTGGTATCCATACGTTTGCGTAATATTTACTCTATAAAAATTTATAAGCCAAAATCAAAACCGTACCCACAACCGCAGATATTCCTCTCTCTCTCTCTCTCTCTCTATCTATATATATATATATACGCACACACTCTGTAAAATACTCTGTGTCCGTAGTATTTGTATATTCGGCGCATTTAAATGTTTATGATGAAAATAATAAGAAAGATACAGACTTAATGTGCATGAAAAAAAAATCTACTCCTTCTTGCATTTCATCTTTTAAGATTAAAAGTGAATGAATCATTTCTCTAAATTAAGATAATGTGTATTGGTGTAAATGCTTGTCATGTATTTTGTTTGGTGGTATTGGTATTAGGGTTAATGCATATTGACAGCACAAGGGACTTTGACCTGGGGTATGTTCCTTCCATGGGAGTCTTTCTACGGGTTCCTATCTAGTATATATTCGAGTTTCCGAGAAAACCACGGAAATCTCGGAACGGCTGTGTCGACGAGCTCAACATGCTATCGATGAAACCCGGCACTTCACCCCTGGCAGCTTTGAGAGTTGAACCTCTCGATCACTGCTGGGGACTATATTGTTTGGCTAGAGTGAAAGAGAAATAGATGTAGTATTTGCATGTGCATAATTTCATGGTAAATATAGTGTCAGTCATTCACAAGACATTTTCGCTTCGACCACAATTTTTATTAACGATAATCACTATCCTTTTTAATCACAAAAAAAAAAAAAAAATGTTATTGAAAAAAGATAAAGATTTGCGTATGGTAATAGTAGTAGAAAAAAAATAATGAAGGGAAATGGTACAAATTTATATAACTAAAAACTAACATGTGCCATGGAATAACTCCTATACATTAAAAATATTATTTAAATGCCCTACTTCTTTAGTAATTTTTTGCAATATTAAAGCAAAATAAAAATTTAAAATTCCTTTTTAGCGAAAAACGCTCACTGCTTTACAAATCGATAGTAAAAAGAAATTTAAACCTGGAAGATATTTATTTACCTGACGTCTTTAAAAAATAAAATGTAAAATCTTCTGATTTTGTTCTCATTAATTGTATCTGGGGGGGGGGGGAGGGTTACCGAAGCGGGGGTCCCACATCCTCCGTGGAGAGTCAAAATTGTGATGGTGTGTCTTCGGACCATCTCTAGGGGTGAGTCCCAAACCGTTGTCAATTGCCTATTGCGCAGCACTAGTGCGACGTAAAACCCAACGAACAAACTCATTACTTACAATTACTTTATATATAATAACTATAATTTATTATTATTATTTTATACATTATGTTTTTATTTCAAGTTCTAAAAAAAAAATCTATTTGAATATTTTTTGGGCTGAGAATTTTAATGATCATAGAAACTTATTATATATATATATATATATATACATATAAACATATTATACATATACATATCATATATATATACTGACCAAACATCCCCATTTTCTGGGGACAAATGGGGACCTCCTTTTTTATTGAAGGCATTTTTCTAAGTTATAAAAAAATGTAGAAAATAAATCATTAATCAGTAATACTTACTTTTTAGTCCTTATTTATTAGGAATGAAAAAATACATCCATAATTGGATAATTGTAGAAGTTTTTAACGTTTCTCTATTGTAAAGGTACTTTGATCTGGTCAACCTAATATATATGATATATATATATATGTATACATATAATAAAAACGAGATATTTATAAAAAAAAAAAAAAATCTTAAATTAAAATATAGCATATTTTGATGTATAAAATTGTGTTAGATTTTAGATACTCTAATATTGGTGTTTAAAATTTTTTTATCAATTTTATCTAATAACTAATCTTATTAAAAGGAAAGTGTTCTTACACAAGTAGAGATTAAATTTTTGATTTTTATAATATCTCACTTTTGAAAGCTTTAAGTTCTATACTTACTATCAGCCAAAATCTATAACTTTAGAATTTAAGAAAATTCATAAATTCGAAAACCTTGTTTAATTCTTTTTTTTTCTTTCTTTTTCTGCAGAGCTTTAAAAATATTTTAAACAATCCAAATTTTTTATTGTGTAAATATTCATATTATTATACATATTTACTGTTGCCTTGTTAATTTAATCTGAGAGAGAAATTTTTAATTTTTCAAAACAGATCACACGCTATTAAAAATTTAAATGACAAAAGTCAGAGATAAATATCTCTTGGCTGAAGTACGATTTTCTACATTAAGATTAAATATTCATCGAACAATAAATATATAGCAATCTCGCGTGAATATTTTCTCTTCCAAAAAGTTTTCTATTATGTCTTGCAACTAAGATCTCGCATGTTCCTCCGTAATTTTTTTTTTTTTTTTTTTTGAAAAATGAATAGAATATTTACGAATGATTTTAAATAAAGGCGAAAATGAAGATATGTGTATAAATGCAGTGATATCTTTCCGTATTTTTAGACGTGCAAGGACTATAAAATTATCAATAAATAAGTATTTTTCAGAATATGAAACAAAGCAGTATATTTGTTGTTTCATTTTGAGTAAAGTGAATGTAATTACTTTTCATAGCCAGTTATACTTTCGAATTCAAGTAAAAATGTCATATAAATTTCAATAATTTTTACTGCTCCGGTGCTTTAATGGCTATTTCCGCTTAAATAGAAAGTTTAAAAATGGTTTTTATGTTTTCTTGTAAATAGTGTAGTCTGTAAGGTTGTGATACAGTTTGTTATAGAATAAAAATAGATTAGATTACAAAAAAAAAAAAAAAAAAAAAAAAAATATATATATATATATATAAATCATAAGTCACACAAAAAACATTGTATATGCAGTATAAAACACAATTTGTGTCTTTAAAAATAATTGTGCATAGATTTAATTTTTAATGTGGTTTTGGACTTAGTCTGGAAATACCTAATTTGAATTATTTTAAGCGATTTGATTTATTCATAGCACGAAATATTATTCTTTTACATTTTCGTTTTAAAATGTCATTGTGAAAATTTGAACTTCCTCATTTTTATAAGTTATTACTTGGAACATTTTGTTATACATCAATTAAAAATAAAATTTGAGAATTCTTTTAAAAAACAATGACTTGTATCAAAAATGGCAAAAATGTAAAATCGATGGGGGAAAGATTAAAAAAATTCCCCAAAACAGTAATTCAAGATTATTCATAAACAGGACAGTTTCAGTATAACAAAACTCTTCATTCTAATAAAGATCCGGTTATTGGAAATGCTTTCAGTCAGATTTAAGATTTATTTTAGAAGTTTTGAACAACTAAATTTGAAAAATAATTTCACTGATTTTGCTTATCATTTTCATAAAAGAATGGAGATCAATACACGTACGAATTAAAAATGTAAATATACTACATATAGAAAAAAAAAACTTATAAACATAAACATTACCATTTAAAAAAGAAATTCTCATATATAGTTATCCGAAGTGAAAGATACTTTTGAAAAGATAATGAAGAGCCTATCCATGTGTTATTCACCGATTTCATTATACATGATATTGTTGGATAATTCTTATCATGAGGATCAAGAAATGCAGGAGAAGAATCCGTATAAGACTAAATGTTTAAATGATCCGGAACATTTTGTTTTCTGGGATATCATACAAAATAGTACCAATCAGAGAAATTGTTTCAGGAACAGCAATAACTTAAAGCACTACAGCAGCAACTAACAACAACTTAAAACACTACTTAACAGATTTTCTTACGATTGGATAATAAATGTATGTACTTGACTACTATATTTTGTGTGCGGAATTAAGTATAGACAAATCAGAATTACTTTGTGAGGTAATGTTATATTAGCGTAACGCTACAAACGAAGTTCGCACTTTATGAACAACACGTGAATGTGAAGAGTTTAGGATTCAGTTGATTAATGGAGTTAGTTCCTATGATAAACGAAACTGTAATTCACGATATGCTAATATTTTGGAAAGTGATTTGTATAAAAGGAGAAGGTAGAGAAGAGAAAAGGGAATCCTCCCACTTGCGAAAGACGAGTATAGTCGGGAGAGTTAACGAAGTTAAGCGAAGCAGTGGCGATTAGTATCTATTGATAGTTAAAGTATTTATGAAGGCTGCCCCTTTAAGTTTTTTAAGGTACTGGAATGTGATTATAGTCCAACGCCCACCTTTTCATTAAGCTCTAAATAAAAGCTCGTTATTTATTTTATATATCTGACTTTGTCATTACTTCATAATTTAATTAAATCTAAGTTAATGAGATCATGACAACCTTTAGGTCGTCACAACTTTACCACGTTACAGGGTAGGCTGGCCTAAGAGTACGCAACCCTAACAGTCATGATGTTGTTTGTGATATGCGTCTAACTTCAGTGTTATTTTGAAGTGCAAGCTAGTGGGAGGTGCTGTGCGAAAAAAATAATAATAAAAACCTACAAAAACAAAGAAGTTACGTAAGTTTAAATATTTTTACCTATTTTCTTAAATGTTTATAGCATTTTGGAAGTATTATTGTGATAAAACTACAAATATTTAAAAAGAAAAATATTACGCTGTTCGATCTGCAAGAAACTAATCTAAGCCTCACAGTGAGAGCGATTTTGGTCTATGTCAATAAATTGTGTTACATTTCGTTTGATTAGACAATCGTCAGAGTGTGCAAGAGTACGCACATGTGTATGTTACAAAAGTACGCGCGTACTCTTACACGCGATTCTTTATAATATTTTTTACATGCATCGTATTTTTTTTCTTTTAACAGGATGTCTAGGTGACAAAGAAGTACTCAAAAAAGATTTTGTACGCCAGAACAATAGCTGGATGCAAAAACAAGCATCGAGGCAGACGAATTTAAGAGAGTGGTATCTAAATCATTAGGAATGCATGAAGAAACTTTGAGAAAGAGATTAAAAAGACCATCTACAGCCAGAAGTTTGGGCAGATACTCTCAAACATTTTCTTCAGAAATGGAAATAGAACTGTGTGAGCACATCAAAAAAAGTAGATAGCATGTTGTACGGACTAACCAGTAAAAAAATATGAGAAGTTGCTTTTAGTTTTGCAGAGATTAATGGATTACAACAATGCTTTATTAAAGAAAAGAAAACGGTGGTATGGAGTGACTTCGGCTATTTATGAAAAGGTATCGAGAACTGTCTTTGCGTACCCCAACATCAAGAAGTGTTGCTCGAGTGATAGGCTTTATTAAGTCTCAATACAATCGGTACTTTGAAAATTTGTCGAAGTTGTTGGATACCTACACGTTCACCCCTTACGCAGTTTACAATATGGACGGTACCAAACAAACCACCAAAGGTGATTTGAACAAAGGGAAGCACTGCTTCAATAAGATTTCCGGTGCTGAACGTGGTATCAACGTAACACTCGTAAATGCGGCCAATGCTTCTGGTAATTTTATTCCACCAACATTCATATTTCCTCGCAAGCGTATGAAGTTCAAACTTTTGGACGGGCTTCGCCTGCTTCTATAGAAATGATGTCAAACACTAGCTACATCAATAGCGCTTTGTTTGTGGACTAGTCATCTCATTTTAAAGATCATGCAAGGCCTAGCTAAAACAATCCAAGTATTATTGATATTAGATAAGCACACGTCACACTGCACCTTACAGGCAGTCTCTCTGGGCTAACCACATTCATGTTCTTCCAATACCACTTCACAACAGCCACAAAGCGCAGTCACTTGATCGTTGCATTCATAGCAGCCTTAAAATTTTTAATCATTGGAATGTGAAAAATAGATGCGTAATTATCCTGGTTGAGTGATAACAGTTTACCAAATTGCTGAAGTTTTGACTCCGGCTTATCTCAGAGCAGCTACTTCCACAAATGCCATGCAAAAGTTTCAAGGTATCAGTAATACAACCATTAAATCCGGACATTTTTGGAGAAGACGATTTCTTACCCAGTGTAATGACAAAAAGGCCTTTGACGGAAACTCGAGATGAACAAAATTTCCGTCTAGTTCATGATCCAGTACAAAACCCTGATTGTGAGGAAAAAGCTACATCTACATGGCTCACGTCGTTGGCGACGATAATGGGAATCGGACTAATGAGTTAATAGAGCAACTTCAGGCTGGCAACTTAGGGGGGACTGAAAAGTCTAACCAGGAACAGAATAAAACTATCAATGAAACATCAAAGAAAATTACTGTTCCAGCTAGTAACAACAATGTACCGGGCGATTCATCACTGTCCTCATGCACAACAAATGAAATATTGAGAAAATTGGCAGGGTGAGAAAACGTCATTTAAAGATGGTAAAAATAATTCGAGAGAAAGAGTGCATACACCACCTGTTTGCATTAACCCTCATCCTGTAATCTGGGGTCCACACAGACACCATGCTATAAAACACATATTTACAGGGTTTCTAGAGTTTTAAAAGTTAAATTTGAATGCATTTAAATATTTTAAAAATAATAATTACTTATTCTGATGTTTTGTTATTCGCATTTATTTATAAACCAGAAAATAATAAAATAACAATAAAGTTTGCGGAGCCGTGTTATTAGTATGTGCCATGAATAACGCACGTTTATTCTTAAAGATTTCTTTTTTATCAATTTTTTTTTTTTAAATAGTCTCGTTCCTGGAGTCTGGGTGCACCCCAGGATAGAGAAATGTGACATCTATATTTCAAGGGGGAAAATCCTAATAATCCCTGATATTCTTCCAATTAGATTTTTATCCTGAGTTACACGCATACTGGTATTAGATGTCATTGGCTGTGACCTCGCAGAATAGGATATGTATGTTCTGATGACAAGTTAAATATGCCTGGGATCCGCGTGGACCCCAGGATACAGGATGAGGGTTAAAAATAAAGGAATTAAATCGCCTCACGTACCGCTTGCAGATATAGCCCTACTACCAAAAGCTGAAGTATTCTCAAGATCTAACCGCAAAACAACAAAATCAGACATTTTGAGTGAGTCTGCATACAAGTTGGCTCTCGAAATGGTTTCGGCCTCTAAACAGATACCAAAGAAAAAAACAAAAATAATTCCAAAATCAAAACTTTTAAGTGGGCCAAAATACGGTTTCAAGTTCTAAAGAAGACACCCAAAAAGTAAATATGGAAATGTCCAGCATGTGGTGGAATACAGTTAGCCCCCCCCCCCCCCAGACGAAGACTGGATGGGATGCTCCAAATACGAGGAGTGGTGGAATGAAGGTTATACGAGCTATGAAGGTAAAGTAAACTTAATTTGTGACCACTGCAAGCAACGTAGGCACGAATTTTCAGATCATTTTTCCTGCGTACAGTCGGTAACAAAAGTGTCCGAACACTAGCAAAAATTCCTATATTAAAAAAGTACACTTAATACTGTTTTGTTAAATAAATCCTTGTCGAATGCTGTTCTTAGTTAGTCTAAAAACAGGATTCGACAAGGATTTATTCAGCAAAACTGTATTAAGCGTACTTTTTTTACATAGGAAATTTTGCTAGTGTTCGGACACTTTTGTTACCGACTGTACTCATATCGACTCATATGTATACTCTTATTCAACAGCACTTGTAAGAGTACGCAATTCTTACTTTTGTTATTTTTTTAATTTTTCAAAAGATGCGGTATATTTTTGTTACGTTTTATGTTATTTAATGTTACGCTTTATGTTATTTATGTAATAATTAAGATCAAAATAAAAGTTAAGCTGATTATCTAGAATTATATGTTTTTATTTTAGCCTATTATTTGGCCCTATTACATTTGATCTCTGTTTCGTTTTATATGAATATTTTACAGACTTATTAAGGCAAAATTAATGATGTTATACGATTTTTGCTTCCTTGAAATAACTGCAACAAGAAAATACCGACTTTTTAAGGTTTCCTTTTTACCATTCAGTAAGTGCAATTGTCCAGGTTTTGCACGAAATATATATTTCTCATTTTTGATATAACCAAAAACAGAAGCAAAGTACAACTTGTAGACTTTTTAAATTAATTTAGTAATTCACTTTCTTTTTGCTTTTGAAGTAAACTAGCTGAATAAATAATAGTAGTTTTTAAGGTGGTTTACGCCACAACCATGTTTCATGCATGGCCTTAGTTTACTTTGTACTCACTTGTCTTATACTCACTTAGATTAAGAAATACTTCAAAGCCATACTGAGACATGGAACACAATACTAAGCTGGTAAGTAGTTAAATTATATACAGTGACAATGCTTTTCAAAATAAAAATGTTGGAAACACAAGTGTTTCGTCATAGATAAAGAAAGAATTAAATCTGTTGTCATCGTACTCACCACCGAGAGCCTTTACATCACCCACCACTTTTCTCCTGCCGATGTATATACCAAAAAATTGATGTAGTACAGTCAGAAAAATAAGCCTCCCCCCCCCCCCCCCCAAACTAATTTAGTCGCAAATCGCCCTATAAATATGCGGCTAGTGTCAATCGATTAGTAATAATATTTAGTTTACAACGGAATACTTAGATTTTGTTTAAGGTGTCGTCTACATATTAAAACAGGCATCAACTTTTATTTCTGTCAATAGCAACCCCTATTTTTGATCTCATATTCAAATTTCTGAGATCAAGGCGGTTCAGAAAAAGCCCTATTTATATACTTTAAACGAATTTTTGATAGAGTTACAAGCTAAAATGTATTAGGGGTCCGTCTATATATTTAGAAAAAATAAATTATGATCTACCTTAGAAAGGACATTATTGATTAAGATTCATACCGCCAAAAAAGTACAAAAAATTAATTATGAATTAAAACGAAGTTAACCTACTAAAGCTATTGCGTATGTAACTAAAATTATCTGAATAACTACAATTGACTCCCGATGAACGTGCTACCATAAAATGCGACCATAAACAGTCCCGTAAAACGCATAAGAAAAATTTAACGTTTTCATTCAGTTATTCAAATTATTGATTCCTCATAAAAATATAAATCATTTATATTTTTTCTTCTTAAATACTGTTTATGAATTAAATTTTTTTAATAGTTTATTTTTAATAAAAAGAAAATAGTTTATTTTGTCACTTTATGCTCTAAAATTCAAATAGCTTGAAGCATATGAACCCTACAATATTCAGTTACAAAAATGTAGGTAGCAAGGCAAAATAATAATAGTAATAATGATAATAACAACAACAATAATAATAGTGTTAAAAACTAAGAAAAATGTGTAATATTTAAGAAAAAAAAAATTATCTATATTTCTATTGGGTATATTTTTATTTTGTACAATAAGCCCTGCATGAAAGTTTTTCTATAAAGTGTTACATTTAATTTGAGGCGTACAAACCTACAATGTACAATATACAAAAATATATATAACAAGATTTAAACAAAAAGTTAATGGTAAAAATCTGGAAAAGGATATTTAATGTTAATGAAAAAAGAGGTACTGTTCAAAAGCATTCCTATTTTGAGTAATAAACCATGCCTTTACACTTTTCTCTAAAAAGTCAAATTATGTAGCAAATTCATAAATAAAAAACTGAAATTTTGTCATCAACGAGCGAAACGGTAAATTTCATTCGTTATTTATGGTAGCGTCCTATAAAGAGTCAAATAAAATTAAATTAAGAAAAAAAAAGAAACATTTCTTAAAGCAAAGCATTGTTTCAGAAGCCAGAGAGGGTGGGGTTTATTATTCTTTTTCAATGCCAGCAAAATTTTCCGCATGCATTGCGTGAAGTTTACAAAAAGAGGTTAATTTGTATCGTAAACATCGAAACCTTTCTTAGAAAACAATGAAAAAAAAATAATAATAAATAAAATAAAATAAAAAATTTTCAATATTGGACTGAACTTGCATAAATTGCTCTGATAATGTATGTCCAACGTAACGCGATTTCCTATTGCCCAGAACGAATATCCCCCGTTATACAGGAGTCTACGGTACTTCATTTCAGAATTATGAAAAGTGTAAGATAAATATTTATATCTTTAGAAGCGATAAGACATATTACTTTATTTTAAATTATTTTTCCATAATAAATGTGAATTTTACGCCGTGATTAGAATTAATCGAAAATAACTAATACTGCGCTTTGTTCCAACAACATATTTTAAAAGAGAAACAGAAAAAAAAAGAAGAAGAAAAAGAATAAAAGAATAAAAGAAAATTTTCCGACATTTGATTCTGTATTGAAAAACATTTAAAAAAATTAAATATTTTATTATGTTACATCATGCGATAAAATTTAAATAACGTAAAGCTTACAAACGGTACAGTAAACAAATGCAAAAATGTGACAACAAGATTACAACAGAAAATTTTGGTAAAAAATCTTATACAAAATTATTAAACATTAATAATATATATATATAAAAGATTATCGAATGCGTATTGCTATTTCAAACAATAAGCCGCATTTTATATTAATACATAGGAATAAGCTGTGGTATAAGCCCTGTAAGTAAGTTTTGGTTGGTTCTATTATTGGTTGTAATTTAGTATAAGTATTCAACTAAGGGTTCAAACTAATACACTCTCTTGAGGAAAGCAAACATTTATCCTTACACTTTTCTTATATACAGAACCTAACTTCTTCTCTAGTCCAACGAGAAGAAAATACGTTATGGTCAGGACCTAAAGATGCAGTTTCCTAAGGCGCTCAGTTACGAAAAATAATACCCATGGTTCGCATCCCAGAAACGCTGGATTAGAAGAAGCTGCATGAAACCCTGTTATATATGAAGCTAAGCCCAGTATTAGGTGCACTGACAATGAACTATCGTAATATATACTCTTAAATACAAAACCATTGTTGCAGAGCTTCTTTCTAGACAACGTCAAGAACATGTTCAGAAATCTGGTGAGAAGAGATCTAAACCAGTGTTGGAAAATTTTATTCAATATCCACCACTAATTTTCAATTATAATGTTTGCTTAATTACATAAAAAAATAATCATCTATCATACATATGAAACATAGCGTCTCAAAATTATTGGTGATTATTAAATAAAAAGACCTTAAATTTTGCAAAACTGATCCAAACACTCAAGAATAGACCATTATGGAATGTCTGTTAAAGATTATCAGAAAATTCACTGAAAATGACTTTTTAGTTTGTTTGTTATTTTAATTTACATTATTCCAGTGTCATTGGGGATAAATAAACAATAATCTTATATTCCATACTGTCCAGGATTTGGAAGAACCCCAGAAAAAAAATACGGGTAAATGACAACGAAGTGTCGATTAAAATAACAAGGAATGCAGTAGAAACCTACAAAAAGAAAAAAAAAGAAAGAGAGAAAGAAAAAGAATAAATTAAACGCTGTTTAGCATCATAGTAAGAAGACATCAAGCTACAAGATAATTAAATTTTGGAAGAAATATTTGTAAAAAGGTGGAACAAACAATAAGAAAACAAAAATGGATAAAAATTGAATGTACGGACATTGAATTGTACGGATATACCTGTACTAAGTAGGAGTTAAGGACCATTGGCTGTATGTACTTGGGTCTTAAACCTGGTTGAAATGCCCTCCGTAGGGGTCTTTTTTAAAGGATTCAAGATAGTATTTATGCGGGTTTCGAAAAGAACACGCAAATCTTGAATGTATTGATTGACGAGCGACAACTGGGATCGAACCCTCGACACGTTTGGTTTAAAAGCTTTGACAGCAGAACCTTGAGGCCGTATTTGGCATAGTAATAAAAAAAAAAAAAAAAATTACACCTTTTTTATACCGTCCAAATGGCTTTCAGCGAAGCCGAGAGATTAGTCCGCATTTTATTAATTATTACTGAATAAAGTAAAAAAGTGTGTGGTTCTAAAATTCAGCAAAAATGTACAAACGTACCATACCCGAACTTTCTTATTAGATACTCTGAGTCCAGTAATATCACGAAAGACATAAGAGAGGGTACTTTAAAAAATTAAAAGAAGCAATAGGTGATATAAACATTCTTCCCGTTCTTGACTCACGCAGTAGCAAAAAATATGAGAATGTCTAAATTCATAATTTCGTATTCACTGTCCAGTCGATATCTCTTTCTCTGAGCACTAAAAAGTACCTTCAACCACTCGAAGTTTATTATTATTTTTTTTTTCAGAACTAAAAGTACATAAAAAAAATATATATATATATAAAATAAATAAATATTCGAAAACTCTTAAAAGACCTAATAGAAATTGATATTTTTTCAGCTGACGTCTCCCTCCTTTAATGAAATGTTTCAATATGCATTTCAAAAGGCACTACTTTAAAACATAGATCCAATTTTTGTATGATTTACGCGCAGTTGTGCGTTTGATATCTGTGACAGCTGCTGAACAATACCATTCATTGTTTTTCCTGGTGTTGGACAAGCACTGTCTTGTTCGAACTCCCACTGTAGCTGATGAGAATTCCACTCCTGAGACATTTTATCTGGTTTGTCCCAGGCAAAAGAGCTCGTAATAAGTAATAAGTAAACAATTGGTTTTGATCGGGTAGTTACTGTCCATTTATTGATCGTCATGTCAAGAGCTATACAACAACACTATTTTTAAAAAGAATCGGTGACTGATAGTTAGATATGTGTCTAGAATGTTCTGGAAAGAATCCTTTCGCAATACATTTTTAAATAAATATTTCAAATAAATTTATTGTAACTATCTCAAATATATAAAAGGCCCACTTGTAATTAATTTAGACTTATAAGTTAATGTCAAAAGTACTTGTAGTTCTAAAACCCAAATAAATAAATATATAATAAAAATAATAAAAAAATAAATAAATTATTGTGTAGCTTTTCAACGTCATATTACAATTGGTAATAAAAGAGAAGAGCTGGTTTTGAAATATACTTTTTTCCCATGCTGAATTCATGTACCTATTACTTTAGACAAAATAAACTGAAATGCATGTTATAAAAAATGACATATTTCGTTAAAGCTTTTTTGATGGATTTAATCAATTTTAAAGAAAAAAAAAATATTCATTTTTGAAAGTTATTTTTAAATTACCTAGCAGTAAAGTCAAATTAATTAAAAAAATAAAAAAATAAATAAAAGTAAAAATAAGTAAGTGAAAGTAAAAATAAATAAATAAATAAAAATAAGTAAATAAAAGTAAAAATGAATAAATAAAAAAAATAAAAAAGTAAATAAAAGTAAAAATAAATAAATAAATAAATAATTGAATGCCAATTAAAGATAGATAGTTTTTTTTTACTGTTTTCATTACACAAACAAGCAAAATAAAATGTTCATTATTTGTACACTGAAAGAAATTCAACAATCATTTTTATATATTTCACACTCCTGTTTTGAAAGAGGGAACCATAATATGATAATTTCTAAAAAGTTTATTATAATTTTAATTATTATTATTTTACAGAATTAATCCCAAAATATCAAACAGAATTTCTTTCTTACGTTATAAAGCTAAGCTCAATATGTTAATTTTGTCTTCAAAATAAAAATACCTTCTTGTCTGATATTGTTGCTTAATAAGTATCACATAACATGTTGCTTGTCTTTAAAAATGACTTTTTACTTGCTATAAAAATCAAATTACCGAACAAATTAATGGTTCTTAGGAAATTTATATTTAAAATATGCAAATATCAAAATAACTATCTTTTTCTCTTTACGTGAATGCTTTATTGAATCTTATATTAATTGCCTAGGGCTAAAAAATGCTACTTTATGAACATTGTGATGTTTTTAGCTTAAGATTCTTCTTGTTATCTTTTATTTTTCTTCTTTTGCTGCGAATAATGAAATCTGCCGGTGGATCATGGATGATTTTTATTTATTTTAATGCTGCTATTATTTTTTTAAGTTTATTTTGAAGGAAGGTATTGTTTTCTTTTGCAGATTTGGAGGCGAAATTTTATTTTGTCTTAGATTAACACCATCATTAAAGTTGTATAAATTTTTAGATGGAGATTAAACTAAGATATTTACTTGTTTTTACAAGAGTTTAGATAAAACTTTTTTTTTTTTTTTTTTTTTTTTTTTTTTTACACATCTTTGTAGAAAAATTATATTCTGTATTGTATTAAAATTTGTCAGAAGTATGAATCAGTGAATTATAATTTTATTTTAATTACGCATATCAGAAAATGTTTAATCCAATTATCATCCTTTTCTTGTATACTTGTGTGCTGGACTAATTTGAAGTTAACGTTTGTAATGAGATTATTAAAAAGTAAAATATATTCAGGAGATGTTTAATAATTTAGACAAATAATTAACTTAAATAAATAAAAAAATAAATTAAAAAAAATGAAAACGTATCAACATATTCGTCTCTACTTTTCTTAATTATAAATGAAATACAAAATTTCTATGTATTTTAAAGGGAACGTTTCGATTTTGTAATTTAGATAATGAAAAGTGGCCGTAACGTATTACCTTTCAGGACTAAAATGAAATTTGGGGCGTTGGCTGTTAAAAAAGGAAAAGATAATGAAAGTCAATTCAAATACTGTATTTTTGTAGATTGACACTCAAAGTATTTTTAATACTATTATTTCCCTCGACGTTAATCAAAGCAATTTATTAAAATAAATAAATAAATAAACAATAAATAAAATAAATAAAAACTAATGCAATTTAAGCTAATGCCTGGAATAGTGTTTCTTTTAATTTGGGTAGGAGAAAGAGAAAAAAAGAAAAAGAAAAGAAAACACAAGTTAAAAGCATTAAAATAAAAAATAGGTGCTTAGCTTATAACATCTTTAACAATTAATTTAAGAAAAAAGAAAGTCACATGTAATTAATTTCATGAATGTAGCTGCATTAACAATTTGAAAAACAAATGTTCATTACAGGTAAGCCGGGCATTTTATTTATGGAATCTTTACTAAGCTTTTACTAAGATTTTAGAGCCTTACTAAGTTTCTTTCTGGATTATTCTGAGCTCCATTTGCAGCAGCTCTTAAAAATGATTGATGAGAGTTACCGGGTTTGAGTACATGTTGCGCTCTTCGGCCTAGCAGTTCGGAGTTTTATACTGTTTTCTTCGAAATTCTCGTAAATTTAAGCTATGATCCATAAGAAAAATCTCATGCGGAGAGAATTTCCGCATAAACAATCAATATTAACCGTACACCAATCAACCTACCTAGAACCAATTATTTATTTTTATTGTTTCCTTGATTTTTGTTTGTCGAAAATACACTGTGAGCGCTCATAGACATTATTTTGCAAGAATGTCTAACATTGCAAAGTTTTGTGAACGTTTTAATTAATTCGAATGGTTTTGTCAGTTAAAGCGAGGTATTATTTTTTATTGGATCGTTGGATTCACTACCCGTCCATTAGCTTTGAGAGCAAAACTTTTTTGCCAACGGTGAGAAAAGAAAATTAGAAAATTAGAAATTCATGAATTATTAGCTCTAATTATTTCATCACAAAAAAATACAGAAAAAACTATAGCGAAATTCATCAAGGAATTCGGAAAATTCGGATTAATATAGATGTAAGTGCCATTGTCCAGGTCTGGGTATATCGTAAAATACAGATTCTAATAAATAGTCGTTTAAAATAATAGCTATTATGTTCAGCTATTAAATTACTACATCCCCTCAATATGAACTTGAAATGACGCGGCGTTTTATTGAAACAAGAGAAGAAAAAAAATGGTGGCACTTTATCTAATAACGAAAGCAATAATTAGCATAACATTTGACTTTTAGCAGAGACAATGTTCTTTAAAACAAAATTTCAACATGTCGGCCGCAATTTATCCACAATACTGGTGCGTCGTGCCACTTCCCAAGCGCTGACTTCACCAGGCGTGTTTGAACCAGCAAAAGTCTCCATTTTTTCCTGAACTGTCCCAGCAGCAGTAGCACTTGTGTCTGGTCACCCACTACGGTGCTGATTTTTAAACACCTGTGGTTTCGAGCTTCGTAATCCTTTTCTTCACAGATACACTTGTTACGGAAAGTTTACCCGTTCGAATACCCTTTTTATGATTTTAGGATCGGGAAGCTGCAGTAGCATATTCTCCATTTTGATAATATAACTTCACTAACAGTATCTTTTCTGATAATGTTGACACGTCGTGATTGTTGGAGCAATTGATTCCTTGTCTCACTACAAATCATTTTTTACACGATTCTCATATAGCATCACTGACGTTTCGCTGCCCATCGCCATCTGTAGGCCATTTTTTTGCACTTTTTCCGTGAATTATTGAATTTTTAAATGTTAAAGGACTTTTGGGTCATCCGATACGTACAATGGGCCTAAATGTCATTTGAAAAAACATTTAAATTAAGTCTTCAAAGGCTCATTTGAGTGAAATTTTAGAATAAAAAAAATTCGAATTTTAAAGGCAAAATGTAAAGAGTGTTGTTTGAATTTCGAGAAATTGCACGTTTCAATACATTTAAATAAATAAATCATGATGCATCGATTTTCATATCTAATTTAATATGTGATCCTTACTAAGTTCAGTTTCATTTAAACTTAATTCAGTTTATTTTAAAGATAAAATTTTGATTTGTTTCATGATGCTATTATGATAAAAATAAATAAAAGGAATTATATCACTGTTTGTGAAAATTTAAAAAATGCATTTTTTTTCTCAGATTTCTGCCGGTAGAATACCATTTTTTCCCAACTGAACAGATTTGCAATTCAGAGTGCCAATTAAAGCATATTTCTTTTTTTTTTTTTTTTTTTTTTTTTTAAGTGCTTTAAATGATTATAATTTTACATGTACATAATAAAGTGTTTATATAAACATGCATCCGTATACACATTTTGTTTGAAAAGAATATCTAATTCAATTCCCAGTTGGTGACTCTTTAAAATGGTAACTCTTTAAGCGTTAGTTTCAAAGGACTCGTTACAGTGAACACGTAAATAGCAAAACATAAAATTTATTATTTCAATTTTTACCTTCATTAATACAGAAAATTTAAGAGAATATTTTTACAAAATATTATTAATTTTAGTTTCTATGAAAAAATGTTTAAAATTCAATAAATTATTTTATTGAAAAGAAGTTCTATTTTATTTTTTTGACTTTTTAAAAGACAAATTTATTTGAAAGTGAATAAGATAAGACGATGATAAGGCCGTTGATGTTTACCAGTTATATGCAAGGAAAAAAAAAAAAAAAAACTATAGCTTAACAGTTTTTTTTTCAGAAAGCTTAAAAAAAAAAAAAAGAAAAAAAAAAAAAAAGTCTCGTATGTAAAGCATTTTTTTCTGCTTCAAAGCCATCTGACATATTTTCCGCTTCACACAAAGTAAAACTCACTTTATATGTAAATTAAGGAGTTTAATAATGCTTTACAAGAAGTGATATGAATAAGACGAAAGAAAAGAGTTGCCGTACAATGTGGCACATAAACAAATTGAAAAAGAATAGAATAAATAAAAAATAACGTTCAATTATTATTGGCGAATTGTAGAGTTGAATGGAATCGAAGTATGTTGGAACACATTACAATATATAAAGAGACTCGTTTGCAGTAAAATGTTTAATTAACGGTATATAATCGTAAATATTTCAATATATAAAATAGAATCCTTCTCTGACTCTTTTGTTTGAAACGTATGAGGCAATGGCAATCAAATACTTAATTTTTATCATTCCAAATGTTGAATGTAAAGATAAGTATAAAGTAGACCTAAATATATCCACTCGCCACTCGCCACATAGCGATTAAATAAAATAAAGTAGATACTTAAGGAACTAAGTATCTCACTACCGTTTTTGTTTTTACTTCTTCAACCTTGAACATCAAAAGCGTAAATTTAATTAATTGGCAAAATGAAAATTAAATTTTTCGACAACGAATTCGTAAATTGAGTGAATAGCAACAAAGTTATCCTAATTTCGAAAATCAGCTACAAAATAGACACGTTTCGGAAATTGGATACAAAATAAATAATAAAATAAAATAAAATAAAATAAAATGAAATCAGAATTTGGTTAATTTGCTGGTAAATAATCAGGTATTTGTGATTCAGATTTGAAAAATAACGCGAAAACTTGTGTATTAGCGGCATCTCAGCATTGAAACGAAAAATTGCCGAAAAAATTGTGAGTATGCTAAAAGATTTGCAGATAGTGAGTAAATTAGTATAAACAATTTCAGGTCTAGTGGAAAAGAAAAAAACTTTTTACACTAACTATTTATTACACCAACTATTTTTACACTATTTATTTATCTTATTGTTAAGTGTTCTGTCTATTGATGTCAATTGATGATTCGTTAGTCTGTCTTTTTAGATAAATATATTAAAAAATACTGATAGACATTTAAAACATAAGCTTAAAAAAATTTCACTAATGTTTCCAGGTACAGAAAATGCTTATGAAAAAATGAATGTTTTGTCTCAAATATTAAGCTAGGGAACACATATTTCATTTGCCTTTTGATGCCACAAAAAAGATCGTTAGAAACATTTGAAGATAGCTGGGTTTCTAAGATTTTTGTAAATTTCCATCCGAATATAAAAATAAATATTCATAATTTAATCTTTCCGTATTATTTGTATACCTTTTGGTTAATAATTCCATTTCTGTGTATATATATATATATCTATATATCTATATATCTATATATATAGATATATATTTAACACAAAAGAATATTTTCGAAATAAAGATGTTCCGGAAAGGTGCATTAAGTGGTAAGTTTTTAATTCGCACACACACAAAATGAATATTAAACAATTACAGTTAATTCCTCACATTATCAACTAAACTGACTCCATCATATATTGGTTTTCAAAACAATGTTTTGCCTATCTTCAACTATTTTTGTTAGTAATGTGCAAAAGATTCATTAAAAAATATTGTTTTTCAAAGGATGATTTTTCAGCTTTCGTGCACGGTTCTAAAAAATTGCTTGCCTATATTTTTATAAAATTGTGACAACCTGTACAATTAATGAGTGTGAGCACGAAAGAATTTTAAATTCGAAACTTTAAGTCAGTTTGTTTATATATAATTTTTTTTCGTGAATTTTTAATGAGACATTACTGTTAAAAGATAAATAATAATTGTCGGTATATAACCTACATAAGTATTAAACTATGTAGAATGTACAGTCAGAAAAAAAACCGCCATCCCTGACAAATTTTATCGTAAATTATCATATAAAGATGTGGCTGAGTTACATCTAGTTAATTCTATAGTTAAATTTTGCTTTGGGGAGTCACCTACGTTTTAAAATTTACCTCGGATTCATTTTTTCGAAAGCTAACACCCATTTCTGACTCCATATTCGAATTTATCAGATCAAGGCGGTTCGGAAAAAAGGTATAGTTTATCTATATATTAATTTGAAACATGTTTTTGCCTGTCTCCACTATATTGAGAGAACTACTCGGTGTAAAAATTTGGTTGAGGTGTCTAAAGAAAGGTCTTGGTCTGTAGATGTGCTATGAGAAGAGAAAAATAAAAAAAAGTCGAACGCTTTCCCATCCGGGGGGAAACCGTTTCTGCCCCGGCGGAAACGGGTGGGAAAACGTTTCTTCCCCCCCGTTTGGGTTAAAAACACGTTTACGAGCTTAACTAAGCTTCAAATTACTTTACGGTGAAGAAATTGTACATATGGGGACTAGAGTCGAATACTAAAAAATATATATCTGCGAATTTGGAATTTTCGATTTTAAAGGGGGGAAAAAGGGGTAAAGTAGATTTGGAAGGGAGGGGAAAGAGGGAAAATTAGTTTGAGAGGGAAATCCGTTCTAGACCCACACATGTAGCACCTCATTTTAAAGGTCTTGAAATTTCATGTCGATTGGGGATGTTTGTATACAGCATAGTGCGACCCCTGGTGGTGAAAAATGGAACTAAGTGATTTTGCTGTAGACCATATCATGTTGCACCTTATTTTAAAGGTCTTGGTATTTCCTGACGGTTGGTGATCTTCGTACAGAACACACTGTGCCCTCTGGTGGTGGAAAGTGCAACTAAAGTATTTTGCAGTTGACACCACCATGTGGCACTTTATTTGAAAGGTCTTGGAAATTCAAGGCGATTGTTGATAGAGGTCTTGAAATTTCATGTTGATTGGGAATGTTTGTATACAATAGAGTGCGCCCCCTGGTGGTTAAAAATGGAACTAGGTGATTTTGCAGTAGACCCTATCATGTTACAACTTATTTTAAAGGTCTTGATGTTTCCTGACCGTTGGTGTTTATGTATAGAATACGCTGCGCCCCCTGGCGGTGGAAAGTGTAACTAAAGTATTTTGCAGTTGACACCACCATGTGACACCTTATTTGAAAGGTCTTGGAAATTCAAGGCGATTGATGATGTTCGTGTACAACATACTGTGCTCCCTGGTGGAGGAAAGTGGATTTTGCAGCGCGTGCGTAGCATGCCTGCTATACGGTGCCACTGCCACGGGCAGCGGTAACACGAGTCAGAGGTTTGTTCGGTTCAAGGTTAATTTTTGAGAATTTTTCCATGTTATTAGCGGCCTGCATATACGTGCCGCAGGCACTGGGTCACGAACCCGAGTTCCGTTCTGTTTGAGGTAATTTTTTTTTTGTTACGGATGATTATTTATTTTGTGATGTTTTCATTTAAAAATAGAAATTCAAAGAAAATCGAGTTAAAGATATAAAACCATACAAATTTAAGGCTCATTTAAGGTTATTATCAAGGGCCCGGGCATTGCCGGGCGGGTTCGTTCGGTTCCAGGTTAATTTTTGGGAATTTTTTTTATGTTGTTAGCGGCCCGCGTATGCACTGCCGCAGGCACAGGGGTCACAAGGCAGAGTTTCGTTCGGTTCGAGATAATTATTTTTTTTACAGCTGTTTATTTTTTTTCGCAATGCTTTTATTTAAAAATAGAATTTCAAACAAATTCGAGTTAAAGATATAAAATCTAACAAATTTTAGGTTCATTTAAGGTTATTACCACGGGCCCAGGCATTGCCGGGCTGGTTCGTTCGGTTCCCGGTTAATTTTTGGGAATTTTTTTTATGTTGTTAGCGCCGTGTATGCGCTGCTGCAAGCACCGAGGTCACAAGGCAGAGTTTCGTTCGGATCGAGGTAATTGTTTTGTTACAGATGATTATTTTTTTCGTGATGCTTTCATTTAAAAACAGAAATTCAAACAAAATCGAGTTAAAGGTATAAAATAATACAAATTTAAGGTTCATTTAAGGTAGCATGGGCCCGGGTAACGCCGGACAGGTCAGCTAACATATAGTCTCAGTATTAAACGAAATAGAAAATAAAAGATAGCATCTGTTTATTTGAAGTCAGTTTGACGTCACATTGAGAGTACTTTGTAGAAAGTAATGTCATACATAGTATTTCGATTTATAAGCATTTTTCCGACTTTCTTTTTTTAAGTGAAATGTCGTAAATTATATTAGATATTTTAACATGAAATACATTTAAATAATGATGCGACGGTTTTTGAAACATTACGGTCCATAAAGTGATCGTCGAATTCGACGGGTTCCAGCTAGTTTACTTTAAACTGATACTTGATATAGTTACAAACGGAAATGTATGTGAATCATCCCACATTTAAAGTAGTATGATGTGGTAATGCCAATATAAAAAGAAATACGATTTTTCATTGGTTCGTGAGATACAGCATTTACAAAATTTGTGATACACACACACAGACAGACATGTTCTAAAAACAGTCGAACCGTATTCAGGATATCCCAAAACGTGTAAATCCATCGAAAACTGAAGTTCAAAATATACATAAATCCAATACTCTATATGTACATATAGTAGAAAGTAAAAAATTAAATTAAGATCTTACACACAAATATAACCATTCAGATAATAACCGGAAAAGAAGTATGACAATTTCAAACACATTATAACATAAACCAAAGTAATGCTAATTAAGAAGTTATGTGTGCATCTAAACTTACTGTAATAACTATTTTACTTCCTGTTCATACAAAATTATAGATGACACGAATGATTACAAGTGACGCCACACGTAACTGCAATAAGAAATGAAATATCACTGAAAATCGAAAAATAATGATAGGAATAAACTGTAAAATATAAAAACCATATTTTGTATGATGCCTGTTCTATTCGTGCAAAAAAAAAAAAAAAAAAAAAAAAAAAAAATACAGGTCTTACTTCATAATTTTTTTAAACATGAATTTATTAATAATTTTCATAATTTAAAAAATGTCTTTCAATCAAAAATATGCATTGAATATGTTTGGGTGACTTCTTTCTAGCACATAAACAAATTAAATAAAATAATTTGACGGGAAGTTATGAATTAATGTTCATCATATTCATTTAACATTAGCATCCCCATATTTTAACTGCTTAAAACTCTATGAAAAATTGAGATAAATATATAAACTTTATCTTTTGATTTGATCAAAGTAACATGAAAAAAGCATCCAAAATCCGGATTGCTATTGAAAAAAAAAAAAAAGAAAGAAAAAAAAAAAAAAGAAGAAGTTGATTCCAGTTATAATATGTAGACGACCTTCTAAGCAAAAGTAAAATCTAAATATATCCTTATAAAATACACGTTATTGCTAATCGATTGCCATCAGCCGCATATTTGTAGGATTTCTTTGTCCGTTTTTTTTTTTTTTTTTTTTTTTTCTGACTGCACATAATTAAGCATGTTAATACAAACACATTATTAATATTTAAAATATTTAAAAATAATCACGTCTCGTTAAATTATATTATATTTTAATATTAAGACAATTATCATATGCATTAAAATATACAATTAAAAAATATTAAAATAAACACAACACAAATTTATACTTTTCGAGCCTTATTTTAGGCTCCTCATCAGTAAAAACATCATAAAAGTAAACGTTCAGATGAACGATAGATTTCTTCTACAAATACACAGCGTATTCGGCAGGGAAATATGTAGTTTCGAATACCAACTTTCAAGAAAAATTCTAGAATGATAATTTGTACAGTTAGATACAATTACTTTAGTGATGTCAAAATCAGGTAGATGGTCGGTTTCCATGGCATGCTGGACAATTTTAGAACAAAAATGGCGGTTTTTGAAATTTCTTTTATGTTCAAGAAATCGGGTATGAAGGGAACGGCCAGTTTTCCCAATACAAACATAATTGCAAGATTTACAAGGGTTTATAGGACACAGATATATTTAATAGTACGTAAAATGTTTTGCTATAGATTCAGATTTTTTTTTATAGTATGAAATAGTAACTATTCCATTTTCTAGAAGAAATCTAACGTTCATCTCCACGTTTACTTTCATGATTTTTTTACTGATGAGGAGCCTAAAATAAGGCTCGAAACGTATAAATTTGTGTTGTGTTTATTTTAATATTTTTTAATTGTATATTTTAATGTATATGATATTTGTCTTGATTTTTGGTTTAATTAAAATATAATATAATTTAACGGGACAGGATACTTGAAAATTTTACTTGAAAAGGTTACTTGAAAATTTTCATTAAGATTGCATGAATGGTTTGAAGAGAGAAACTCACTAAAGTATTCAAATACATTACGTCTGCGGACAAAAGTTCTCGCCGTTACTGTGTAACATATTTCAACTGTATTAGTGTCTTAATAAACTGCATAAAATGAAATAAGCATACAATTTTTGTATTAAGAAAAGTATATTTCATATAGAATATACATAGTATAAAAGTATTGTACTTTTGTTTATAGAGGCACACAGGAGAATTTGCATCTATTAGAATATGTTTGGAAAGAGAATGTTTGTAAATGCACTTTTGTAGTTATGTTATGAATATTTTCGCTGTGCAAAAATTAAATATAATGCCTGGTACTTTTACATTTTGTAGTTAATATACAAGGCTATCCAAAAGTGCTCCTATTATAAAATTATTTTATATATTTATTTATTAAAAATATTTGCACTGTAAATTGTTTTTTCAAATAATGAATATTTTGAAATTTCAAGCTGTATATAAAAGAAAATAAAAGAAAGAGCATGCCTTTTATTTTACAAATAAATTTCATTTTGCATTACAAATACATAAAACTCGGATTTAGCTTTCTATGTCCGTATATATAAATAAATAATTTTATGTGCAAGTCTGAATAATAATGTGAATATTTTAAAATAAAAATAGATAAGTTAATAATAAAAATTTCTCATTAGCTGATAATAGTAAATTTGAAAAATTCTCTCTCTTTATCTCTCTCTCTATATATATTCAGTATTTAGTTGTCATAAGTAAAGTTCTAAAGCCACTTTAAATAATACATTAAATTTAATTAAAAATGAAAGTCCAATGTAATTCTTGGGTATTAGAACTCCACTATAATTATCTTTAAGACTTTCGTTTCTTTCATTTCCACCAATATGAAATAAGTGTAAGACATATTGTTCATTTTATTAAGGATTTCTCTTATGTCGAACAAACTGGAAAAAAGTACTCTGGCTATCGGTCCATTCTCTCAAGAGATCCAACGTAGTAGACAGATAATTAATTTGAAGCTATTTAATTTTTATTTACCGATAATTCAGATTTCTTTTAGTTTGGAAAAGATATGATTTTATTTTAAACGTGTTTTAATTATGTGTCATTTTCTTCAATGTTGAAATGTACATAAACAAAATAATTAACAAGTCAATGGTACTTTACATTTTAATTATTGTTGATAAACATTTCATCTGTTTTAAAAAGTATAAGCACTTCATAAATTTATAAAAATGATTGTAAATGTAGTTATTTGTGTCATCTTATTTAGCGACACAAGTGCTACATTTTGGGACAGATCAGTTTACATTTGTTTACGTAAATTTTTATTTATGTCTTAATAAAACGTTTTTGCAATTCAACTGTGATTCCTGCTTCTTAACACAAAATATTTATATGCTCTAATTATTTGACGGCGATATACTAATGAAGTGGTGATTCTGTACCTGAACAGTTAATGAGGACGTGCGTATATATATTTTTGTAGATAGACATTTTGTATAATTTGTTGAGATTTGTAGTTACATATTCACAATTTTGAAATATTTTGCATGAATAAATTTGTAATAAATAAAATTTTTATTTAAAAAATAAGTAATGCTAGCATTTGGGAAAATTTCAATGTTTACTACATTTTTTAAAGAAACAAAAGAAGAATTTTAAACATAAAAAAAATATTTATTTATTAATTACTTTCTATATCTCAAGATTTATGATTATTTTTCAGTAATATAAAATAATGTACATGATACCATGCGAATTATGATTATGAAAGATAACATCCCTGGTAGTACAGTATGGTATTTTCAACGTTGAACAAACGACAATGCATTCCGTTGAATTATCGTTTTTCCGTAACGTTAATAATCTGAAAATATGTCTCGTTGATTTCCTCATCTTTCAACGGTTGTTTTAATACATTTTACAACGCAAAAAAAAAAAAAAAAAAAAAAAAAAAAAAAACCGTTGTAAAAGGGTTGTACGAAAACGCAATACTGTCGTTTTTTTTATAACCTAAAAAAAAGTTGTATAATGGTTGTTCAAAATCGCAATACTGTCGTGCTTTTTATATCAGTTTTCAACGGCTTTTCTTATGTCTTATAAACGTTGAAATCCAAGAAAAATAGCTATCTCCATATATCCATTGAATTTTTGTTTCTAAAATATTGCTAACAATAAAAAAAAAAAAAAAAAATGGATCATTATTTTTTTACTTAATTTTTAGACCTTTTTTATTTCTAATTTTATTACTTTTTTAATACTCAATATACGAAAATATTAGATTCGTAAAAATTTTCAACTTCCGTTTTTCGAGGAAAGCTAAATTTCATAGCATATACAACTGCACAAAATATAATATGTGAGACAACCAATATATATGACATCTCAACATCAGTTAATTAAAATTGCTGCAAATTCTGTATATAAAACCATTATTCTGAGAAGCTGTATAAAACTTTAGTGCATGTTAAATAACATTATACATAGATTATTTTTTCAGTAAATATGAAAAAAGTAAAATTTTTCAAAAGTAAAGTTTTAAAAAAGAGTATTAAATATTTAAAGTTAGATCGATCCCTGAAAATTTAAGACAAGAATTCAAACATAAAATTAAAGAAAGGAAAAAGAAACACTCACTTCATTACTTGAAAAATCTTGTTTAAATAAATACAGCATCCACAATTAGACGAGAACTCTGTAATTTTTAATATTATGCTAGCAGGTAAACACACCCAAAACCAAAGAATATTATAACTTTGAGCTTTTAAGGGAATTTACCAACTAGCAAGTTGTTTGGAAATTACGTAAAATGTCAGAAAACTTTCGTACCATTTTAACAGGAAAACGATATTCATCTTCTTTCACATCACATTCACTTTCAAAATGGCGCGCGTCGTATCGTAAGTCGTAAGACGCTTTTAAGGTTTGCCACACTATACTTGGCGATTTCGCATGTAGAACAGGAGGGAGAAAGCGTACAATATGAACACCTTCGTTAGCTACGGTTTCCGAAAGCCAAAGAACATTCTACTATACTTGTTAATATAATTTGCCGAAAGATTCCCTTCTTATCATGTTAGAAGTTCTTTCGCAGCACACCATATCTTCTAAAACTCTAAAGAAAATTATATTATAACACGCACATCCGGCCAATTCACCATCGTGTATCGATATCAAGTTGAAGAGATTCAACGTCATTTGACAGAAATAATGACTTATAAAAAGCACCTATTAATTCGTTGAAAAAACATATTTTTTATTAGAATCAAAAAGGAAAACAAAAACTAATAAAATACCTATTTTAAAACGTCGAAAAAATAACAGAAAAAGTACAACCATAAAACAACGTTTGTTATAGGTTTTCTTTATTACTGAGTAAATATTCGAAATTGTTCAGTGAGAATATTGCGAAATAAAAACTATTTTTCAACGGACATAAAATAACGTAACCAATTTTTCACTGTTCAGACTTATTTGCAACGCTATAACAACGTTATGTGTTGCCTGGGCTACTAGAACGAAATTATTTATTATAAGTATGTGAAGTAAACATGTATTTTACTTTGAAAGGAAATAAATATTGATACGTGGATAAATTTCTGTATGAACTCACTGCAAAATTCCTAGATGAAACGACTGACCTCATATTGTTGTTTACAGTAACCCATTTTAAAATGCTAATTAAGTAGATGCGTTGAGCTATGAAATTAAATCAAAGACTGGATGTTAAATTTATATCGATTACTTCTTTCATAATTCATATCGACTCATATTGAGAAACCTTAAAAATATCAAATGTGTCCTGTTTCATAAGTCATGAAAACAGCAAAATCTCGTTTAATCAAACGGTAAATTATAAAATACATTAAATGACTTTTGTTTCAGAAAACAGATATAGACAGTCGGGTATTTCAGCGATAAGTGGAAATATTTTACACTTTTAGATCCGAACAACAATAATAAAATTACTTTGTTATAGATAAAAGTGAATACGTGAAAAATAATGTATGAAAATATTGATTCTTTCGTCAACTTATTTAATTGTGTTTTGACATTTCTTAGATATTTAGGACCACAATAAAAGTCAAAGTTATATTAATATTGAATTTCTCTAAATTTACTGTGATAATATTACAAAATACATAAAATGGCAGAATGATAGATTTTGACATTAGTTTCTTTTTTATTTTGAATTAAGGTAACTGAACATTTAGTATACACTTTAGTGATATTTTTCGGCTGTTTTTCTGTATTGTTCTTCATTTTAGAAACTGGGGCAAAAACCGCTATTTAATATTTCAGTCAACTATTTCTTTACATAATTGTTGTTTTCCACATTTTCTAATTGTAGCATTTTTATCCAAAAAGAAAAAATGTCAGCAGGAATGTCCCACTTGTGGATACGCAAAAACACTCACTTTGAAAATCTTTTCCGTTCTAAGCAGTTTTGAAATTTCGCAGAAAAATGAGAAATCGATCGGAAAACTGATTGGAAATATATATTTAATTAACAAAAGGTATTTTCTATAAAATTAATGTGCTAATAGAATAAAAAATATAAACATTTATATATGAAACCGAAAAAATGTGCTTTTAAAAATTTCACCCAGCACATTTCACTTGGAGGGCTTCAACAATTTTCAACATACTTCACAAATCTCAACATTTATCCTAAGAACTTAGAGTTTTTTACTTTCTATTTTTATCATTTTGTAAAATATTTTTTTCATATTTTTTTCTCATTTTATATTTATTTTCTTTTTTCTTTTTTCTTTCGTAATTTCTGTTCTCCACGTTACTTTCCCACTTTTTCTTTCTTCTGTTTTCTAATTTTTCCTCTTAGTTTTGTTTTGAATTTCCATGAATATTTTCTTATAATTCTTCATCATCAAATTTGTGTAACACTTCCGAAGTAGTAACAATTGGAATTAACAATCATGTCTTTTTTCAAAGTTTGAAGAAATCCCCTTAAACATTTTCTCTTAAAAAAAGAAAAAAAAAGTCTGGAACTGGAAAATTTGATCATTTAAATCAAAATTTTATCAATCTGAATGTAGGCAGTCCTGGGGACCTTTTTAATTTTTACTAATAGTAGTCTACTAATAGTAATAGTGGATATTGGTACTTCGCGGCACGATGAATAGAGACCAAAAGTGATATATAAAATAAAATATTAGAAAACGGTAACAATAAATGAATTTTGCATATATATATATATGCATGCATATACGTATTTTCATTTTGCATATATATGAAAGTAAAATATAAACAAAACCACATCAGAATAAGCACGTGTAAAGCAAACTAAAAATGGCCGTATTCAAAATTGCCAGTTTTTTAAGTTTTACCTTATTCAAAACAATAAGAAAGAACGATAATATGACAAAAAGCACGCACTGTTTGAGTTAAATTGGTCTAACTGAAAAATGATTGTTTGAAACATTTGTTAATTAGGACATTAATAATGGAGTTTGTTGTCTGAAAAAAAATATACCGCCTCCATCAAGAATGTATAAGTAGTCATTTTCTGAATCCGTAAACTAGAAATATAGATTTCGGAGTTATGCACATAAGATAAACAAATAAACTGAATAGGCCAAATGATCGAGAATTTCTAGTCTATATTTTTCTAGATGGTGAAACGTATAATATATTTTGAATCTTTTGTACTGTTAGAAATTCTCGCTTTGATTTTTAGAATTGATTCATAAACTAGAATTATAATTACTAAAACTTACCTCTTATGTTTGCTTTTATTTGAAGAGATTTTTAAATAAGTTTGACCATGATAATATAGGAAATAGCTCTAAAATTTCAATAAGTGTTTTTGGAAATCGCTATTAAATGGAACTAGAATTTATAAGGATGTTACAGAACTATTTTTACTAGAACAAAATTATTTTTCTAGAAATCAGTTGCAGTCAGGTTTTTTTTTTCAGATTTACGCCAATATTTAATCCAAAGCAAATCTGCATACAGATTTTTTTTTTTTTAGTCTAAAATTATTCTTAACGGGTATAGTATCCAGCACTAATACACTCTCCTGAGGTCACGATATGGAAAATTCAGATCGGGACGAAATTGCGCAGGATTGTAGTATACCATGAAGGTAACAACATATTAAAACAGTAGGACCCACTAACAACAGAATGTCGAGAAAAAAGCGTTAAAAGTTTCAGTAACTTTTAAATACAAGTTATTTCGCTATACAAACAAGGTTCCAGTGGCGTGGTCGGTAGAGTAAATGGTTGCCACGCGGAGGGCCCCGGTTCATTGCTACCGTCGGGAATGCTTTTTCCCCCTTTTATTTATTTAATCTAAATGTTTTCTTTTACTGTTACTTTCTCTTATAATTCAATTAAAAATCAGAAAATTTTAATAAGTAATATATACTTTTTTCTTTTTTGAAAAGAAAAAAAAATAGTAGGTTTTAAAATTTTAACTTAAAAAATAAATTTTAGCTTTGTTTTAATTATAAAATAAAGTAAAAATAAAGAGTACCTTTTATTTTAAAAAATATATATGCATATATATTTATATATATAAGCATTTTATTTTATTTTTCTTTCTTTCTTCCTTTCTCGCTTTTTTTTAAGTTATAGAAAATATCAAATATTACATACATAAAATTATATAAGTATATAACATACATATTTTTTAAATCACAAAAATTGAATAATTATTGCTCATTAAATTTTTAAAATTTCAGGTTTAATTATTCAAAAGATTAAATTTTACAAACAGTAGTCCTTCCCTGAATAACAAATATGAAAATAAAGTAAAAATAGACAAAATAAAGAAATAAATAAAAAATAAATAAAATTAAAAAATAAACCGAAGTGTAAACAGCATGTGTTTTTAAATCTTGGTTTGAACTTCCTAATATAGTTTTAATATGCATGAATTACTTAACCGTTTTGAGGTTGTTAATATTAGAGAGCAACTTTCGTGCTCAGAAGGACGAAAAACAGATTGTCGAAGAAAAACGTACGTTGATTAATATTTAAAATCTACATTTAAAGCTAATGTATATTTCGGGTATTTGTTTGCTTGTCCTGTAATATAATTTAATATAATCGGAATCCCGTATTATAATTTTTCAAGAAGCTGTAATGATTGGAGAAGTAATTAGTTAATTTGTTTGCGCCGTAATTATATGTACAATTAAAATCATTATTTCTCTGTAATACTTTATTTTCGGTAATTTAATAAACAAAGTTTAGCATTATTTTAAATACACCTAAAATGAAATAAAATGTTTAGATTTTTAAAAAGGTCTTTTATTATTATTATTATTATTATTATTATTCTATAGTTAAAAAAATATAGTTGAAAAAATTATTTATTTTATTTATTTATTTATTTATTTTTTTATAGAAAATTATAAATATAAAAAATAGAATATTGTAAAACATACATGTTTCTTTTTCTTTTCTTTTTTTTTTTTAAGTTTAAGAAATTTAAATAATTTATTAAATTTTTCAAAATTTGAATTGAATTATAAGAGAAAGCAACTGTAAAATAAAATGTTTATATTAAATAAATAAAAGGGAAGAAAACATTGCCGTCGATAGCATTGAACACAGGCCATTCGCGTGGCAACAATTTACTCTGTAACCACACCACTGGAACGTTGTTACTGCTACTACATAGCTTGTATTTAAAATTACTGACACTTTAAACGCATTTTTCTCCAAATTCTGTGGCTAGTGGGTCCTACTGCTTTAATATGTTGTTACCTTCATAGTATACTACAATCCTGCGCAATTTTGTCCCGATCTGAATTTTTCATGTCGTGACCCCTCCTGGTTATCTAAAATATGGAGCATTTTCCTTAGTGAGTTGTTTCTTTTAAATAAAATCATTGACTGAAGTAGAAAAATAAAACCTTAAAAAAAAAAAAATAATAATAAATAAAAAAATAAAATAAAATAAATACTCCTTCAATAAATAAATAGATAAAATTAATTTAAATACAATTAATTAATTAATTAATTAAAAATAAAAATAACCTGTTTTATTTGTGCGATGTTTTAAGCGATAATTGAAAAATTCTAGTAAATTCTATACTCATAAATATCTAGCACAATTTATGCAATTAAATTTATGCTGAAATTAAATGTATCTAAAACGCTCTTTACAAAGGGGTTCTCCACTCGGTGCAATATAAATTATGACAAGACATTATTGAATAATGAATATTTAATTTTACTTTTTTTTCATATAAATTAATTGTATCCAAAATAGATTTCTGAAAATAATTAGTCTTTATATTAAATTTTATCTTATTACTATGAATTTCAACAATTGTTGTACCGAATTGGTTATTTATCTGTTAATTAGCATAAACGTATTATCTATAAAACGCTTCTGAATAAATTAGTTAATTTTAATTATTATCTTCAAAAAATCATCCATATTTTATCTTAATAATTAGAACACTTATTCACTTATGTAAAGCTAAACATTTGTTTTCCCTCAATAAATTCAGTGATGCTAATTGTTTGCATTAGTTTATATTGAAAATATTTTTTATATCTAAAATTAAAACTTTATAGTTTTAACAACATTTTAATCTTTATAACTCACGATATTTTTCACTCTAAAGTGAATTAATATAATTCCTTGCTAAAATAATTTTGCATTTGACGTTACATTTATTGATGAAACAAAACCTGTGATCGAATATTTTTCATTCACATAAAAAATATATTTATGTACACATAAAGAATTAATAAAATTGTATAAAAACTTTGTAAAATAAAATAAAATAATAATAAATAAATAAATAACATTGCTAATTTAACTTCTGGTAAACCTTACATCTTTTATTTGATTCTAAACATACTTTTCATACAGTGACAATTATAGTGACAATTATTTCATCATTTAAACAATTTGTTTAAAATCATTTTCTAAAAATGATCAATAACAGTTTCACCAATTGTAACAGTGACTGAAGTAAAAATTTCTTTAGGCACACTCACAAATTTCTTTCCCAATTGTACATGTTTTAATGCCATGTTTAGTTTACTTAGAGAACAAAACCCTTAAATTGAAATTTTCGCAAGCAAACAGATATTTATTGTTCAAAAGAATGTCATCGGAATCTAGAAAACTGGTTATTTTAAACCAGTTTTAGGAAGATAGAAATAATTCCTAATTATATGGTATATTGAAAGTGGTATTTATAGGAATAAGACTTCGTGTTCGGAGACAAACAAAAGAATTTTATTACGTTGCTGTCTATGAGCGAAACATTTACAAGTGGATTTCTTATGTACAAACGGTAACAAAAGTCTCCGAACACTAGCAAAAATTCCTATATAAAATAAGTACACTTAATACAGTTTTGTTAAATAAATCCTTGTCGAATCCTGTTCTTAGTCGGTCTAAAAACAGGATTCGACAAGGATTTATTTAACCGAACTGTATTAAGTGTACTTTTTTTTATATAGGAAATTTTTGCTAGTGTTCGGATACTTTTGTTACCGACTGTACAAAACAATAAAATATACATACGTTTTTCAGAAACACATAAGCACATCTTCTACAGAAAATGATACAAACAATAAAATTTTTTTGTGTTTAAGGTGACACAAAGATTACAGTTCTATTACAGGCTGTCAGTGAAAATGCTTGAAAATATATTTTCAGTATTGGTATGCATTTCTTTTAATTTACTAAATTGTAGTGCACTGTATGGAGGATATAAAATAGACAATGTACATTGCTACTTAAAATTGTCGGATCTTTATTTTCGATGTAATTGACAGGATATCAATATAGAAGCTTATATTTCAATCGTTTGGACTTAAACACCCACACCCACAATCGTACATACATGCATATAGTATATATATATATATGTACTCTCTACCATATTTTTTAAAAGAAAATCTTCAAGCAGTTTATGTTTAAAAAAACAATTTCTAAATTTTATTCGTTTGATATGTTTAAAATATGTTTTGCATCAATATATTTAAAAGCAAAATATTGGGCGCTTGAATTAATTATCGTTGTTGACGAAGAGAAGGCAGTAGTTGTATTGGTGCTGCACAGCTGATTGTGACACAATACATATTTAACAAAATAATAATAATAATAATAATAAAAAAAAAAAACAAGACTTACAGATTTGTGTTGTGACTTTCGAGTATAGTGAATATAAGACGAATTTAGTCCCTAAAACACGTAGAGTTCTGTATCCAAAAAACAGCATTTGCTAGAAGTGTTGCTGCTTTTATTTCATGAAATCTGCTCTGGAAAATCTTCGGTTGCTAATGGAAGCGTATTGAGAACATGCTTTGTCATAAACAGCGTTTCGAGATTGGTTTCGATGATTCAATGGTAATGATTTTGAAGTGGATAGCAAGATGTTTTCGTATTCGAAATAGTTTGACAGTGGAAGTTACACGCATTATTGATATAAAATTCATATCAGAAGTTTATATAGTTGTCTTAAGCGCTAAATGTGGATGCAACGACAATTAGCAAGCGTTCAAAAGCAATGGGGGTGATTCAGAATTTCAGAAACTGGGTACTATCTGAATTGACAGAAATAGAGGTTTCGAAAAGCTTTCAGTCGGCAGCAAATTTATTGAAGCACTAGCTATATTTCCTACTTAAAAGATGGACACCTAATACTGTTTTGTTAAGTAAATGTTTATCGAGTCATGATCTTAGTCTTATACTGTTTATAAAAAAAGTAAGTTGATGATAAAAATTAGCGATCAGGCTTAAAAAAAAAAAAAAAAAAAAATGAAAAGTGTGGATGTGGCTTCAATAATTTTGCTGCCGACTGTAAACATGAGTATCAACATCAAATCCGGATATTCATGGCAAGAAGATTATGCTGTGAATTTGGTGGGATGAATTCGGTAAGGTGTACCATGAGCTGCTGAAACCGGGTGAAATGTGGAATGCTGAACGCTACGAAGCACAATTACTCAATTTAAATCGCAGACTTTGTAAGATGTGAGGCCTCATGCTACCTCTTCAGCTTTCAAGTGCTCGGAATCAGGTCTAATTGTCCATCGAGGTTTTGGTTGGAAGAGTTAAAGTTGCCAAATTATTTTATACTTTTTAGCCCGTTTTGAAAGCATGGTATATTAAAAAAAATGTTTTTTACTTAAATAATTATTTATAAACAGTAATCTCAAGAATGAGATCATGACTCGATAAATATTTACATAACAAAACAGTATTAGGTGGCCATCTTTTAAATAGGAAATATTGCTAGTGCTTCAATAATTTTGCAGCCGGCTGTAGGTATTTTTAGGATGGATATTTTATAGAAAATTAAGTGAATCGTTCTCTATTTTATATCTTTAAAATGAAACTTTCAAATTAAGTAGGTCTATGTAATAATCTGATGGTATTAATATCACTGCTCGGCATGAAAATTGCCTGACACCATTTCAGCATATTCTTATATAAAATGACCTCCTACATCCGAATATGACACTCATTTTGCCATATCACTCACCGTTTTTTAGGAATGGGCCCCTATTTTTTATCATTTTTCGGTGATTTTATGGCTATAAGTTTGATTTTTAGGAGGGCGGGGGGAGAATTATTTTAGCCATTAAATATCTTCTGAGGGGCTACAGAGTTGGAAAATTCTAAATCATGGACATTTGCGACAAGAGAAAAATTTTGGGAGGGGATTTGCCACTGAAATTATGCATTACATATCTTATATTTTTTAATCTGTTATTAATGTTACATATTAAACTTTATTTATTTTTGTTTTTAGGTGTTAAATTAATTATTTTTCATTCTTCAAATTAAATTCATGGTCATAAAATTATTGAACAGGGAAAGAAATTGAGGGAGGGGGTGGCGTATCTAGACAACGGTGGGTGACTGAGCAAAATGGGAGTCATATTCGGATTCAGAAGGTCCTTTTACATAAGAATCAGCAAGAATAGTATCAGATGTGGATTTTTTTTTTTTTTTTTTTTTTTTTTTTTTTTTGCAGAGCAGTGTATTTAAGCATCTAGATGCTATTAAGTGATTAGGAATACTTTGGCGTTAATATTTAGAAATGTGATTTTGTGTGAGCTCATTTCTTAAGAAAATTTAAGTGCAAGAGTTAATTTCAATTGAGTTCCTCACATTATGGTATCTTTAGATATGAAATCTGTTTAAGTGTAATTAAGTTCGAAGTTTGTGTGAAAATCTAAATATTTCCTCTGTTTAAATTTGAAAAAAAAAAAAAAATCGTTTTTACATGACATGTTTCGGATTCTGTGGCATCCATCTTTTGTTGGTTATCTCTGTGGAGCTAGTTGTAATAGTTATGTATGGGATCAGCTGGTATAGCTATAACATAGCAATGGTATAATTTGACTTTCCTTAATGATAGTTCAAAAACTGAAGAACCTCTCGAAGATGAAGAGTTTTCTCTCCCAGCCTCCTGGAAAGACAATGGTGAGGGTTGTCATCCGGCAGTTTCTACGAACCCCGGAAAACCCCCAAAAAGGTGCCGAAATGTACTATAAAACAAGACCAACAACGAATCTTCTATAAAATCAAGACCTGCTGACTATCTTGAATACAGAATAAATGACTTTGTTTTGATGAAATACCTGTCCCATCAATACCTTAGAAAAATTGACAAAACCGATGGCAATATCGGTTTTGTCACCCCCGGATAAAGACAATGCGATTCACATGTCCACCCCAGTGAAAAAGAAAAAAAAAAGAAGAAAGTAAGAGGAGAATGATTAAATTTTTTTTCGAGAAATGTAGAATTGTGCAAGAAATTAACCCATCTGTTCAAATAAACGAGCGCGCATCTCCAACATTCGTGGTTGATTTAAAACATCGAGCTAATTCTATTTGAATACTTATAGGTAACCCCTTGACTGGTTACCCCATACAGCGTACGAGCACTACTTCTATAACAGTTTGTAGAAACTGGCACCGGTAGAAACTGGTACCAATTATTATTCCAAAATTATTTGGAATAATTTTCGTAATAATCTTTGGAATAACCTTTGCAATAGTTAAAAAAATATTAACATAACAATACAGAGGTTAAATAGCTTGAATATTAGCATTCAGTAATAGTGGTGTGAGCTAAAATATAAAGTAAAGAAAAAGAACCAGTTAAGGGGTTAAGCAGATCTTTATTTTATTTATTGGTCTTTTGGTGAATTCATTATTTGTTTACGAATTTAAGCTGAAACTCTTAGCTAAATATTATTAATATAAGATGCTTCGAAAAAATAAAATGTTACATATCCGCACCCGGGTTTAGTCGGTACAGCTGCAAGCTCTGGAGAAATTGTTTTTTGCGAGCGTTGTTTAAACACGTATCTAATAGATGAATTATACAGAAATTTTTATCGAAAGATGCAAGATTTCTAATGCATTCATCAGAATTATTCTAAGTATCGCACAAAAAATTAGAAAAATCAAAAACTGAAATCTATGCCAACTGGCCAAGGTCTTCCATAATAAATGTCTTAAATCTTAATTTTCAGAAATGTATTATACTGTATACAGAAAAGAGAAAAAATGTGCTTATCAATATATTTTTTATAGGCACATGACTTAAAAATGAAAATATATTTAATAGAAAATATTAAAAAAGTATCTGAATTTAGTCTTGGAAATTTGATTTTACCCGATTGTTTAGCGACAACTTTAAACTGCGATGCACTTTTATCCCACTTCAAGCTTTTTTTTTTTTTTTTTTTAATTTTCAGAATTAATCAAATTATATGAAATTAATTGAATTATAGATCAAATTTTCAGTTCTAAAAGGTGCCCATGCAATCTATATGTAAATCATTACTTATTTAAAATTTAAAACATTTATTTACATTTCTTATCTTTTTACTTGCTGTAAAATTGCACGTTCTAGAAGTATTGTAAAACTTTAATGTTTTAATAATTTATGTCAACCGCGTGCTTGTGCTCTTTTTAAAATTCAAAAATGTTTATTTTTCATGTGTATGACATCATTAGAACAATTTTTTTTAATTGAATTTAATAATAGTAAATTGCGAATTGGCTGAATTTCAGTTAGGTTCGCAATTATTCGAGTTTCAACTTCCTAACATTATTTTGATTTTTTTTTCTTTATTTAAATAAAAAATAAAAACTATAACTTAAATAATAATATAATAATAAAATATTACAGATGCATGTCAACATTTTTTTTTGAAAAATATTCGTATAAAAAATATGCATCCTAGGGGAAAGCGCTGCTCCTAAATATACTAATATATATATATATATATATATATATATATATATATATATATATATATATATATATATATATATATATATATCCCATTGAAAAGCAAAACCAAACTCATATTTAAACATAAAATTCAAGAATAAAACAAGTCAACAAAAACCAAATAGAGTACGAAAAACTAAAGAGTACGAACCTAATAGAGTACGAAAACCTAATAGAGTACGAAAAACTAAAACCAAATAGAGTGCGAAAAATATTTTTAACATAAACCAAAACTAAAAATGAAACAGAGCGAAATTAATATATATGTATAATATAATTAATAAATTAATATATATATATATATATATATATATATTATACATATATAGAAATTAACATATATATATATATATATCCTGATTGATTATATTACTATTAAAAGAAATCGATTTTACAATGATTGGTTTAAAATATTCGTGATTGTGTACATTTGTACGAAAATTTGTCCCATACTGTCATAATAAAGACTATGGAAAAATTGGACGACAGTGCCACTAGTGAAAAGGTACCAAAGTTCATAGACACATATTTATGTTAAGGGGCAACTAAATATATTTTTCATAAAATTTTGTTTATTCGTTCTTGATCGAAAGTTTCCAAAAGGTTTTGTAATACAACTCCAGATCGATATTTTCTAAAAATCGTCAAATGTTGTTCAGGACATCTTAAAATATGTAAATCTTTTGAAATCTGGAAGTGAAAATAATTTATGAAGTCAAATCTTTCTTCTATTTAATATAGAAGAGAGTAATAATACATGGAATCTCCGCTTGAAAATAGATTTACACATCTTAAAATACATTTTCAAACACTGCAGTTAAGTATGATGCATCTAATAAATATTTAGCACATATAAATTTTGTATATAAAAATCGGTTAAAGGATTTAAATTTAAATTTATTTATCCTTTAAATTACAACACTTTGTGTTAAAATTATTCATCCAAATGTTTGGAATGTTTAAAATATACTATATAAAGAAATGATAGGATATAAAAATGTATTTGTCTTCCAAATTTATCAGTGTTTACAATACATTAAAAATGATGTAATAAATTTCTTTTTTAACGCCCAAATTTCCTTTTACCCAAGCAAAAAAGAAAAAAAAAAAAGCATTTTTCATTTTATTAAACACTTTGACAGGTTACATTCTATAAATAAAATATTATCCATGTCAAACAACACTATCAAATAACAAATGTGACGGCCATTGAAATAAATGTTTTAGACATCGCTAGACATATTCAGGTTGCCAGAAGCCAAATTTTAACATATTAGTAAAAAATAAACTTTGGAGTAATTTTTTTTTTCCTTTCTATGCCTTTCACTGAAAGTCTGTGAAATTGATTACTCCATCTCAGGATTAACTGCAGAAAAATGCGATATTATCAAAAAACGCTTAACTTTGCATAAAATCATTTGGTAGACAGACAGTAAAAAAAAAATGTCGAACTTTTTGCGAAAAAAAATTGTCTAGTAACATGAGCATAAAAATATTTTGAATTCTTTTGACATAATGTTGATGTAATGTTTTCTACATTTAGAGAACAAAAGTTGGAAGATATAATAAGAAAAAAAAATTAAGAATTTTTTTCTTTCTTTTTCTCCCTTTTTTTTTCTTCGGATATTCTTACTATATTTTATATTTTTAGACGAATAAATTTTGTGGAAAGGTACTCAGAAGTATGATTTTTTTTAGATGTTTTCCAGATTACACAAATGATTTTTTTTTTTTTTTGAGGTTTTATTTATTATAAAAAAAAAAGATAGTTATAATCTGTAACTAAAAATTATAATAATAATAATAATATTAATAATAATAATAAAAAAAAAAAAAAAATAAATAAATACAATGATATAAAATGCATATCTACAACTGCGAAATTATTTTTGTGTGATTTTATTATTATTATTTTTTTTTATATTTTCGTAAGTAGCTTATACATTTATTGAAACACCTAGCAAACAACTTTTAAACAAATACTTAAAGCTAACTGGATGAAATTGTTAAAAACCAAGATTAAATACAGTAACTTTAATGAAAATTATACCTTCCAACAGTTCCGATTTCTGGATACCGGTACATTTTTATAGAAAAAACTTTATAAGGCTTTTGAGTAGTAATCTATAAATAATAGAAGTGAAAATTTCTATAATAAAATTCCAGTATCCATAAATCGAAACTTTTGGCAGTTGTGGAAAATCCATGTGTAGAATAAGTCTACTTCATTGCTCTCAAAATGTGGAAGTTTCCTTATCTTGCATTTTTATACGCTTCTTGCTTCAAGATTGCTAGTTAAATAACAGTGTTCTTACATTTATGCGTTATCGCATTTAGGCACATAAATCTTATACTTCAAATATCATGTAGTGATGTCCATATGTTCAAACTGTCCTAACGACTCATTGTTCTTTTTAGATGAGAACACGCCTTGAATCACTCAGCCAACGTAAGGTTTCGTGATAAAGCAAATTTGAGGCTGGAAAGTTTTTACGTTGGTCGTAATTCCTTATTTTGGCAAAAATCAACTAGGAATTGATTCGCAAATTAATAGTCGAAGTGCTTTTTTATGATTTCGGAAATTTTTTTATTATTCTAAAAAAGCAAGAACCTTCAGTATACAGGTTTTAATGTGATTATAATTAAAACGATTACCTTAATTTATTGTAAATATTACTTTTGTTATGATGGAATAGTTTTTTAAATAAAACATCCATATAGGTCCCTGCTAACATGAATTATTTTCTCATGAATAGATAATTGTTTCATGCTATTGGTACTTCATTTGTTGTTATAGTGCTCGTCAGCCCAGTGGCTCATTTTTGTCCTTGTCGTTGGAATTTTATTTGTTGGGTAGCTATTTTTGCCCACCAGAAAAAAAAAACAATGTTGTCAGTCCAACAGTAATTGAATTGTTAAATTTGCTGATAAGGGATTGTTTGTAAAGTTTGCGCAAAGTAAGTGACAATGTATAATTTTGTTACACACATTAAAATGTGTTAGCCCATATAAAACGTGATATAGAATTATGTGGTATCATGTCATCTATGAAGTACTAGTCAAAGTAAAATGTGACAAAATATAAGATAAAAATAAAAAATAAACCTGTTAGAGAAGTAGCTTTAATCTAACTATTTATTTTATTTTATTTTATTTTATTTTATTTTTTGTTCAGATTAAAGTAAAATTCAAAAAATGCTCTAATTATCAGACTAAATTGATATGTTAATATTAAAGATCCTTTTACTAATTTTTAGGTTTTTTTTTTTTTAAGCTAAAACGAAAAATTAGTTTGCCATCCATAAAATAAAAAAAAAAAAAAGTTAATTTTTAAAAGAAAATGCCAAAAGAAAATTCCCGTTACATTTTTTAAATTAACACCACACTTTAATTTTAACCAGAGGAAATATATTACTTTTGTACGCTTTATACCTAAAATAATTTGTTTAGTATTTCAAACCTATTAACGATATTAATCCGGTAATTAAAAATTATAAATTACTCTCAAAACATATTAAATATTAAAATGTGAAATTTTATTGTTAGTTTTGGACATTTTTCGTGTCGTTTTCAATTACTTGTAAGTACCTTTTATTGTAAACAAAAATTAAAATAATTGTTATGAAAATATAATAGAAATAATTTAATCTTAAAAAGTGAAAATATGTATCCTTAAGATAATGGATTTGTGAATTTTTATTCAATTTTTTTTTTTTTTTTTTTTTTTTTTTTTGTGAATTGTGAGTCAAAAGAAAGTTCATAGAAATAATGCATTGTTAATCCTATTTGTTATAGCTTACTTTATTTGGTGCTATTAATCATACACTGCAATATCATGAAGTTTATAAGAAAAACATCACTTTAACTCGATTTACATGTCACTTCTTATTTCTAAATTAAATTACCTCAGAATTAAATGATCCCCTTGGTTATTTTGAGCATTTGATATGTTGATCTTGTTTGAAAGGAAGTTTTTCAATCGTAAGATGTTGATTTTATTTATGAAAAACATTGTTTACTTTAAGTAAACCACTGATGAAAAAGTTTTTTTTCTTTAAAATATGTCACAAAAAAGTATGATATATAGTCCTTCACTTTCGTTGTGAATTTTGTATTCAGCGTGTAAAAGTAAATCTGTTTTAGTCGGCGAAAGAAAGATATTTTCTTTAAATTTCGCACTTGCAGATTGCGTTAGAAATTCTGTATAACCGTAGGAAGATTAAATAGATAATAAAAGTTCAAAAATAAAAACCTTTAGGTGCGAGAAAAAGCTAAAAAATGTTTTACATACACATATATTTCCAGTAAATTTTACTGTGCTTCAGATAAGATGCAAGTGTCATTTAATTTAAATGGATTGAAAATTTACTTAAAAAATTTATGAAATAAATTAATGACAATTACTACTGTATTTAAAAACTTTTATTCTGTATGAATACTATTTTTCCCATGCTAAAATAAAAGGAAATGAAAAGGAATATTCACTGGCAGTTCACTTCTGAGAACTACAAGCACTCCTGCCAACATTTTTAACTTATTCAGTAACATTTTAAATATTCGCATTTTTCACACAAATTTCTTCTTATTTAATCCTAATTACATATTAAAGAAATAATTCGACAAAAAAGTAGTGTGAAATAAAGGCGAGAACTAAAAATACAACAGAATAAATTTAAAGTCTCGTTAAGTTTGATTAAAAGTCATAGAAAGTACAGAATGATCTCGTTTTCTCTTAGAAACGTTTTGTTTGTTAACTATTGCATGATGATGAATGTTATCTTTCACCATCTTGTGCAATGAGCATAAATTTTATAAACGAATTTTTTCCCCTTAGATTATTTTAATGATATGTTGTCTAAGAATTACATGCAGATGAGGTTTCAGCGTGTGTTTTGTAACGATTGGACGTGCCAAAATAAACATGACACATGAGAACAGTCTAAAGGGGCCGTAGCGATCCAAAATACAAGGACAAGTTGACCACTCCGCTGGACATTTGTAGACCCTGAAATACCTGCTAGGATTCACGGTGGCGGTGACGCTCTCTGATTGTTACTTTCAGTTTTTTCCGTTGTATTCCTATCCTATGCTACCTGTTCTCATCTTCACGAAGTCTCAGAGTTCAACGCAATATTTACGCTGAAAACTTTGGTTTTAACAAATTAAAAGTATAGTTCTAATCTTTTCAACACTTTCCATCAAGGTTGAAAAGTGTTAATAACTGCGGTTTTGCCTGTCTGTCCTTCTGTCTATCTGCGCTCTAACTCCGGTAAATATTTATGGAATTTCTTGAAACTAATATATTTTATTGAAGTTCACTATCGGGTGTTCCCTATTGAAAATGGAGTGAATACCTCTATTGGTTTGTGTACAAGGTCGCCCGAAAGTATTCCAAAGCTTTGTGTTCTACGAAAGGTATTTCTATAAATCATATTTTAATACCATTTCTGTACAGAAATCTTAATGAAATCGAAATATTAAAACAGGAATAAACTACTACGTCAGAAACGCCAGAAAAATTATTGAGGTGCATACAGCTGTTTCGGTAGCCTAAAGCGTACCGTCTTCAGTGCAAAAAGAATTCTGAATCTGGAGAAGTGCTCGTATATATAGGAGAGGGACCGAATTTAGTTTAACCAATAGGATTACGGAAGAGGTGGGGATTGTGGCCAATAGGAATTAAGGAATGTGTAGCTGTGTAAACAGTAGAAAAATTAAGGAAATGTGGACTGAATGTAAAATTTCCAACAATCAGACAAATAGTGAACAGCGAAATCACAATTTACAAGGTTTTTAAAATTTTTGTAAATATGAAAAGCTTCAAAGAAATCGAGTTCATGAATGGATTTAGGTCTGCAAATTATTTTAGCTGAATTAAATTAAAAATTATGATTTTCCTCCCAGCAATGTTTAGAAATAGCCGATTTATTGGTTTCTTGTTTGCGGACGTAATTCATATGTTCTTTTAGACGAAATTTAAGACTGCGTTTAGTTTGGCCAATATATGATAAACCACACTGACAGGAAATACTATAAATGCCCCAAGAATTATGCATATCAATAGGATCTTTTAACTGAGAAAAGGTGAGTTTATTGGAAGGCGAAAATATTATTTTAAAATCATATTGTTTGAGAATCTTAGCTATGGTTTGACTGGTTTTAGAAAAATAGGGTAAAACAATACTGATATTAGATGTGACTGATTTAGTAGACGAAATACTAGGGAGTTGTAATATTTGGATAGCTTTGTCAATAATGAAAGGGTCATAACCTCTGTCAATTGCGATGGCTTTCAGGTATTTAATTTCAGATTTCAATAAAATAGGATTTGAACAAATATTAAGGGCACGGTTTGCAAAAGTATAGAAAGCAACCATTTTTTGGTTAGGTGGGTGACATGAACGCGCATTGAAAATCCATTTACAGTGCGAGAGACAAGGGTATCAAGAAATGGAAGGGAGCCATTTAATTGAAATATGTTATTCAAGTTCACTATCTGATGTTTTCTGTTTAAAATGGAGGAAATACCACCATCGGTTTATGTATTATATATTCTAAAGTATTGCGTTCTATGAGAGATAATTCTATAAACCAAATTTCAATAACTTTACTTTTCACAAAGTTTAATAAAATTGAAATATGTTATTTATATGCACAAAAGAGTGCTTTGTACAGAATACAGTATGATTAGTATTAGACTTACAGGGTCATAAAAAATATTCAGTTACATTCGAAGTTTTTAATAAAAATTTGCTGGAATTGCACTTTCGTTTACATTAAGCGTTTTGAACACTTTCTAACAATTTTTAAGTGTGAAAATGATTTCAAATTGTGTATGTGTCTGTCTGTTCGTATGTCTCTCTGTCTGTCTGCCCGCGCTCTAACTCCCGTATAAATTTATGGAATTTCTTGAAATTAATATATTTTATTGGTGTTCAATATCGGATGTTCCTTATCGAAAATGGAGTGAATACCTCTACTGGTTTGTGTACAGGGACACCTGAAAATGTTCTAAAGCATTGTGTTCTATGTGAGGTATTTCTATAAATCATATTTCAATAACTTTACTGTAAAAAATAAATCTATCTTAATGGAATAAATCTTACTGTATAAATCTTAATGAAATTGAAATATGTTATTCAAGTTCACTATCGGATGTTTCCCATGTAAAGTGAAGTAAATACTACCAATGGTTTGTGTACAGCGATACTTGAAATTATTCCAAAGTATTGCGTTCTGTGACAGGTATTTTTACAAACCAAATTTTAATAACATTACTTTGCAGAAAGCTTAATGAAATTGAAATGTGCTATTCATATGCACAAAAGAATGCTTTCTATCGAATACAGTATGATTAGTTTTAGTCTTACAGGGCCACATAAAAATATTCAATTACATTAAAAGCTATTAATAAAAAATTGCTGGAATTGCATTTTATTTTATATAATCGTTTTTAACACTTTCTAAAAATTTTTAAGTGTGAATATAATTTTAAGTTGTTTATCTGTCTGTCCGATTGTCAACCTTTCTATCTGCCATTTTACCCATCCACAGTGTTCGTAAATATTTTTAGAAATTTTGAAAAATGATATATATTACTGAAGTTTACTATGGTATATATCCTATGTAAAATGACATAATTAGGTCCTGTAGAGCTAGTTAGTGTACAAAGCAAAAAAAAAAAAAAAAAAAAGCCAATGCATTGCTTTTTAGGACAGACATTTTTAAAAATCACTTTTAAATAGCTTTCTACAGTAAAAATCACAAAGAAATATACATATATTGTTAATATTATAAATTATTGTTTTGTATAGAATATTCATTATTAACCTTCAGATTTACAGGGCTACACTAAAATATTTAGATACATTAAGGGCAGCAATTATAATATAACGGCTGGATTTGAAGATCCAATTATCTCAACCACGCTCGAATAGTACTTTTTTGTGAAAAACCCTTTATAAGCTTGTACCTCTAATATATTTTTGCTTATTTACTAAGATTTGTGAGGTCATAAGGGGTTTTTGCAAAAAGAACTTTTGCAAAGTGGTTGAAATATTTGGATCTTCAAATTAATAACGCGGAATGTAAAACACCCCTTATTAAATTTAATTCTTGGAAAATACCTAAAATCCAGCTCCTTCTTTTGCCGACACTTTGCTTATTTTTAACTCTATTCATAAGATTCTTTTGATAAATATTTCCCAATATATCTAGCTTTTATCCGATGAAATAAAAAAATTTTCTACCTTTCGCACATGCTCAGTGAAAACATTTTGGATAAAAATGCTCATATTTCATGAGATTCTTAAGATATTTGCATTCCGATTGCAGTATAAATATAGTTGTAAGGTATAAGTATAGTTGTAAAATTTTCAATTTGTCTGAAAGTGGGAATAATTTTTGTTTAAAACTCAAATAAAACAAGTCCTTCCGGCTTATTCGAAAGGGTAGGTTGATTTCTTTTTCCTTATCAAGTAGCCGTCCTTTTGTTTCAAAATAGCGGCTACAAATTATTAACGAATTGGTAGAAATATTGATGTAGACTATCTACATATGAAGTTGCTCAGTGAACTAATTAATCTAAGATATTGTTGCAAATTTGAAAATAATTCTTTTTTTTTTGTAGATATTCTTTCAAAGAGGCTTAGTAAGTTGATTAAATGTTAATTTTCTGCATTTCTGTTTGTTTTAACGTTAAAATAGCCTAATTTTCCCTTAAAAACGCATTAAAAAGCTCTAATATGGCATGTAATGGATTTGGCGCCAAATTTAGCGACTTTTTTGGCGACTTTTGGCGAGAAAATTCATAGTTCAATAATAAACTTCATTGAGACACTTATATAGTCTATGTATACATCAAACTTCAAACAAATTCGGAATACGCTTTTTACAATTTGAATTTGAAATTTTAAAGTGGTCTGCACTTGAAAACAAAAGGGTGGAGCAACATGGTTAAGAAACTCATCCAAGATATTCATAACACAAGTTAAGACGCTGTCCAAATTTTGTTCGATTTGGAGTATTATTTCCGAAGTTATCGTGATTTTAAATTTTCAAGTGGTAGACTGATTTCAAGTGGTCCGGCTTAACTTAAGATATCCGCCACTTTATTAAAAATGGTGAATATAGTTCTTTAATAAAGTTCTTTGAGACACTTGTATAAACTATGTATACATCAAAATTAAAAAAAAAATTCGGAATGCGCTTTTTACAATTTGAATTTGAAATTTTCAAGTCGTCTCCACTTGAAAACAAAATGGCGGAGCAACTTGGTTAACAAACTCATCTAAGATATTTATAAAATAAGTTAAGACAAATTTGGTTCGATTTGAAGTATTATTTCGGAAGTTATAGTGATTTTAAATTTTCAAGTGGTAGCCTGATTTCAAGTGGCCCCGCTTAACTTAAAATATCTGCCACTTTATTAAAAATGGCGGATAAACTTCACTAATAAACTTCATTGAGACCTTTATGTGGCCTGTATTTACATCAAAATTCAAGTAAATCTTGTTTTAAATCTGCTTTTTACATTGTGCATTTGAAATTTTCAAGTGGCTGCCACTTGAAAACAAAAAGTCGGAGCAACTTGGTTAACGAACTCATCGAAGATATTTATTAGATCAGTTCATTGTCCAAATTTGGTTCGATTTGGAGTATTATTTCGGGAGTTATCGTGATGACAAAATTTTCATTATAGATAAATAGATAGATAGATAAACGAAGTGATTGCAATAGGTCGATTTCTAAAGAAATCAACCTAAAACTGTCTGTTTTTTTTTCTTTTTCTTTTGAGTTTTAAAATAAATGATTATATGTCCGTATTTTTACATGCTATCGTCACACAAATTATACTGGGTCTATATTAACATATCTTGAAGTTACAGATTATTTCGTTTATTTAATGATACAGAGTGATCAAAAACATTATTGATTTTGCTGAATTTGTTACCGGTCCCTAAAGTTTGTCCTTAACCAATCTTTACCGAAAAACATGAGGAAGACCCAGTTTTTTAAATACTCAGTGTTTGAAAACATTTCATCGAGAGATCAGTTTTTAAATTAAAAAAAAAAAAAAAAATGCCCGTTAGCACATCTTGCTTAACTTTAGAGCAGGAGTGTATAATATGTTATCTTCGGGAATTACCTTTGTGAATTAATTGAGAATTACCTTTGTGAATTAATTGAGTATAACTCACAATATTCATAATTATTCATAAGATAAAGTATGTATTGAAATAAAAATCTGTCACTAATAGAGTTAAACTATTGGTGAGTATCTCACTGCTTTTAGGAACGACTCGAGACAAGTTTTCTCTTGTCATTGGGGCTGATTTCGTAGCGATACTCATCGTTGAAAGAAATTCTTTTCCAATTTTTAACCTTCAATTCGAATGCACCCGGCACCACTACAAAAGCATCTGTCGGTATATACGTGAGGGATAGTCAGTGCAATGGCCTCCATGACGTCGGTTTCCTGGTTAATAGAGTCTTCTATGAATGATCATCGCCCTCACTAGTGTCTCGGTTGAATTGTTCGTATGGATGTATCAGGTCATGGATCACCCATCGATCGATGAAGATCTGACATTGTTCTCAATCGACCTTTACTTATTGATATTCTTTACCACTCCTAGCATCCCCGTGAAACGGTAGCTTTGCTTTTACACAAGTACGTAGTAATTCTGTGATTTGATTACCCAACTACCTTTACTCCATTTGCACAAATGGTGGTATCATAATATCCATGTAACCGTCTACGATGCAATGGTACAGTCCACGTAGGTCAACGGATGCACATTTGCACAGATTTGTTGCCCTAACATTAGAATGTCTTTTGATATATACATTATTCGAATACTCTGTTGAATTGTGCTAGGGATCCAGCTAGTTTCTTATTCACGTCTAAATGTTAAACATTTGCATATTCTACAAGTGCTGCACTCTGGTACAGTTTTTGCACGAAACTTCTATGTAGTAATGTTTTACAATAATTTATGCTATTAAATAAAGGTATAAGTTCTATTAGTAAATATTGCGGTAAAAATTGCGCTAGAATACGATCTCCGATCCCATCCTAATGTATGTGAGAAATATACGATTTCATTCCATTCGAATAATTTTTTATTGTTACGTTGGATCTTTGATGAAAAAAAAAAAAAAAAAAATGTACTGAAGGAACATTTTATCAAAATGCGAGATTTTTAATTACATAAAACAAAATAAAGACTTTTGGTAGCTTGAGGGATACATTAAAAATTTAATAACAAGAAATAACATAATGATTAAAATATTTGTATATTTGAACAGAAATATCATATCTATACAAAATTAAAAAATGTTTATGAATTAAAATTATTCATCAATAGAATATAATATTTGTTATGAGTTGTAGGGTGATATAGTAATAAACAAATTTTAAAAGCAGTTATAAAATTACAAAGATTTTAAAATAGTTTATTAAAAAAATATATTAAGATTTACAACTTGAAATGACCCAGGTAGCAAAAACGATATCAGTCAATATTAAAATGTAACACTAGTCATTATAAAATGACCCCCTCGAAAAATAGTCACAGATATTATCTTCTGATATCTGGTAATATTGCCAATATTTGCTGAGATCAATAAATATCCCTTTTTGACACCCCAGACGCGACGTGTGCTCAAATGACCATGTTGGTTCTTTTCATAATGTCAATAGATATTTCTTGATATCTAAAAATGATATTGCTTTTCGAATGTTGATAGACATCGCGGAATATTGTTAAAACAATAGGATATTAACGACATTTGCCAATATTAACAAATATTAAAATTTATATTTAAAAAAAAGTATATTATTTCATAAAATTTTATTTTCCAAAATATTGTTGTCATATCATAATAGTAATATGTAATCAAAGCACTTTTTTAAAACGCTTCTTAATAATAGTAATTTTTAATTATGTCTGTAAACATCGATAAATATCGTTTGACATATGATATCTAGTGACATTCAAAATATCGGCCAATATCGGTAGGACATTGGCTGATATTTTTATAATATCATGATAGGGGGAATTTTGCTTTTAAACAAGACTCCAAAAGACTAAAGCGAGGCCATTTTTTTTTTCTAAATGCCCAGAAGAATACAAATTTTGAGTTAAATTAGCTGAGCAGTATATTTTCATCTTCATTCCTCGAAGAAATAACCGCGTTGTGCATTATAATCCCACATATTTTAATTTCATTAAGAAATAAATTGCTAAAGCATTAAAAATTATTTTTATAATTTACAAAAATGGTACTATAATTGTGTTTTTATAATTGATCATGCTAATAATCTCAGTCTAATACGGTAAGAATTTGATCTCATTAATTCCTAGAATATTTAGAATCCGATTAAAGTTCCATTTATTTCTGCATCTTGAATAGTAAAATAAAAACAAAGTATATAAACTAATTATCGCAGTTTCTCTAAACAAATGGCTCTTCAAAAAATTGGATTGTCTTTTTTTTTTTCACTTTTATAAAGCGCAATTTATTTTGGAAAAGCAATACAAAGTTAATCCTATTTGATGTTCTAAGCATTTACAATCTTTGAATTTCCTAAAAGTTTAACACCACATTTACTTAAAGGTGATCCATTTAACTTAATTTTTTCTTTATTTCCCTTGCCAAATTTCATTACGCAGCATTCGAGTGATACTTTTAGTTATTTTCCCTAGCAGAAATTTTCATCTTCTTCTTGAATATATTATAAGAGTTTAATGCCTGAAATTTTATCATATCTGTTAAAAGGAAGAATTTTACTTTTATTAAATTCCTGAAAAAAAACTTCAAGTTTTCCGAGAGAAGACTTGTGAAATGAAATATATTTAATTCCTTTTATAAAATGACTTAAATAGAAAAGTGCCATTTTTTATTTAAAATATTTTGGGAAATGATCAAAGAGGAATAAAACAATCCGTTTGAAAATTAATAAGGTTTAAATGTTATTTTTTTAATTCACTCAGACATAACTGAAGACAGAGTGTTCAGAACAAAATTACAAGTGTTTGGATTCACACTATATAAAAAATAAACTAATCAACTTTCAGACGATTCAGATTTAATGTAGTTAAAAGGTGGGAATCAGATTAAAAAAAATTATTGAGAATACAAACAGCATATTACAATGAAAAGAGTAAAGTTTACTACATAATAATATGTTTTCATTGTCAATTTGACTGTGGTTGATTCTTCAAAGATCGTTATTCTATCTAATATAAACGTGATTGTTTCTACTTGAAAATCTTCAGAATAATAAAAAAAAAAGTAAAACATTTTACATAAAACATAAATATTAAAGCATTTGACAATATGAGATTTATTTGTTTTAGCATGAAATTCTTAAAGATAATTGTACGTTACAAAAATAAATGCTCCATATTTCACACAAAATTTCTTTAATTCAAATGTTGCAGATAGATGCGTACTTTATATTTATGGTTTAGTTAAAATTGACAGGAAGGAAGTTTTTACCATTATTTCAAATTATTGTTTTATATACCTGTAAGTAATGCTGAGTTTCATTGGTTTAAACTTGGCATTAGGGTTAAGTAGTGAGTGATTGGCTACATTCTCAGATCAACCCCTCGTGGTTCGGAGACATAGGGTAAGTGCCCCAGTGATTGACACTTTTAGATCAATTTTTGTTTTTAATGTTTTAGTCATCAGAAACTATTTTTGGAAATCTTAAGTTGTTATATACGGCATGAAAGACTTTCAGAACCACATATATGTTAAAATATATACATTCGATATGTATAATTTTTTTTTATGAATTTTTATTTTACACCCAATCAATGTTCCAGCAATTGACACTGCCAGTTTTTCATTTTACCAGTAATTAGCATCCTACGATCCAGTGTTTGACACTGCTAGTTTTAAATTTTAGTGGCATATGGTGCCAGTTATTGGCACCCTATTCTCCAGGGTTTGACATACAATGTTAAAGTTATTATATGTAAAACATGAGCTTTTTTTTTACTTATTTATTAATTATTTCGGGAAAGATGTCGACTACTGGAACATGTCAATCACTGGATCACCTACCCTACCTGTCCAATTTTGATCCTCTATAGAGGAGTTGGATTCAACAGGCATACAAGTAAGTAAAACTTAGCACCATATTAATGTATAATATTCGTTACTGTTAAGGAGACAGTCTACAATTAACCCTCAGATGCCGTGTGTTGCCTTTCGGCAACATACCCAATTTTATCTTCTATAGTACTATTAGAATAATATTGAAGGTCTAATGCTTCATGTTTGCCGATTGACAATAAACTGCTTTTTAGCTGTAACCGATAGTTAAAATTAAGTATGATTTTAAAGTATTTTTACCGTGATTTATTTAATAGAGACAAGAATAAAACGTTTTAAAATTGATAAAAAAAAAAAAAAAAAAAAAAAAAAAAAAACCTGGCATAAAGGTTAAAAATGGGAAATTTCGATCAACTTTCAGAATTAAAAATCAAGAATGAATGTATGTACAAACAAAAATTTCATTTTTTGTTAACTAGTGTGGCATTCGTCTATTGATTAAAAATATTATTTTGGTTTACTTTAAAACATAAAAAAAAAACATATATATATGTTGCAGATTATAAAAAAAAAAAAAAAAAAAAATTGGAAGGCTGCTTTATCACTGCACGCAGAATATCACAATTATAGTTTCCTTTATTCTTATAATTTTTACATGAAATGAAATAAATCTTTTTGCAAAAAAATAGAACCGACTCCAAAAAGGAACTACTATTCAAACAACTAAAAATGAAAGAAAAATGGCAAAAAATGGAACTGTAAATTGAGCCTAATTGTATAAAATAATTTCCTTCGCCAAACAACCTATAACACTACAATTAATCATAACTTTTGAAGTCGGCGCAAAATTAAATAAAATTTAATTAGTTTTTAAAGGTTTGTCTTTAGATTGGTAGCAACAAATGGTGTTGTCTCGAATGATCCATTTTCATGTTTCCTTTATTATTTTATCACTGTGTACAATTGGTCCATTAGTAGCATCTACATAGAACAGTGAACATTCTTCACAATGCGGTATTTATGTTTCTACGAAGTTAGAGTTTCCTTTGCAAATTTGGTATAACTTTGATAACTATCATCCTGGATGGCTTTTGGATTTGGCGATCGAAACGTAAGGCAAAAATATACACGCAAGATGTACATTTTCATATTATATATTGTACGATGTGTTGTTTCATATTTTTGATTACTCTCTTCATATATCTTATCAAAATAATCATGATATCCCAAATAAATTAAATGTGTTTGCCAAATAATTTTGCAATTTTTCTTTCACCAACGACGTCAGATAACAGCATCTTCGCCAACTTTTGCTGCTTATGAAATCTTATTTGTTTTCTTGAATCAAAGCAGTTTTTGGCTGCGTTTTGCAGATAACAATGTGAGAGGTGTATTTTGAATAGGATTTAATTTTTGTATTGAACAAAGGTATCAATTTTTATTTAATTTTGCGCCGACTTCAAAAGTTATGATTAATTGTAGTGTTATAGGTTGTTTGGCGAAGGAAATTATTTTATACATTTAGGCGCAATTTACAGTTCCATTTTTTGCCAACTTTCTTTCATTTTTAGGTGTTTGAATAGTAGTTTCTTTTTGGAGTCGGTTCTATTTTTTTACGAAAAGATTTTATTTTTCTCTTTTCAGTGAAAACTTATTTATATAGCTAAGCATCAGAAGACGTTCGACGGAAGTTTCAAAAATCACAACTTCCAAGAAAAGTGACATTACTCAAAAAATGGTTTATGTCACTGAAAAATACATGAAATGCACCCAATGTGAACAAAAAAGTTACATCTCCATCTAGAAAGTTATCCACTCGAGAGACAATTGTGCCAGTTTTATTCTAGTCAAATTATTTTTAAGTTGATTTTTCTCAAATGCTGCATTTTTAAGTTGTGTCAATTTTCTTGCCTTTATCGGATATGAGCAAAAAACTACCTATTGAACGAACATACGTTAAATTAAAAAGTCTTTAGAAATGTAAAGAACGGATACGCTGTATTCGTAACCGAAAATTCTATTAGGCATATATATTGAACTTTACAGTGAATATGTGTCACCCTCTGCGCTGGAAATTGCGCAGCGTAAAGTTCAAACAAAGAGCAAAATATGCACTGCATCTGACGGACAGAAGTTTCAGCATCGATACTTACATACTGCTTTTACCAGTGTAGTTGCATGCGTTTAGCAGTTAGAGTGAGAACAGACTTTTGAGAGTATCCTGTAATTTGTTTATATCTTAATGAAATCATAATGAAACCTATTTCAGGCCAAAATCATTACGACAACAAAAAAGTATTAAAATTAAATCATCTCTTACGAAGTTATAAGCTAACGAAATTCAACAACAACAACGAGAAACATGGTTTGTATTGAGAACCTCTTCCTTTATGAAGTCGGTTTAAAACGTCTAATTGATGTGACCGCTTACAATAACCATACTTTGAATTTTACATAGCATAAATGTCACCAGCTACGCTACAACATATGCAATGTCGTTCAAGTGTCCACAAAATAGGAAATTGTGAACAAACAAATGCGCGTTTTAATCGTTCTGTTTTTAGCATTAATGTCTAAACTATATTTGCGTACTACATCGATGATACTCTGCAATTTTATAATTCACTTTTTTCCCCTGTCTTGAAACGTTTCCGAGATAGGATCGCTAACTCCACTCATTTCAACCAGGTGGCGCTTTAGGCGGTTGAATCTCGTAGCATATGTCCACTTTACTATACCTACATACCACTTTTATGACTATAGCTACAGCTGTTCAGCAGTTAAAAGAGTCGGGACTGACTTTTTTGAGCACCCTGTGTTTTCTTTTGATCGTAAAGATCTTACAATTGGACCTATTTCAGACCAAGACCTTTACAATAAAACAAAAAGTATCAAAATCGGATCATCCGTTCAGAAGTTATGAGCTAACAAACAAAAATAAAGAAACATACGCTTTGAATTGAGAACCTGATCCTTTTTGAAGTCGGTTAATTAGAACATCTCTTACGAAGTTATAAGCTTACAAACACCAACAACAACACGTAGCTCGAATTAAGAACACCCTCCTTTCTGAAGTTGGTTTAAAACGACTTTGCGCTAATCGATGTGACTTCTTACAGTAACAGTACTTTGAACCACCGAGTCTACGTATCATCCGCTACGCTGCAAAGTGTGCAACGTAGTTGAAGTGTGCACAGTGTAGAAAACTGCGAACAGACAACTGCACGTTTGCGCGTTTTAAGCGTTCTATTTTTAGCAATAATGTCTACAAACTGTCTTTTCGTAGTAAATCGATGATGCTCTACAACTTCGTAATTAACTTTTCTCCCATCTTGAACCGTTTTTGAGATAGGAGCGTTAATTCCGCTATTTTTCACCAGATGGCGCTTTATTTTCTTTAGATATTAAAGATGTTATAATGGGATCTACTTCAGACCAAGATCTTTGCAACAAAACAAAAAGAATCAAGTAACCGTATTTTGAACTATATAGCGTATGTCTCACCAGCTACGCTACAACGTGAGCAGTGTAGCTCAAGTGTGTATAGTGTAAGAAATTGCGAACAAAAAATGCACGTTTTTAGCTTTGTATTTTTAGCATCAATGTCAAAACTATCTTTTCGTACTAAATCGATGATGCTCTGCAATTTTATAATTCCCTTTTCCCCCCTGTCTTGAACCGTTTCTGAGATAGGAACGTTAGCATGAATGTCTAAGCTATCTTTTTGTACTAAATAGGTGATACTCTTCACCTTTGTAATTCACTTTTTCTTTAGAACCGTTTTCGAGATAGGAACACTAACTCCGCTATTTTCCACCAGGTGGCGTTGCAAGCGGTTTAACCTTGTACTGCATGGCCACTCTGCAATACATACATCCCATTTTTATCACTATAGCTGCAGCTGTTTAGCAGTTAAGAGAGTTGGGACTGATTTTTCTGGGCACACTGTATTTTCTTTAGATCGTAAAGATATTACAAAGGGACCAAGCTCTTTTCAACAAAACAAAAAGTATCAAAGTCGGAGCATCCGTCCAGATGTTATGAGCTAACAAACTTAAAAAAAACATACGGTTTGAATTGAGAACCTTCCTTCTTTTTTGAAGTCGGTTAATAAAAAAAAGACATTCAAATTATGAATATGAACTAAAAAGTTTTAATTATTTTAATGATATTGAGTTTAATTAATAAATAAATTTGAAATATGAAATTACCATTAAAATTTTTATAGTTCCACAATCATATTGTTTTTTTTCTATTGAATAAAACTTTTTATTTTTTGTTCGTTTTATTTATTATGTCAAAATGTATGGTTGAGGAAAATTTTAAGTTCGTATCTCAAATACTTTTTAAAATATGCGTGCAGTGAAAAAGCACGCTTGAATTTTTTAAAAATAATCTGCAATAAAATAATATTTTAAAAATTTTCTATTTTAAAGTAAACCAAAATGATATTTTTAATCAATAGACTAATGTCATAATAGTTAATACACACGCACCCCTTACCCCCCCCCCCCCCAAGAAAAAAAAAAAAAAAAAGAGTATGTATATGCATTTATTCCTTTTTTAAAAATTCTAAAGTTGATCGGAAAATTCTTCATTTTTTCCATTTTTAAAAGTAGGTTGCTCCCTTAAATTAGCACTGAAATTTCAAATAACTATTTCAGCTTGTTTTTAAAGACACATTATTACTTTCTTATATTAAGTTTTATGTACCGTTTTGTGATTTAGAGTTTGATTTTAACGCAAAATCTTTCATTTAAGTTTCGAGAATATGGAATGTAAAAGCAGTGTTTACACTAAGTTTTGATTAGACTGCATAAACCAATACTTATTTTTTAAAATGATCATATTAAACTATCGTTTCTAGACGCAAATTGATCAAGATGCTAAACCCCGGTCACACAAGTCGGCTTAGCCTTTCGGAGTTTTTCGTGGTTTTCTCAAAAACTCGACTGAATACGAGCTAGAACACATTAGACTTATCTAAATTAGAGCATTTTACTTAGACCTATGCATGTGGTTTAGACTACTGACTTTAATCCACATGATATTAGCATCTATTTTAATGACGTTTAACCCGTATAGTTATAGGAACAGATTTTATGATTAATTTTCACTGCATTTTATGAATAATTTTATACTTTATTTCAAACAATAATTTTTTTTTAATCAAAAGAGGGTGATTGTACACTAATTTTAGACAATTAATTAACTGAAAACATGCAGTACAGAAAGACACAGTTGCATACTAAATCATTATACAGCAAAATATAACCACAAAGAAATAGAAAAACTTTTGAGAAGCGAAGAAATGAAATTTTAAACGAAATCTCATTTCTAGTATCTAAGTTTCTACATGTAGGAAATGAGAAGTCACATACTTCTGCGTGCTCGCAATATATGTGTTTATTAATAATTAAATACTAGAAAAATATGAAAGAAACATGTAAGTCGGCATGAATTATTTTTAGTGATATGTTCCAGAAATGTACATGTGCACACTCATGTTAATTCCATATTAATATAATTATATCTCTCTGTTTTATGAAAACTTATGTGAAATTATATATATATATATATATATACCAGGTGTCTCATAAGTCAGTAGGCATTTAAAAAAAAAAAAAAAAAAATTGAAGGAATTGGCAGAATATAACGCGGTTTGCGAAAAAGTGCTTCTAGTGAAGGGGGATTTTTTCGGTAAAGAAAAAAATTATAGTTACAATTTTCGGTGATAGAGGGCGCTGTACGTGAGCAAATTAAACATTTCCGCGAAAAACAATATTTAATTGCCGATAAAAGTTTCCAGACACATAAATTCTATTCTATGTGTCCGCCATCACCACAAATTACAGTTTGCAAACGAGTTACAACATCGCCAACTGCAGCTTCAGTAGGCGGTTCTTACCTATGGAAAAACATTTTCACCAATAATGCTTTATCCACCAAGTCAACATCGCAATTAAAACGTCATGTATGCACAGGTAGTATAAAAAATAAGAAATAAACTGTAATAATCGTAAAGCTCTGCAAACTACAGGACTCTGATTTGTATATTATTCGTTTCGCATTAGTCGCACCCTTTATCGACGAAAAATGTAACTTTTACTTTTTTTTTTTATTTACCCCCCCTCCCCCCAAAAAAAAAGTCCCTCTTTACGAGAATATTTTTTTTCGCAAACCACGCTGAATTACATAAATTCTTTCAATTTTTATGAATATTTGAAATGTCTACAGACTTATGAGACACCCGGTATATATTTAATTTACAAATTAAATAATCACTTTTTATGCTTTTACAAAAATTACTTTTTAAAAGTACAAAATGATTTAATATATGCAAGGATTTAAATTTAAGGATACACCAGCAATCAGATTATACACACAGAGTGTAATAAAGTAAATAGTCTCTGTTCATTGCAGGTAAAATTACCAAACGTCAAGAGCAAACGTAAAACGTGTCGAAATTTTATACCTGCAAAGAATAAAAACAATGATAAAGGAAAAATAATTTTTTGACCTAGTTATTTCTTTGCATTACAGAAATATTTACAATGTCAGCATTTCTTGGTCTCCTTACTTACCGTATCACCAACCGTGTGTTTTATTCTTGTAGGGTAAGTAAAAGATAGAATGTATGAGAAAAAACTAAGAACGCATACCAACATTATTGTGACCACCGAAACAGAAATACAGTCGATTTTCATACATGTGTTTGAATCTGTGGCTGCCAGTTTGGACAAGCGCCTCCATCACGTTGAAAATAATTAAGGTTTATACGTGATGCTACATAAAGTGCATCAAAATCATCACTTAATCCTTTGCTTATATTATACGAGTTAAACACGAGACTTGTACAGGAATGTACATACTTGTCTTGAATTTCTCGAAATTCGCGCAAACGATATTGATGAAAGTTTGGGATTAAGAGTTTTTTGGTGTTAAAAGTCGATTGGCCTTATACTCACCTTCAGGGAAATTCGCGTTCGCTGTAAACCCTTAATCTGCTGTTTGCAACATATAGCAGAAGCTTGTGCAAGGCAAGGGAAGACGTGGAGAAATGGTGCAAGTCTTGTGATGCTTGTGTGGCACGTAAAGGTCTGAAGGAGCAAAGCCGAGGAAGACTACACCGGTTTAACGTGGGAGCACCATTTGAGCTGATCGCACTCGACATCTTGGGTCCTTTGCCACGGACTTACCGAGGAAATAAGTACATCCTTGTCGTGATGGATTATTTTACCAAGTGGCCTGAGGCGTATCCCATTTCAGATCAAAAGGCATGCACAGTTGCAGAGGTTCTAGTGTAGCAATGAGTGCCAAGTATGGCACATCCCTACAATTTCATACAGACCAAGGTACGAACTTTACTTCTGCCGTTTTCAAAGGACAGTGTCAATTACTCGGTATAGACAAAACTCAGACAACGCTCCTCCTGTCGGACGGCATAGTCGAGAGGTTTTACCGCACCATCCTGAATAACCTCTCTCTTCTAGTATCAAGGAACCAGCCAGATTGAGACTTGAAGTTGCCGTTGTTCTTGTTGGCTTATCGAAGTGCTGTCCATGAAACCACCGACTATGCTTCAGCTCAGATGCTGTTTGGACGTAAACTTCGTCTCCCATGTGGTCTCCTGTTTGGTTGTCCACCAGAAGCGCCTTCATCACCCAAGGAGTACATCCAAGATCCCCATGCACGATTTGAACACGTACACATTGCTCGGAAGTAGATTCAGATGGCAAGGGAGAAAATGAAGACAAGGTATGATCTAAAGGCAATACAACATGAATTCAAGGAAGAAGGCAAAGTTTGGTTGGGGAACCCTGTTCGACGCAAAGGACTCTCTCCCAAGCTACAGTGTAACTGGGAAGGTCCCTACACAGTCTTAAACAGACAGAATGACGTCGTGGTAAGAATGTACAATTTGCGCACATGGGGGATTTGATCAAAATCTTATTTTTCTGGTAGTTTTAGGCTCATAAATTACAAAAAGTTTATTAAAAATGCAAGAAAACTTCTCATTAATTTCAAAATTAACTTTAAAATTAACTAAAAATCATGTGATTTCAAAACATTGTCTGACGTCACACTTTATGATGCTTCAATGTTTACATTTTGTTAGCCTAGTTAGCAAGCAGCAATTCGTTTTAACTTTCGTAATTATCAATCATTTATGTGATTTCTGAGCATTTCTTTTTCATTTTATAATCATTTAATACCATTATCATCATTTTTCCTTATCATTATTTTCAATTGTTTTCTTTTCATGGCGGTTGTCCAATGTTTTCGTTTAATATTATCCTGTGGAATGCTAAAGAATAGCTTTTGAGAAGCATTTAGTCGTTGTATTAGTGCAGAGTGGTACAATACAATATTTATACTGTGATTTTTTAATATCCGTCATTATTATAAAATACAAAACCTACTTTACTGATTCAAGAAGCAAAGCACAAAATCGAATGTAAACAACGATTACTCCCGTTTGTTGTCATAAAGAGTGACGTCACGATATTTTATACTGCGTTTTCTCGATAGAGTAAATAGTGCGATGTTAAAAGTGTTATAAATCAGTAATTAGATTTCAAATAAAGATAATGTTTGTACTTATTTTCTTACCTTTCCATATTCTGTTATATAAGAATAAAATAAGAAAACGTGCAAATTCTCTATTGCTAAAACACCTTTATCAAAACCGAAGGTGGTTCTATATGATCGGTGAGTCACATACCACACTTAACTGTAATGTTCAAATTTGAAATGTAAATATTTGTTAAATTGGTATATGTCTAATGCAAATGTTAGTAAAAAATATTTGTACTTATTTGCAAATTTTGTAAATATTTCTCACTTAATTTTGCAATCTGTATTGTTATATGCAACTTAGGTTTTGTATTTTAGATTGTATAGTTTGTTTAGTTTCGCCTCCTGACGAAGGTTTGTACTGCGCAGGACGTGCAATCCTTGGGAGGGGGGACAGTGTTACGAATTTGTAAATAATTCGTAGCTATTTTTATGTAAATTCATTGAAAGAGGTTTAGTCATGTGATATAAAGTTAATTTTCAGTATTTCTAGTTTGTTTTCGCATTGAAATAGCTTAAAAAATCGATAAAATGCCTTATTAAGGCCTGTAATAGCTTTGGCGCCAAATTTGGCGACTTTTTCGCTCCTTGGCGAGAAAAAATCGATATACTAAATATGGAAGCTCTAACTTGATTGGCTGGCAAGTTTCTGGAGTTTTCCACATTTTTCTATGCGAGTATTTAAGAAGTTGTTTTACGCGAAATGAGTCAGTCTGAGTTGAGTTTTCCCGAATGCTTTCATTGCTACTGCGAAAGATCTCTGATCCTTTTTGGATTACAGTCTATTTCTGTATGTTAATGCTCTGATACAGTTTGTACAGTGAATTTGCTGTCGACAACTGTTATGTAAGCTGTGTTTACTGGCGAAAATGAAGTTGATACTTGGTTTAAAGACCTGTAATCTTCTCGAATTTTCCGTAAATAAAGTTTCCAGCTTCTGCAAGATTCGCCTTTCTTTATCGGACAACATATGAACCCCCAAGTACGTAACATTATTTTTCGTAATTATGAATTAAATTGCTGATGTGCATTTTATTATTAAAAGTATGATCATTACTATCATTTTACACCCCGGTGTATAATAGTTCAATGCTTCGTTATATGTTCATAGGTACAAAATTATGTAGGTATAAATAAATGTATACACAAAAAACTAAATATGATAATAAACATAAAAAAAAAATGTTTTGTTTCTGTATTATAACAATAAATTAGACAATTAAATGTAAAAGTATAGTATACCTGTAGTTGTGGATTGGGTTGTAGGAATTAAGTCCCACTGATTGCACTTGGGTTCTAGACCTGTGTGGGAGTGCTCTCCGTGGGGTCTTTCTAAGGGATCGTAGCCCGTATTTATGCAAGTTTCGGCGAAAACCATAGTTCAACGTTTCATTAAAAAAGTTTTGCCGATATAAGCTAATTTAGCTGCCACCAATATTTTTAGAAATTTGCGAACGGCTAGGTCGACAAGTGCGACATATTTAGATTGGGAATGCATCAGGTTTTTAAAAGTAAATTATGACAGTTTCTTAAAACATTATAAAACTAATATAAACATATGCAAAATTATCTATTTTCAAAATTCATTGTCTTAAAACGGTAGACTTTTATTTTTTAAACGTTTAAATAAAATTTTTACTTTCTTGAAAATACAAACTTTTAAAAAAATATAAATTTTTGTCTATTTCTATGGAAAGAGCATGTCTTTTTAATTCTAGATCTGCTTTGGTGCTGGCTCCATACGGAAAAACATAGTTCAAAGTTTCATTAAAAAAGTTTTGCCGATATAAGCTAATTTAGCTGCCACCAATATTTTTAGAAATTTGGTGCAATGTCTTACCCTTTTAGAGAAATTTTAATTGCTGAAACTGTAAAACGTAACCTCGAATCGCTAAAAAAAAACTAGTTGCACCCAATTTGAAAAGTTGATTTTTTTTTTTTTTTTTTTTTTTTAATACAGTTCACCGTACGAATATATTAACAGATTGAGACACCCTTTTGTTAGTTTCAAAGAAAAGAACATTGATGCATACATATATAAAGAACAAAGGGGGATTTTTCTAAAGAATTTTACCCCAGATTCAATCTAGTTTCGAGAAAATCACCAAAAAATCCGAACTGATAGGCTGATGAGTTTCACCTTGCCTGGAATCTGTCAGCTCTGATTTACTAGTTTTCGGAGCATAACTTCTTAATTACTGGTGGATTGTTTGCGATCGGCATATGTATATCTATATATGTATATATTAATAAGTAATAATTTTTTTAATTAACAAATGAATATTTCCAGTTTATATGGAAGGAAATTAATATAGAAAATAACAATATCTTTACTTTTTTCTCTTTTCTTTTTGAGCACGCTGTTTTACATTTTATGATTATCGTTGGTATATTTATTTGAAAGTTCCACTCTATTGTAAACAATAACACTAATCTAATATCTAAAGAAATTCAGATAGAATGGGTATTATATACACCCACTGACTTCGTACTCAGCATGTATATATTTATCTACACCTACCTGTCAAGAGCAGATTTGACAAAAAAGAAAAAAAAACTTCTCTTTATTCAATCTCTTTTCAAGAAAAAGCTTTTAAAGGCTATTTTACAATACGTAGAACGATAAAAGCTAAATTTCTTGTGTCGGTTTCTGCCCAAAACACTGGGGGATCCTTATCTATCCCAGTAAAGCCAACCTTATTCTCTTCCTAGGTTCCCTCCGAAACAGCAGAATCAAGGTAAAAAAAAAAAAAAAAAAAAAAATTCTTTAGACAGAAATTCGCAAATGATGCTTTTGTCAAAAGTTCCTCAACGCTGAAGTATTTCTAAATCCCAGAAGGCTTACTTTCTGACTGCCAATAGAAGGGATCGAATAAGAATTGAACTAAAGTCTATATATAGGATGGCAATATATTTGGTAAAAAATGGTTTATGCAAGAGGAAAACACTAATAGAAAGATTTCGTAAATGTCGAGAAATTTATTCGAATATTCTAACTACTTTTGTGAAATAACTTGATTAAAAAAGAAATTTCCATTTCAAAAACACAAAATGTTGATTTTAAAATAAAGAATTTAAAAAAAAATGAACATGAAATAAAGTTTTCTAAAAGTTATTTTCTATTTGTTTTATAATCGTTGGGCCAAAACTATTTTCTTCTTAGAATTTTAACATAACTGTGTAATGATGAAGATTAGTAATAAATGGGCATTTTTTAATCTAATTTTATTCTTTCTTCGACTCAAAATTATACAATGTGTAATTTACTTATTTAGTATATGGAAAAAAAAAGAATGGAATAAAGAAAGTCTACAGTGAATGATCATAAAAAAACTGAAACTAAATAAAAACTGGTCTAATTTTCCAAGTCACTCATTAAATTAGCCACTAATGTTTTGAATGAACCATATACAGTACCCGCCCCGCTTTATAAAATCACTGGTTAATAAAATCAGCCGCTTAATCTGATCAAATTGCCAGGAACGGAATCAAACCAATGCAAAGTACTTTCGAAACCGCCGCTTAAAATAATCGGCATCGACGGTTAATAAAATCAAAAAGGAAAAGATCTTCAGCTTCAAAAACAGACATATATGCGCAAATTAGACTATGAATTTTGATTTTGTAAGCATTTCTTTTTAATTTTTGAAAATTAAAAGAAAAATAAAACATAGCAAGTTACCATATTAACTCTTTTAAACGAAAACATGTGTAGCGTCGTAATGAAATATGCACCCTTACCACCTGCTCTAGCAAAAAATTCAATAAATGTTTATTTTCAAAGCGCAATAGTAAGTTACAAATTTACAATAGTAAGTTACAAATTTTCTTTGATTAGTCAATGATCACATGAGTTATTGTTCTTCTCTTTTTTAATATTGAAAGAGTGTTTATGCTTGTAGTTCTTACTTTGAAACATCGGAGGAGCAAGATGTCTAGCAAAAAGATTTGACTTTACGAGAAAAGTGTGAAATTTTAGAAAAGTATGATATTCTTCCAAAATGTAGCCAAAGAGAAGCAGCTTTAAAGCTTGAAATTTCTCAATCTGCTTTATGTATTTTGCTGAAAAATAGACATGATGTTAGCGCAGAAATTGTACCAAACAAAAACATTAACTGTAAGAGGAAACGAGTAAGGAAAGCAGAAGATGTTGAAACAGCGCTTTTAGACTGGGTCAAAAATAACAGATTGAAAAAGGTTCCCATCTCTCGTGCAATTTTGTGCGAAAAAGCCATGAAATTTGGGCCAATAATGAATGTTGAAAACTTCACTCCAACAGATGGCTGGTTAACAAGATGGAAGGAGCGAAACAATATTGTTTATCGTAAACTGTACGGAGAAAAACAAGACGCGGATTTTGACGCTGCTGATCATTGGAAAACAAATGTTTTTCCGTATTTGTTGAAAGACTATGATTCATCTCATGTTTTCAACATTGATAAAACCACCGGAGCATAGTCATGTATTCAAAACTGAATCCAGTGAAGGGTGCAAGAAAATTAAACAACGTGTAAATGCTCTTTTGACGTGCAATATGACGGGAACTGTCAAGAAAACACCTTTAGTTATTGGAAGTAGTAAGAAACTTCGGTGCTTTAAAGACGTTAAAAATTTTCTTGTGGATTACTGTAGTAATGAAAAAATCGTGGATGACATTAGCAATCTTCACAGTTTTTTTGGTGCAATGGGACAAAAAGTTTACTGAAAATATTGTTCTGTTTTTGGATAACTGCGCTGCACATCCTACAGATTCGACATTGAAACACATAAAACTAGTATTTCTCCCCCTAACACCACCAGTGTGATTCAGCCACTTGATAAAGGAATTATTCGAAGCTTTAAATGCCATTACAGGAAAGAATTGGCTAGAAAAGCTGTGACAGAAATCGATTTAAATGTTTCTTCTGCAACATCTTCAACAAACAGCATAGCGAAATCTCTCAGTCTCCTAGATGCAATGCATTATATAAAAAATTCTTGGGGCAGTGTAACAACAAACACAATCAAAAAATTTTTCCTCGCATGTGGATTTAAATCAGACGAAGAACCTGAAGAAAACCGTGTCATCTCTGAAGGTGAGAAAGAATTTAACGAAGATTTTATTCAATATATTGCGATTGACGAAAACGTAATAACATCAGCTGAATTATCTGACGCCGAAATTGTGGAGCAGATCTCATCTGTTTCAAGCGAACCATCGAGTGATTCTGATCTAGGCGAGGAGCCGGATCCTCCACCTACTGCAGCCGATGCGCGCAAGGCTCTTATTACACTAAGAAGGGTGTTAGAGAATCGGGGTGTAGATCTAAAAATATACGACCAATATTACGCTTTTGCAAATAATATTGAACATCTAATTGTTCCGACTAAACAAAGCACCATTGATCAGTTTTTTAAGAAGTCTAACATATAAGTAAAGTATACATATAAGCTGAATTTATTTGTAATATTTCTATTTTAATTTTATAAAAAAATATGTGCTTGATTTATTAATTTTGAATGAATAATTAATTAATTGTTTTCAAAAAGTCCAACATATAAGTAAAGCATACATATAAACAAATTTTATTTATAATATTTCTTTATCAAATTTATAAAAGAAATATGTGTTTGATTTATTAATTTTAAATGAATAATTGATTAATTATATTTAAAAAGCCCAAAGTAAAAAAAGTACACATATAAACAAATTTTATTTATAATATTTCTTTATTAATTTTATAAAAATACCTGTGTTTGATATATTAATTTTGAACGAATAATTAATTGTTTTTAAAAAATATTAATTTAGTTTATTTATAATCCTATAAATCCTTTCATTTTGAAACTTTATTCTGATTTCGGGAATGAGTATATTCTTTTATGTTACGAAAAGCTCGCCGGTTATAAAAATCAGCCGCTTATTAAAATCACTTTGGCTCAGAATGAATGGGATTTTATTAAGCGGTGGACACTTTAATTGATTTTACTGAAAATGTGATTATATAACCTCTTTTATTCAAAAAAGGAGACAAAATAAAGAAATAATAAAAATAGAAAATTACAATGGTCGTCGCTGCTCAAGTTCAATATTTTTAAGTTGCACGTCTGAAAGTAGAATAATAAAATAGAGAAATAAAATAATTTAGTGTTTGATAAACGCCATCAAACCTGTTATTTTATATACATATATGCAAAATTGAAAGTTTCAACAGGCTCGTGTGCAATTATTTCTGTAACATTGCTAGTGTAAACCCTTTCCCTAAAACCAATTTTCTAGAAATCATATGTGTCGCTTATATTAATCTTATAGGTCCTAAATATTTAATTTCAATTTTATTAGGAGAGAAAGGAGAAAACAATAGCAACATATTCAAACAAAAAACATAGTAGATTTTACTCTGCCTTTCTTTATAAGCCTATCCTAAGAGCAAGTAAAAACAAAACTCATCTAATAATTTGCTCTCTCATCTTATAAACATCTTAATACATATGATGCTTTTCTTTTTCACAAAATTCTGTTCATTTTATCTCTCGCAACATTTTGAATTTACATGATATTGGTTTGGGGTTTTCATGTAAGTTGCTCAATACCATTGGCTATTAACTTATACAAATGAATTTTTTATAAAGCTTGCGCATGCGTAGTCAAAAGTTATTTAGTTTATTTAGTAAAAGTATTCGTATTTCGTTGGATTTTTAGCATTTTTGCATTCTGATTGATGTACAGTCGGTAACAAAAGTCTCCGAACACTAGCAAAAATTCCTATATAAAAAAAGTACACTTAATACAGTTTTTGTTAAATAAATCCTTATCGAATCCTGTTTTTAGACTGACTACGAACATGATTCGCGAAGGATTTATTTAACAAAACTGTATTAAGTGTACTTTTTTTATACAGGAATTTTGCTGGTGTTCGGAGACTTTTGTTACCGACTGTATGCTGTGTCTAATTTAGTATGCCACATTTCCTAAAAATAGCTTTGCACTAGGTCTAATACTCTACGTGTTATAATCCAAAAAGTGGAAATTCTTTTTGCAATTTTTTAAAGAATCCATTGTATTTACATGAATATATGTGGTAGTCTCATGCAATTTTTTTTATATACATTAAAAGCATTACTTTTTACAGGGTGATCCGAAACATTTTGATTTTTGTATAATTTTTTACTGGTTCCCTTTTCCTTTTCGGGACACAACTTTTGTTGAAAAGTATGAGGAATAGCAAACTCTTTACACTACCAAAGTTTCAAGATGATACCTAAAGAACTTTTCTATATATTTGGCAAAATGTCTAAATTCGAAATTGTCCAAATACTTATTGTAGATAGTATTCATTCCAGTTTTTTATATTTTAAAATGAATCAGTCAAAAAAGAAACAAATATATACTTAAAATCGGAAAAGTTAACAGCATTTCTAAATAACAAGTCTTGAACTTAAAGTTGCTGTTTTTGATTTTGTATAAGACCATATTATTACTTCTTAAATTTTTAGAAACAAGAATATTAGAAATAGAAATAATTGCTCTACTATTGCCTTTGAATGTATCATAAATCTCAGTTTTATTCTTGATACTATCAATGTAATTTAATTCATTATCTTCATCATTATTAATATTATTCAATTTTAATATATTAAGATAATTTAATGAAGCAACAGTTCTGGTGCTTAGTTCGTCCTCTGAGCCTTCAATCTCAATCTTTACTTTTTTAATACATCGCATATATTCATTATTCAGTTAATGCAAAATCATTTTTACTTTATCTATTTTTGCTCTGTATTTCTGGCTTTCAGCTTTGAGCGAAAAATGAGCTAATTCTCTTAATTGCTTTCTATTTGAGTGACCACCGAAATCGTCAAGTAATGTTTTATGCAAAAGCAGAAATTTGCACTCTTTTCCAGGCCTGAATTCCACTTCCAATTAATTACTATCGATCATTTTTATATTTAAATAATGAACAGAATTCACTCACTTCGAAAATTAGTTATCCATCTTAAGATTAGCCACCATAATGTCGTCAAAAAAATAATCCAAGGAGTAAATGCATATTAAATCCAAAAAAGTTCATTGACACATGTTAGTAAGTTTCACTTCTTCCCTTCACATTGAAGATAAACACATAAAACACATCTTGATTAATATAAGTAGGCAATATCACTTAAAATACTTATTATTCATGTTTAAAAAAGTTACAAAATATATTTACATGAATAAACCAACTTAAATTTGTTCATCAAAAATTTTTAAAGTACATCTACATCTCGTGAGAACAGTTTTGAATTAGACTTACGGCGAAAAGCACGCCTTTCCTCATCAAAAATCACGCTTCAACTTCTCCTTCATATAGAAAAAACTGATATTCCCTTATAGTATTCTTCTGGTAGGGAAGATTTGAAGAGCTCTCTCGCTTGTTGACTCTCGTCTGTCATAAAAGGGACTGGTGAATGAAGAGAAAGCTTATTATACTATTTAAGAATCAAAATACGCGTCTTCAAGCACAGGGTAAAGACGGCTCATTAATTACTATAACATCTGTGGCCCATTCAGTCCTAAATATACTTTCATAATATAACCAAGTGTTTGCAAAACAATATATTCATTAATATCCAAATAGACATTGTAAACATTTCACCTAAATACATAATGTGTAATATTACTAACATGTAAACAAAGACTTAGAAACAGCCATAGTTGGCCCGAAGTAGTAAATACATTTTATCTACTAAGTATTTTACGAAAAAAAAAAAAAAAAGAAAAGAAAGACAGAAAATAAACAGTTGCTTTGTAAACATGTTCTACAACACTATTCTACAGAAAAAATGGCTTTATACAAAGAAATAACAATTTTGTAGGTTTAATGAAACAAGTAGCTTCATCTGTTAATAGTATTTCAACCCATTTTATGCAAATACTTTCTTATATACTGTTAATGGCCCATTCATCCCCATCACAATTCATTAGTACTTTCTCCTATATACAGGGTGTTCCAAAAGTCACAGAAAAAATAAAAAATATATTATTCAAAAGGTATTGACCGTAGCACTATGCGATTTTCACTGAAATGCACAGAAAGACATGTTTTCTTTTTCTTTTTCTTTTTTTTTCTTTTCTTTTTTTTTTTTTTTTTGGCAAAAAAAAAACATTATTAGCAATTTAGTTTGCATTTTCTTAATCAGGTGGCGTTTTAATTGTAAAATCACTTCTTTACAGTGGTGCAGTACATACAACAACGTAACTAGGACTATAAATGCTGGATCTAAGGACCATTATTCATTAGAATGACCGTCAGACGTTGTACACAGGAAATTCTTCGAAAACAAGCTTCAGAATTCGAAATATGGCGTCATTTGATCAGGCGAATTTGTTTAAAATATGAGAGGATACTGCAAATACAGCGCGATATGTTGGTGAAAAATGTAACTAGTGTTTTTTCTTATATATATGTATATATGTGGGAAGTTCCTTGCACAACCAACAGATGGCGCTGTCTCTGATGTTTATCTTTGAACGAGATGACGGACGGGAGTCAGTAGAGATCTGGCTGCAGTGGAAAGCGGTTGAGACCGTCAGCGCGAAGGCTGATGTCGTCATTTAGTCCTAATTTGAGCACAGAATGCTCTTAATAAGTGTGTAGAGCCATGGAGGGCTCATTACTTCAATTTTACTATTTGATAGCACGCGTAGGTGTTTTTGTGAATAAGTACAAATAGGTGCTTAAATGTTATTTCGTTACGGTTATACTGATGAAGAAAGCTTGTTATGTGCTAAGCCTTGACACCAGCAGTTGGTTAATAATAGAAAGTCTGCTATTATCATTTTTTCATTGTGTATCCTGTATTGTATGTGTGTTTCGTAATAAATGTTTAGTCTTCTAAGTCGCAACTCATCATTACCCCACCCCTAGACACCCAGCCAAGATTCTACAAGTGGGGACTCTGCCGCGATATTACCACCAACAAGTTATAAAAGGTAACTGTTATTGTTATATATTTATCATTCTGTTTGATAGTGGATAATAATGATTAATGCATTGAGCAAAAAGAGTTTGAGTTACTATTTTGAATTAGAAATTAATGGTGAAATATTTTTTTAAAACACTTTTGGTTTCAATGTGTGATGAAATAAAATAAATATATTACTTGAGAAGAATGAATAGAAATAAGAATTATGATTGAAAAAATATTCTGAATGATCATCTAGTATTTTGCTTATTACTGTTTGCAATAATATTTTAACAATATTATAACAATATTATTTTAAAACGAAAGTGATAACAATTATTAAATAGAGAACAATAATGATAATGGTGATATTATATGAAATATGTGTAATAATTAAGAAATATATAAGATGATCTAAATATTCTGTTGTATAATACAAATTGTTCTGCATGTGGTTATTTAAAAATCATGATAATTTTAATTTGAGAACAAAAACCATAGAATCATTTTTTGAGAAAATTGTTCTCATATTATTTTGTTTCTATTTAAGTATGATATTAATTTGGTAGAAGTATTGAAATATTTTTTGGTATAAATAATTATTTAGAGTTATAATGGCCCAAAACGTGTTACAAGGCATTAGAAAAGCCGATTTAAGAACAATTGCTGAAGAATTAGGCCTAACTGTTCCGGCGGAAGCTAAGGTGGTTGAAATCAAAACTTTGATTTAGAGTTCTGATATTTATAAGAATGATTTAGAATTTGTTAGAGGTGTTATTAAAATGTTAGTAGAAGAACAAAAGTTGAAATCTGTAGAAGAACAAACCAAAATTGAGATAGAAAGAATTAAATTATCCCAGTTAGAAAAAGAAATAGAGTTACAGAATTTAAAGTTACAGGCTGCAGCAAATAATTCTAGTAATAATGTTGAGCAATCAAATTCAGAAACTACTTCACAATCATTAGAAAATTTAATTAGAAGTATTCGAACTTTAACCATTTCAGTACCTGAGAAACCGGAAGCTTTGCACTTATTTTTTCAATCCCTTGAAAAAGCATTCGTTTCTAAAAATGTACCGTCTAAATTTAAATCAGAAATATTGATTAATTTATTGGGAGATAAATGTAATCAGGTTCTTGCGTACGTAACCACCGAAGAAATTAACGATTATGAAAAAGTTAAGGAATTAATTTTAAGACAATTTCAACCAACGCCGCGTGAATGTTTAAGTAATTTTAAAAATGCGTTGCGTAATCCTTCAGAATCTCATGTCCAATTCGCTTCACGTCTAAGCGCTTCTTTTGATTACTATTGTAGATTGAGAGGAGTTAACGACGTTAAGCAATTGTGTGATCTTATAGTTTCTGATAAATTATATGAAACGTTGGATTCTAGAACTAAGGAACATATTAGTGTTCGAGAAGGTCAAAACTGGTTTAAACCCAACGAATTAGGTCGGGAGTGTGATTTATTCTACTCTTCTAGAGGGAAATCGTTAATTGAAACTAATAATAATACGCGAAACGAAAGTTCAGAAAATAAGCGGTTTGTAAACAAAACTCCTTTTAGAAAGACACATTATAATAATAAAGATCCCATAATACGTAATTCGGTATCTAATCAAACTCAGGAAAAGCATGAAAGAATGTGTTACATTTGTGGTGCAAAAGGGAAAACATTTCATTTCGCTAGAGTGTGTCCTAAACGTATTTCAGAGAAAAAAGAATTCCGTGAAAATCTTCCTACGAATTCAGTAGTTCAATCCGAAACAAGTCCGATTAACCTAATTGTTAATGAGCTCGAATATGTTGATATTTTAGTGGATGATATCCCACTTAAAGGGTTAAAAGATTCAGGTTCTTCGATTCTAATTGTAAATAAAAATAGCATTCCACAGACTAAAAATGTTATTTCTTTAACCACTCTAGTTAGCTGCTTTAATGAAAAGAAAGATGCAAATCTGACTGAATTTAAAATATCTTTACCTAATCATGATTCAGTAAACATAATCGGTGCTTTATGCAACAATTTGTCATGCGACGTAATTCTGCCTGGTAATATCTTTCATATTTTGAAACCACAAAATAGGGAGGAAACAGATGTTTCGAATTTCAGCGACGTAGGGGGGAAAGATAGTTTTCTGAGTTCGGGGGAAAGCAATTTCGATGAAGCAAAAGAGTGTTATTTTCCTGTATTCGATCGAAAGGAAAATGAAATAGATTCTTTTTTTTCAAATATGTGCAATTTTTCAGAAGAAGAAAAATTCGATGTCAGTTATATTTTAGATAAGTCGTTAAAAGAGAGATTAAGCGAGTTAATAAAAAGTTATAAGCCAGTTAAAACAAAAAGTACTGATTTAAAAATGTCCATTATTTTATCTGATGATACACCAGTGTGCTTACGCTCTCGCAGATTATCATTTGTAGAGAAATCAGAGGTGGATAGACAAATTGACCAGTGGTTAAAGGATGGTATAATTAGAGAAAGTACATCAAATTATGCTTCGCCAATAGTGGTGTGTAGGAAAAAAGATGGAGGAATAAGGTTATGCTGTGATTATCGTGCTTTAAATAAGAAAATAATTAAAAATAAATACCCGTTGCCAAATATTGAAGATTTATTTGATAGATTAGGGGAGGGTAAAGTTTTTTCGACACTAGATTTAAAGAATGCGTTTTTACAAGTTGATGTAGAGGAAAAAAGTAGGAAATATACAGCTTTTGTGACCGATAATGCCCAGTATGAGTTTCTAAAAGTTCCCTATGGATTATGTAATAGTCCCTTAGTATTTCAAAGATATGTAAATTATGTGTTAAAAGACCTATTAAAAGAGGGTACTGTAATTATTTATTTAGATGATATAATTATTCCATCTAAAGATGAGAATGAAGGGTTAGATAAATTAAAACGTGTGTTAGAAACGGCATCAAAATTTGGTCTAGAGTTAAATTTAAAGAAATGTCAGTTTTTGAAACGAAAGATCGATTTCTTAGGTCACATAATTGAGAATGGCACGATTAAACCCTCAGTAGAAAAAACTCTTGCAGTACAAAATTTCCCAGAACCCCGTAATGCTAGGGAAGTGCAGAGTTTCTTAGGTTTAACGGGTTACTTTAGAAAATTTATTCGTTCATATGCCAACATAGCAAGACCACTCAGTGACTTATTACGTGCTTCCACTCCATTTAAATTCGAGCAAGAGCAGAAATTAGCTTTTCAAAAGCTGAAAGACATTTTATCTAATACGCCTGTCTTACACCTTTTTAAGCAAGGCTATAAGTTAGAAGTTCATACAGATGCATCTAAATTAGGATTCGGTGCAATCCTATTACAACAAGATGACGATGGACAGTACTATCCAATCCATTACATGAGTAAAAAGACCTCTGTACAAGAAGAAAAATACTGTAGTTATGAGTTAGAAGTGTTAGCGATAGTAGAAGCCCTTAAAAAATTTAGGAACTATTTATTAGGTAGTAAATTTAAAATTTATACTGTTCACTAAAACTTTAGATAAACATGAATTGACACCTAAGGTAGCCAGGTGGTCTTTCCTGCTACAGGAATTCGACTACGAAGTAGAACATCGACCTGGTAAACAAATGCAGCATGTTGACACGCTTAGCAGACACCCTGTAATGACTGTAACAACTGATACCCTTACTCATCGTATTGCTACTGCTCAAGAAAATGATGAGTTTATCAGCACTATGAAATCTCTTTTACAACAGAACCAAAATGACGAATATGTGTTAAAAAATAATGTTTTATATAAAGTGTTAAATGATAGGGATGTACTAATTGTCCCAGAGATCATGCAAATCGAGGTCGTAAGGAAATGTTATGCCTTAGGACATTTTTCGGCTAATAAAACTGAAGAGTTAGTAAAAAGAGACTACTATTTTTCTAATATGAAAAAATGCGTAGAAAACGTTGTAAAAAGTTGTGTAGAATGTATTCTCGTAAATAAGAAACAGGGAAAAGGAGAAGGTTTTTTGAACCCTATCCCTAAAGGAGATATACCATTATCCACGTATCACATCGATTTTGTGGGTCCATTACCAACCACTAACAAAAACTACAATCACATTTTCACCGTCATCGATGGATTTAGTAAATTTTCGTGGCTATATCCAGTGAAGTCAACTTCTTCAGCAGACGCCTTGCAAAAATTAAAACAACAAGCTGCTATTTTTGGTAACCCCGCAAGAATAATATCTGATCGTGGACCTGCGTTCATATCTAAGGAGTTTGCAGATTACTGTGTATCCGAGGGAATCGAACATGACACCATCACAACCGGAATCCCAAGAGGGAATGGTCAAATTGAGAGACTTCATCGAACAATCATTCCTGTATTATCCAAGTTATGTATAAATGACCCTAACAAGTGGTACAAGTTTGTTGAGGCTGTCCAGAGAACTATTAATTCCACCGTATCAAGAAGTACCAAAAGAACTCCGTTCGAATTACTCACTGGAGTAACAATGAGAAAGAAAGAAGATAAGAGAATACTTGAACTCCTCGAAGAGGAAAGGATAAATTCCATGCTTGATAATCTTAACACCATTCGTGAAGAAGCAAGAAAAAACATTCTTAAGATTCAAGAAGAAAATCGCCGATGTTACAACAAGAAGAGAAAGAAAGCCCATGTATATAAAATTAATGATCTAGTTGCCATCCAGCGAACTCAGTTTGGAACCGGCATGAAACTAAGACCAAAATTCTTAGGTCCTTATAAAGTTGTGCGAGTAAAGTCCAAACACAGATATGAAGTCGAGAAGATAGGTGATCACGAAGGACCTATACATACTAGTACTTCTGCAGACCATATGAAATTATGGTCCACAGACTAAACTAAAATCAAATTGGACTGATAAACTTTAAAGAAAACGTTAACTGTGAATTTTTATGTACATATTTTTTTTTAATGTCTGTTTCTCTTTTTTTTCTTTTAATTGTATTTTTCAGATATCCTTTAGTATCCCAGGCTGGTTTACGGTGAGGTCACCGCACATCAAAATGGCCGAGCGTTGTGGGAAGTTCCTTGCACAACCAACAGATGGCGCTGTCTCTGATGTTTATCTTTGAACGAGATGACGGACGGGAGTCAGTTGAGATCTGGCTGCAGTGGAAAGCGGTTGAGACCGTCAGCGCGAAGGCTGATGTCGTCATTTAGTCCTAATTTGAGCACAGAATGCTCTTAATAAGTGTGTAGAGCCATGGAGGGCTCATTACTTCAATTTTACTATTTGATAGCACGCGTAGGTGTTTTTGTGAATAAGTACAAATAGGTGCTTAAATATTATTTCGTTACGGTTATACTGATGAAGAAAGCTTGTTATGTGCTAAGCCTTGAAACCAGCAGTTGGTTAATAATAGAAAGTCTGCTATTATCATTTTTTCATTGTGTATCCTGTATTGTATGTGTGTTTCGTAATAAATGTTTAGTCTTCTAAGTCGCAACTCATCATTATCCCACCCCTAGACACCCAGCCAAGATTCTACATATATATATATCTCCATGCTTTTCTGTACATTTGAGTGAAAACCGCATAGAGCTACTCTCAGTACTTTTTGATTAATATTTTTTGTATTTTTCTGGGTCTTTTAGATCACCCGGTATATATATATATTGTTTTTTTGAAAGGCATTAAATATTTGAATTATGAAAACAGTAAAACTAAAAATTCAACATTTATGACGTGTAATGATGAAATTTTAAAAGTTTTCAAAAAATACATTTCTTCAACCTATACCAAAAATATTTTTTTTCACAAATATTTGTGTTCATGCTGTATAAATATCATACAAAACAAATTTTATGAACGATTTCCAATAAAAAGAGGAAAATGTTATTTTAACCACAGAAAATTAGTTTAAATTATGACTTGAAAAAAGAGTTGATGAAAATTGAATCTGAATTCTCAAAAGATCTAGAAGCATAGCGCTGCAAATTATTTTATATTCACGTTTTTACTAAGTTGTCCAATATCTTATATATAGATGAACGCAGCTTAATAATGCATATCTAAAAACAGTGTTTTTGTATGAACGAATGTCAGGAGCAGTTATTGAAGACAGAATTTGAGTTTTAAATATTATTTTAGTTCACTTATTTCTTATAAATCCTTATAATTCCGATTTCAACTGTAAACGTTTGTGAAAATTCGATAATGGAGAAAACGGTTCTGGAAAGCTTCATTCTGAAATAATACATAGATTTTGAATATTGCATTTGGACAAGACTGTGATAAGAATAATTTATACTATATAAAAAAAACAGAACATTTATTCAGATATATAAACTTTTAGGAAAAAAATAAGCAAGAGATTTTACAAAGAAATTTACTAGACTAGAAATTTACTAAACTAGATATACTAACTCAGTTTTTGAAATAGATAATAAATATTTCCGGCTGAAATATTATCATATGGTATCGCAAAGAGAATATGGTACGCATTAAATATATATATATATGCATATATATATATATATATATATATATATATATATATATATATATATGTTTAGTAAATATTAAATTAATATACTTTTTATATATTTTACGCATTTCTGATGTTCGTAGCTTAAAGCTAAATTTTTATTTTAAAAAGCCAAGTATTTATTTTACGAAAATTCTACTAATACTTTTGCATATGGATATGCTTAATATTTGTGTCTCATTTAAGATGTCATTAAACCCTAGAAGGGGGTGGAATATATTATATACTACCTACTTTTAATTCTCAACTACAAAAATTAATCTTTGAAATTTTTAATAAATTTTTTCTTTGTTTAACTTATCTGAGAAAAAAAAATCAATTATTTCATATTCTGGTGGCTGTTGATTTTGAAGAAGCGTAATTGTATTGCTCCTTAAAGGATTAAATATAAGAATCCTGATCAATGAATTAAATGAGGGCAAAAACTCTACAGCAAATATGAATTTTACTCTTAAGTCCTTCATAATGTTACTTATGAGGAAACTTGTTCTATGATGTTATTTGAAACCAAGTAAACTTTTTGTAAGAAAACAGAAAAAAAAGAAATAAAGCTTCAAATTCAATTTTTTTCCAGAAAAAAGCTATCTCCATAAACATTGATCAATTTACCTTATCATATAGCACAGAATTATCTTATAGATATATATATATTATATGCATCCACAATGAAAAGAAAGGCCTTGTCACTTGTAATATTACAAAAAAATATGCTTACTCTACTGTTTCACAATATTTTAGAAAATATGTTTTTCAATAAAATGTACCTGGATAAAAAATAAATAAATAAACAATGAATATTGTGTATAACAGTTGGAAGACAGATAGATAAAAACCTGCTATATCAAGAAATGTGTTTCATTGTTTCATATGATGAGGAAAGATAATAAATGCAATTTAAAGAAACATTCCCAAAGTTTTTTTTTTTTTTTTAATTTATCAGAAAGCTAATATTTGAATAACCATATGAATTAAATAATTTTCAATTTTTTGAAAACCTGACATATTGAACTTAGTTTTATTTAAGAATTTTACTTTAAGAGTTTCTATTTTTATGTATTTTGATATGAATGGATTTTTTAAAGCGTATAAGGCAGATAAACATTTCATTTTATCTACAGACAGAATTCTATATATATAATATATGTGTATGTTCTATCGCAGTACAAAATTTTTATTTGGAGATAAATTATGCTCTAAATTTCTATAGTTTAGTAGAATATTATCACTTAGTTTGAAGTGAAATAGAGCTTATGTTTTCTTTTGTATTTCAGAAAAAGTGTGGAATTAATAATCAATAATAGTCTAGAGAAGTCTTGTGGAACATTCTTATACATCTTCATACCTGCTGTGTTATTAATAAATAAAGTACAGAGACAGTTTTAAAGTTAACAGATACACTTTAATTAAAGCTCTTAATCGAGGAGATAAATGGAAATATTTTGCTTGATGTCTCATAAAATACAAATGATCTGCATTTTCATTAAAATATAAACAATAAATGAATTAATTCTCTAGTAAATTAATAAAGATCAGTGGTCTGCATTTTTATTTTAACTATAAACAATAACTGAATTAATATTACACATATCTTGAACGTAGCAGACGTCAAACTTGACTTTGCTTCTAAATACTATGATTAAGATACATTAAATTCCAAGAACCATCACGAACTGAAATTCCTTTATCTGTTATTAATAAATAAAGTACAGATTAAATAATGTACCCTTATTCTAGACTGCTCACGGAACTAACAAAACAGCTGCGAACCAAATAGTATAGATCCAGATTACAACTCCGAGTACGATTTTAACATTCCTTTAATACACTGACAAAATAATTTGCATTATTTGCATTATACGCAACCTCGTTTTCAAGAAACTTATCCACAACTGATTAATTGCTAAAATTTACAAAGTCCGGAGATTTCTTTTTAAAGTATCAATTGCTATCCTTCGTAGAGTACTTCAGTAAACAAAGTAAACATTTCTATCTCAACTCGACTACTTTGCAACTGCTGCTTTCCGAACATCATATGGAAACTCCACACAATCTTACAAAGTGTAATTTGTAATATTAGATTATATTAATTTAGAGTACTCTATTAAATTATTTAAATATATTTTGTGTACTTTCAGTACATGCAATGTAAGTTAAAAGTTTAAATGTGGAGTTCATGGGACATACTACTAGACAAGTTGGGCTTCAGACGGCAGCAAAATTATTGAAGCATACATCCACATTTTTCATATACATATGTATATATTTTTAATTTAATTGCTGATATTTATCCTCAACTTACTTTCTTATAACAACATAAAGACTAAGATCACGACTCGACAAATGTTTACTTAACAAAACAGTATTGGGTGCACATCTTTCAAATACGAATTATTGCTAATGCTTCAATAATTTTGCTGCCGACTGCGCATCGTTAAAATTTACGACATATCTACTAAATTACAACTTCAAAATGTCTAAAAAAATCACGTTATAATTTAAAGCAAATTTGTGCAAACTTTTTGCAACATTATTTTTCATTTTTTTCATTATTTTCATTATTTTCATTTCCATTCTTTTTTTTTTTGTCTGTATTTTGTTCATTAGAGAAAAATGTATATTGTAAGAAATACGTGAATACTGGTATTTTTCGTATTGCCAAAACAATTTAGATCAAAAGAAACCCAGAAGTTATACATTTGATGTATTTCATAGAATGTATTTCAAAATATAGGCCTTTTTAAATACTCCAATGATCCATAGAGGGAATTTGAATGCAGATCAAGTGAATCCATACCTAAAAATAATTAAAATGGTGGGTCCCCATGCAAGTTCAAAATATTTTTGACAAGAATATATATATATATATATATATATGTGTGTGTGTGTGTGTGTGTGTGTGTATGTGTGCAGTTACACTGGATGAAAAATTCAGGATATTTTTATGCTTAGTTGTTCAACACATTGAGCGCCACGCGAATTCTTAAGGAAATCCTCGTCAGGCCACGCGCGCTGCTTAGAAGTGTGTTATGTTTACCGTGTTTCAATAAAATGCCTTAATGATATAATCCTGTAATAACTAAAAATAAATTTTCAATCATTTCTTATAACAATGTAAATTTTTTGTGTTATATCATATTTTACATTGTCAGCCACCGGTGGTTGGCGCGGCTTTATATCACATTTTACACTGTCAGCCACCGGTGGTTCACGCGGCCTAAACGGAATGTTCAGTGTCAGCCACCGATGGCTGACATGGCACTGATCGTATTAAAATACACTGAATAACTCATATAGTAGGAATATTAATTAAAACCTTTTATTTGCTTCTGCCCGTAAAGGGAATATACTTTAAGGAATATACTTTAAAAAAAATTGTAAGAGTACAACTATAAAGTAAGATGAAAAAATATGTAAGGAGATTATAAGAAATGTGTATGATGGCTATTAATATAATACTTAAATGAAATCGTATTAATTACTTTTATTTTTTTGTAAGAGTAAATATAAAAAAAGCTTCGATTATAATAGAAATTCACCAATTAAAGCTAAGTAATAGCTTAATCGCTAACATATTTATCTCACCGGTCATAGTGAATTTCATACTTCTTTACATGACTGTCTTTCGGTCCCATGATACAAGTTATAAAATTTTACGACCGGGTCATAATTAACTGGACAAGTTAATCAAATATGCAGAGTTATCCTTAGGGACTGTCGTAGATGTTTATTTAACAATTTAACATAAACAAGCTTTTAACTTTCAAATTTTTTTCGTTCTTTTCAAATTTAAATACCTAAGTACATTTTATAAATACTATCTAGTTAAAGAAACGGCTCAGGAAGAAAAATATAAAAAATGTTATTTTTTTCCTAATTTTTTGTAGTGTATTATTTACAATAACATAATTAAACAATAGTTGTTTTTTATTCATCTTAATAATTAATATGAATATTTTTAATACCGTTAATATTTATATAACATCCATATACATAAAAAGTATTTGCTACCATAGCAACTAAAAGTAGAAGTACAATATCGAAAGGCGTTTGTAGCCAAAGTCCAGATGATTTTCTAAAATTTATAAAGATAACTCTCGTGGTAATGCAATAAGAGCAGAGTTTGCATAATTCACTGCTGATTTTTTTTTTTTTTCGTTTTAATTAATATTATTATATAGATCATTAAATATTAATCTTTATTTTTTTACTTTAATTAGTTGATTTAAAAATGCAGAAACATATTCGTTTGTTTTAAATACTGTTTTATTTTTAAATAAGAAAGAAAAATCAGACTTGATATACAAATTATTACAGTTAAAAAATATTTTGTTAACTTGATTACTTGCTGTAATGAGGAAAACTTGTTCCAAGTATTTAAATATAATTTTTGTGTAGAAAACAAATGAGAAATATCTCAAATCATTTACATGATGTTTGCTTTAGAAATTTAGAGCATATTTTTATCGGTTTCTAGAGTATGTTTCTGTTGCACATGTATAAAAGAAACAAGTAAAAGAATATTATGTAAAAAAAAAAAAAAAAAAAGTATTTTGTTGAAAAGGAAAATGTTTTTTATGGAACTTTTTAAGAAATACGCTATAAAAGGGAATTTGCATATATGTACGTTCATAAAATATATCGAAATAACCAATCATATATAGGTACAGTCGGTAACAAAAGTATCCGAACACTAGCAAAAATTCCTTTATAAAAAAAGTAGAGTTAATACTGTTTTGTTAAATAAATCCTTGTCGAATCATATTCTTAGACTGACTAAGATCATGATTAGATAAAGATTTATTTAACAAAACAGTATTAACTCTACTTTTTTTATATAGGAATTTTTGCTAGTGTTCGGATACTTTTGTTACCGACCGTATATCTAAGACATGTATTCACTTCCTTATATATTGCATATAGCAAAAGATATTACATGCAATAGAATGGGAAATTAGCTAAATTAGTGGATATGAATTTAAGCGCAGATCATATGTTCAAGGTATAAGAATGTATAGGAAATTATGAGCATTCATGTAGACATGGATATTAAAAAATAATAATAGAAGACATATTATAAATGCTTTATGTTGTTGTTTTTTCTGAAAAAGAAGGGAAAAGAATGCTTTATAAAAATACTGATGCCCAGTTCAAAACTGTAAGCATAGTTTTTTACAGTTAATAGTAAAACTTGTTTTATATAAAGCAGGGATATTTTTATATCTTATTCCTATTAAATAAAAATTATGAAAAACAAAAATCTTAAAATCGTTATGAAAAATATGTTAATAAATTTCTTGAAATAATAAAAATCTTGTATTTTTTTTATTCTAGTAGATTTAAGGAAAAAGGATTAAAATAGCTAATGAAGGTAAAACAAAGTGAAAAAATAAAGAAATTAATTAATTAAAAGTTACTTTATACTTAAAAAGACCAAAAAAAAAAAAAAAAAAAAAAGAAAAGAAAAGTGTAATGAAACCTACTGATTTACAATTCAAATCTCTAAGAACATCATCATGCAGTCAATTTTAAAACTCATTTTATGACAACAATCAGCGATATTTTTATATCTTACTCCTATTTAAATGAAAAAATATGAAAACCCGAATATATTGAAATTTAAAAATATGTTAATAAATTTCATAAAATTGTAAAACACTTGCATAATTTAGATTATAGAAGTTTTAAGAAAAAAAGATTCAAGTAGCGAATGAAGTTAAAGAAAACTGGAAAAAAAATCTATATTGAATAAAGCTATATATATACCTTCGAATGCAACTGAACCAATACTTCCCAGCTAAAGAAAAGCTTCAATATCTATATATATATGTAATTGAAGAAAAAACTGCAGATAATCTGAAGGTATTTGGAACAATCGCATCTTAAAATGTCTTAAAAAAAAAAAAAAACTATAAAAAAGAAGATAAACTGAAAGTATTTGGAACAATAATAAGTTTAAGGGGGAAAATGTTTAAGTGGGGGGGGGGGGGGTTCCTGCAAATTTTTTAGTGTTCCGAATGCCTTCAGTTTATCTGCAGTTTTCTGCAGTTTTTCTTCATTTTTATAGTTTTTTTTAAGACTTTTTTAAGCTGGGATTGTTCTAAATACCTTCAGATTACTTGCAGTTTTTCTTCATTTTCTACAGTTTTTTTGAAGATTTTTTTTTTTTTAGCTGGGTTAGGATTTATTTAAACTGAATAAAAAATAAAAATTTGACTTATTGATGGTTTGTGGACAAAAGTACAAGATCATCTACCCAATGTGTGAAGATTACGCCTAATATTGTACAGTAAAGGTGAGAGAATCCATAAAAAAAACGTGTGTACTTTTATGAGTAACGAAGAAAATATTGATATGATGTTATATAATATTATATAATAATTCATATTAATTTAATATTAATAAGATAAATTACATATATTATCGTTCTAGTAATTTTTTTTTTCTTTTTTAATGAACAAAATTTAAGATTAGTCACTTATTATATGCAAAACTAAATACATTTTTTTTTATTTCTTAATTGTTAAAAGAAAAAAAAAAGCTTGTTATTTGGAATTTGATAGTCAAGAAAGCGAAAGCTATTTATATTATAACAAATAAAGTAACTATTAACAACAATTTCTCATAGAATATATTTTAGTAGAACAATAATATGATATACTGAATTCAATCAAAGAAACTATTTTTTACGAGATTTATAAAGTAAAAAAAAAACTTTTTATCACTATAATCAAAATATCTTAAAAGCTTTAACAAAAGAAAATTCCCTTATAAATCTCGGGCCATAAAATATTGCCAAAAAAAAAAAAAAAAAAAAAAAAAAAAAAAAAATCCCTAACAAACACGGAACGTTAATTTAAGTAAAATGTAACTTCGGACTAACTATTTTATGAGACCATAAACTGGTTCAGAGATACGCAAGTTTTTTGATGCAAATATGAGCATTTTAATGTACAAAAAAATTTTATGGTACAGTTTATGCCACGCAATTGCCAGCAATAAATTTTGTTCTGTGTAACCACACAACATATTTCACATTAAATTACTTTAAATAATATCTATGACTCTTTCCAAATATTATAAATTTGACTATTTTTGTAAAAGACGAAAAATTTTGAAAATAAATTATTTTAATCTCAAGAATGAACTAAGAAAAGATTATTGCATCTAAAAAAGTGACTTCGATTAAGCATTTACTTAACCATCATACCATACGTAATTTTTAAACGTTATAATTAATAAAAAATAGAAATAAAAATTAGAAAATGTCTACACATATCAATAAAATTGCGATTTTTAATTTTTTTTCCTTCTCTGTTTGGTGAATAGCAGCACTACTCTGTATAACAAATTAAATTTCAGATTAAGCTAAATTCATAAGTTACTTAAAATTGCACACTCTTAGTAGTGATCTTTGATGGTTTGATGCTGCACTCGCGTCTAGTTTTTTCCTTTAATAAAGAGCTGTACATTTTTTTTTTTTTTTTGGTAATTTACAATGTTTATTACGAAGTTTTGTATTCATTAAATTAAATATCTTTTTAATTTAATTAATTTAACTTATAGATGATTCAAACCAAATATTTCTTGGAAATAAAAATGCTGTTTTTTTTTTCTTTTCTTTTTACGCATTTATGATCAGCTATGTATTTAAAACCAAATTTTGAAATTACCAACTTTCAAAAGAATTTTAAGTTGTAACCGTTGTAGAGTAAAAATGTAAATAATTGCTTTTTAATAACATTAACAGCATACACTTATATATCTTAAATCATAGTATTTGCAATTTTAGCTTTAGGTAATACATCGTGAAAATTTTTGCAGTTCTTTAAAGTTATTCTTTTTTTTTTCTTTATAATGGAAGTACCTGAAAATAAAGGTATTTTTAAAAAATAAGCTATTTAATGAGGTATTGCAAGTTCTTTTGAAATAAGAGCTTTTATTTCTCATCATGAAATATATTTAAATTTAATAATTCGGCGTAAAAATTTCCATTTCTCACAAATATAAAAATTGTACGTTCACTCTGTTAATAGTACATTTAACTTTTAATTACCTTTTGTTCCCGAATTTATTTAATTTGAGAAACATTTAACTTAAAGAAATACGATGCTAGTAAAGTATAAATGAAAGAATTTTTAACAGTTCTACGAAGAATAAAGACATTTAAAAAAAAAAAAAAATTCTCAGAAAAGAGATATTATAATTATTTTAAGTAATTAATATCACATTGTTTGTTTAAAAAAATTTTTTTTGAAACATATGGTTACTTTTTTAAATTAATGTGAAATTTCTGTAGCCTCTCTATTATTAGATTGATATTTTTTACTATTTTTTACTATTGTATATATATATATATGTATATATATATATTAAATATAAATATTTGCTTAAGACATAGCATAATATAAGAAGAAACAGTTGATGCATCATTGAAAATCAACCTAAGACTAAGAACAAGGAACTATAGAATCATTTCATTCTGTTCCTTCAATGCCCTTGACAAAATGAGGACCTCTACATGCTTTCGTTCTTTTGAATTAATCTTATATATATAAATAATCTTATATATATATAAATTTAATTTAATAATTTACGATGAAAAATGGTGGAATGCACAAACAACAATTATTATAACAAAATCAATAAACAAGAAGAAAAAATGTTAATGAAAATTATTCAAGCCAAAAATTCAATAGATGCTGTATCATCTTCCTTAGTAGGTGGGAATACTGCAAATTCAAAGAAATTATATAATCCTAACAGGTTTCAGAAGACATGTCATGTTAGCATACTCCATAATTTTATACAAAATATTTCGATAAAAGAATAAGCTTGAAATTGTAACAACAAAAACATATTGATTTGATATAACAGTATTAAATAGTAACATAGATAATTATCAAAATTTGAAAATAAGCTGAATTTTTTTTTTTTTTTTTTTTTTTTTGGTTTTAAAAAACATAAATTATAAACTAATGAAGCAGAAGTTTTATTTTTAATTTTAGAAATAGAAATTATACATTAATAAAGTTTTAGATCGACATGCTAGCAAGAAACGCTCCTACCTGTACATGTTGAGGAAGAAAACAGTTGACACTCACTACCTGCATAAGTTGAAATTTCAGCATTCATTGTAGTTCGGGCTTGAAAACTTTAAGAAACATGAGAAATTTAATCTATTTGTGCTTGAATATTTTTCCTCTCTATATTATGTTTAATTATAGTAAAATTTGTAAAGTAAATGAAAAAAACAATTATAAAAATATTTTTATTTAAGTTATATAAATTAAAACGTCCCAATTTTAAGTCGCTAGGCATGAATCGGTACAGGTTTTCACGTTTTATGACGCAATCTATCTTTTGAATATATATATATATTTAAGTAAAAGACTTATAAAAAATATTAGATTTATATTCAGATATTAGTATAATTTTGAGATAAAATACATTATTTCTACTGGATATAATGGTGTAAGCCATCATAGCTCATGAAATTTTGTACTTTGCGTCTGTGTGTTCTAGTAACAAATCTACCTATTCCTGGCATATTATTCGTTGGTTATTGGAAATACGTTAAGCATATTTCTCGTCTATTTCTTAAGAGATCTAATGGTTTTGAAGAAGAAGGGCATAACTTGTATATATGCCAAGCATTTTAGATTACAAACAATTGCTGCCATCATTACTTAGTTCGTATGGAACAACAATATGCGTTAGGCTTTTAGTCCATACAATTTGTCCCTCCCTCGAGCCGATTATACTGAGATATTATATTAGTCTTATTAATTTTTATTATTTATTTTTCTGAGTTAGACTATCCCTTTTCTTTTACTATAGAAAGAACTTCATGTATATTGGAACCGATTGTAACCACATTGTTATCTCGCCATCTTTACATTATGCAATTTTTCAACTGATCAATATAATATATATAAGAACCTCTATTCCGTTTTATGTGTCATTTTACATTTTCTAAAAATCATTCTACAGTACGACTGGTACATACGGTTGCTGTTCCTCCAATATTTCTACGGGACAATTCATCAATAAAAGCAGGGATAGTAAATAAATTATTGAAGTAGATCTCATAAGGTTTGTTTGCAGGTAATTCAAATAACAAGTCTAATACAGCAGACTATCCCATTCATATTGTTAAGCGTTTGGAACTGTTCTAATTTTCCCATATTATTTATACTGGAATAAATACCTATGATTTGTGTTCAATCACCAAATTTTACAAAGAAATCTAGTTTATTTTTTATTTATTATTATTATTTTTTTTACTTTTAATAAATTGTTTACAACTATACCGACCATAACAGAGTACTATACTTTCAGCAAGAGACAGTTGTTGCTCCACAGTATAGTACAATAAAACTTTTTATTTAACATGAAAAGATAATTAAATACATAATTTATTTATAACAAATATTTTAAATAATTAAAAAAATTTGCTCGTCCATAAACCTAAATAAATTTTAAAGCATCATAAAATATTTAGTAAAAATACATTTTATAATAAAATTTGATAAAATCATTTACTAAGTAACTTCTAACAAAAAAATAAAATAAAAATAAAAAATAAAAGATTGTTAAAGTTAATATATATATTTTTCCTCTCTTAAAAATAAATAAATAAGCATATTAATTTGACTTGACTTAAACATAAGATGAATAAAACTAAAAAAAAAAAAAAAAAAAAAAAAAAGACAAATAATACCCCAAATAATGTTTACAATGATTTGTAAAAGTTCAAGAGCCGATTTTCAGTATTTTAACATATTGCATCATTTGCGTATATTATTGCGTCATCTCATGTGTTGATTGCATCAGACGCATTCTACTGCTATACATAAAGGTGCCCAGCACGTTTGTCGCCGGTTGCTTATTGGATTTTGTCGCAGACAGTGCTGTTGTTTAATTATTGTAATGGGTAAAAAACCTTCACTTACTGTTACAGAAAGGTCAGAAATATTGACCCTGCATAAAATTGGACTTTCTGAACGTCAAATGAGTTCGCGGGTAAATGTGAACAAGACAGTTGTGCATCAAGCTATTTGTAAATTCAAAATTTCGGGATAATTCGTGGACCTTAAGAGTAATTTCTTTTTCATACTTGGAGTAAGTTGAGGTTTCGTTTCAGGTTTATGGGATGATAAACCAAAACCTTTGGCCAAACGTCTTAAATTAGTACTCAAACTGACGTTGGTGCCTTTTGCAGCCAGAGAATCTCTAATCGTATTGTAGGAGGTTCTTGGATCTTGTACGACCACCCTTATCACATGAGAATCACGTGCACTCGTCCTTCTAAGACGACCGTTTCTCTTAAGGTCTGCAATTTTTCCAGAAATTTTAAATTTACTAATAGCTTGATACACAGCTGTCTTGCTCACATTTACCCTCAAACTTATTTGACGTTCAGAAAATCCAATTTTATGCAGGGCCAATATTTCTGACCTTTTTGTAACAGTAAGTGAAGGTTTTTTACCCATTAAAATAATTACACAACAGCACTGTCTACGACAAAATCCAATAAACAACTGGCGAGATAAACGTTCTGGGCACCTTTCTTTATAGCAGTAGAATGGTTCTCATGCAATCAGCACATGAGATGACGCAATAATATACGCAAATGATGCAATGCGTTAAAATACTGAAAATCGGCTACTGTTCTTAAACTTTTGCAAATGACTGTAGAACGGCATTTTGAATTAATAGAAAATACTTAAAATAAACATTTAATGTACTAAAAGAAAAAGCAAAAAAATGTACCATTTTGTGCTGAGCGTCCCAAAATTAGAACGATATATATATAGGTTCAAATTTAACTTTGAAATAGAAAATATGGAAAAATTCAGAAACACACTATCTACCAATAAGTATTTGGGCACTTTCGAATTTAGACATTTTGTCAAATATGTAGAAATGTACTTTAGGAATCATCTTGAAACTTTGGTAGTGTCAAAAACATAATATACCTCATATATTTCAGCAAAAGTTGTGTTCTGAAAAGGAAAAGGGGACCAGTAAAAAACTAAACAAATATGAAAATGTTTTGAATCACCCAGTAAAAGTAATGCTTTAAATGCGTTTTGACCGAAGCATGAGATTATAAGAATTTTTCTCATTATGTGCATAAATTTTTATGAGACTACCACATATATTCATGGATATAAAACGGTTTTTTCGTAAAATTAAAAGAAAAAATATATCACTTTTTTAATTGTAGAACATAGGGTATTAGACAGAGTGCAAAACCATTTTTAGGAAATTTAGCATACTATATTAGATCCAAATTAGAACGATACTGCAATCAGAATGGAAAAATGTTAAATATCTTGCAAAATATGAGCATTTTTAGTAAATAATTTTTAACTACGCATGAGCTAGCGTAAAGTAAAATTCATTTGCATAATTTAATAGCTAAAAGCATTGAGCAACTTATATAAAAATCCCAAACAAATATTGTGTAAATTCAAAAAATTATGAGAGATAGAAAGAACAAAATTTCAGTTTTTCTCAAAAAAAAAAAAAAAAAAATCGTAAGGGTGTTGCTGTTTGCAATCAGCAAACACTGTATTACGATTGGGCATTAATTGAATCAAAATAAAAGTGTGAGTAAAACCCCTTATAGTTTAGCTTATATTTTGAGAGAACTGAAATTGTGTTCATTCTATCTCTCATAACCTTTTGAATCTACACGATATTTGTATGGGTTTTTCATATAAGTTGTTCAACACTTTTGGCTATGAAACTAGGCAAATGATTTTATTTATTTTTTAATTTAGCGCATGTCTAGTTAAAAATTATCTAGTAAAAGTGCTCATATTTCGTAAGATATTTACATTTTTCCATTCTGATTTCAATATACTGTGTCTAATGTAGTAACCCAAATTTTCTAAAAATGTCTTTGCTCTAGGTATAATACGTTACGTGTTATAATAAAAAAAAAAAATTGAAATTTTTCTTTTGAAATTAAAGAAAAAAAAAGATTATATCCCCATGAATGTATATGGTAACCATATGAATATTTATACAGATAAAGAGAAAAATCCTCATAATTACATGCTACAGCCAAAATGGATTTAAAGCATTTCTTTTTACAGGTGATGCAAAACATTTTGACTTTTGTTTAAATTTTAACTGGTCCCCTTTTCTTCTTCGGGATACAACTTTTTCTGGAATATATGGGGTATAACATGTACTTTACACTATCAAAATTTCAAGATTTTTCCTAGAGAAGTTTTCTAGATAGTTGACAAGAGGTCTAAATTCGAAAGTGTCAAAATACTTATTGGTGGATAGTGTACGTGTTCTAAAAAGTATGACATCTAATGTATTATGATACTTATAAAGTATTTAATAAATAAATAAATAAAATATGTTATCTTTTATTGCGTTCCATTTCATTCGAAGTAAATTTACCTTCATGTTGCATCCAGACCTATATGTCCCCCTTTTATTCTCGAGATGTGCTGCCATCCAAGAATACATATTAAATATAGGCCTTAAAGATACTTTTTGCAAAGTTTAAATGAGTTAAAATAAGTTTGTAGTTCCAGAATTTCTTTAAAAAAAACAACCTAAAATTAGGACACCAGCATGAATGGGTTAAGCACAGAATGCTGATTCCGGGCCCAAGGATACTCAATTCAATTCCAGGTCGGCAATACGTCATATAAGTCTATCAATCAGTAAAACAAACAATCTTTTTTTTTTTTTTTTTTTTTCTTTGAGTTTTAAACATCAATCAGGACATCTACAAAGGCCACCATTTAAAGCCAAGATCATAAGCTGTCACGTAGAAACTAAAAATTTACTTTTCTTGTATAATGTAAAATAAACTTCAAAGGATATAGATTCTTGCAAAAAAACAAGTGCTTGAAATTATAAATTTGTTTACTAAAATTAAATTTAAATTACATAATCTTTAATTAATAACAATTGATAAACTATAATATTTATGTAGATTTTATGATTCGAATTAATGAAGCAATGCAGTATACAATTAATTTTAAAGTTTTTTATTTTTTTCATATAAGTCTGTATGCAAAATATTATCTTTTAAAACAAAAGAAATATCTAAAAAATCGCCTTCAAAATTATTTTCATTAGCCTTTTTTAATTTAACCCTTTAAGGTTCACTACTCAATTTATTTTAAAAATTACTAAACTATTTTTAAAAATGGCTTTTAGACACATAACTGATCATAAATATTTAAAAAATAAAAAAATAGCATTTTTCCTTTTTGAGAAATTTTTGGTTTGAAACATCTATTTGTTATCCTTATTAAATTCAAACAATATTTAATTTAATAAACAAAACAATTTGTAAGTAAACATTATCGATTACAAAAACTCATAAAAGTTGTTTCAGGTGAAAATAATAGCCAGCTCTTCATTAAATGATAAAAAACTAGACATGAATGCATCATCAAACCAGCAATACGCACTCGCGCACACAAAGAAACTGCAAGTGACTTATGCATTTAGCTTTCTTTGAAGCATTATTTGATAAATTTTGGAATAGTCCTGATATCTACAGACAGAAAAGGAAGAAAAGTTTAAAACCTGATTAAAACAAGGGGGGGGGGATGTTAAAAAAACTACTGCAAAAAAATTCTTAAATTATGTCAAATGTTTGGTTTCGCTGCTGCGAAACTGATGAACGTTAAAGGGTTAAAGCATCTAGATATATTAAATTTGAATTTTTTTTAAAATCTGCATTGGAAACAATCAGATCATCTATGTAACGTAAAACATATTATAAATAAAATTAAAATTATATTAAAAAAAGAATAAGAAATAGTTTTAGCACTAGAAGAATAATTACATTTCTACATTATTCTTTCAGTGCTGCAAACTTTTTCGTATACTCTTTTTAATGTAATTTTACTGTATATATACATATTAATTACCAAAAACTATAAAGATGGAATTAACTTTTGATAAAGAACAGTAATTCTGTGATCCATAGTTTTTGAAAGAAATGAGAATGAAAAGTATGGCGTCATAAACTACTGCAATAGGAAAAATTCTGTATTTGAAACTTGAACATTGTTCAATATTTGTGCCGTGTAATACGCTATTCAATGCATGAATAGCAGTACATTATCTGCGTTTGTCGTTTAAGGGTTGAGTAGCTGTGTAACGTCTGTGTGCGCCTTGTAATGGCTGACTGAATACGTTTCAGAAGCGTGTTGCACACAAAATTACACGCATCATACAGACGAGCAATTAAATCGTTTTCTGTCGTAACTCTCTATATTAATTCCTTCAGATGTCACGTAGGTAGAAATCAAAAGGTGTGAGATATACAGATAATAACGGTCTTTAAACTAGACGCCCGCGTGTAATATAGCGACCTGAGTATTTCATATACAGCTTTTTTTTTCGAAAACTATGCATCGTGCATGTACAGACCTTTGGACACTTTTTATGTATTCCAAGTCGGGAGTGTAAGTGTGCATATTTTGTATGGTCATGATGGGATACTCTATATAGAATTATATGAACTAATTTTATTACATACTTAAAATGCCACATTTCATTAATATACATGCTAGAATCTCTTTGATAATGTATAAATGTATCTTGATCATGTTATTGTTTATATATATATATTTATTTATTATTATTATTATTATTATTATTATATAAAAAAGGGGGAAACCTCAAATAAGTCCTAAGATACTTTGTAATCTCAAATCCTTTCTCATTCATTATTGTCGTAAACAAATCAACTGGACATAAGAAATTTCGATTTGTCGTAAAATTTAATCTCTTTTCGTTTTATAAAAGTTTTAATTTACTGAATTTTACTGGTACAACAGTAGTGTTTTAAATATGATAATCAATTCAATGTTTGTTTATTAGCATATGTATTTAACTTTCTAAGATAATAATATCTTTCTGGAAAGATGAAGTATAGATTTAAATTTATGAAATATTTTGGCTTTCAAACTCTGTTTCACTATTACACATTTTCCTTATGTTTAGAGTAAAACAATAAAACTATCTTCTTCAAAACTTTTAATAAATCCAAGTTTTAATATGTCTTAAAATTTAAAAAAATTAAAGTATCTATAGATAATACTGAACGAATACCTATAATTCTCAGTAAATGTTTCCCAACGATTACGATTCATCTTCGTAATGCATTCTTAGAAAACAACACACTCATATTGTTAACTCTTACACCGTCTTTTAAATTAAAGAAACTTGATACACATTTATTTCTAAGAATGCAACAAGGATTTCCAATTTTACTTCAAGAATCTAAGTTTAAAAAACATAACCTTCTTAAAAACTATATAACTCACATTTAAACATTTTTACTGCATCTTTGAAATGTGTATGTGATATTTTTCTAGAACTCTTCTTCTAGTGCGTTTGTATTAATGAAAATTATCTGACATTAAAATAACGAACTAAACATTACGACGAAGAAATTTTGCATTTTTAATGCTTTAGAATACTATAAAGTACACGCAGAATAATTATTGCTCAAAGTATGAATATTAATTTTATTTAATATTACGTAATGCCCATTTCCTAATAATACATTACTTTCAAATTTTTGAAAGAAAGAAGTTTGCAATTACTTTACCCGAATGCGGACGTGATTATTAGGAAAAACGATTTTATTTGGATGAAATATTTTTCATCCATAGGGGTATTCCATAGAGAATCACATTCATCCATTCAGTCCAGAAGGGAAGTGAATGAAAATTATAGTATAATTTTTAAATGACAAATCAAAAAGAAAGTGTTTATAGCGATAAATTTAATGAGTCCTTGATGTACAATACGTAAGTTTAATACAGAAAAAAAAATTCAATTCCTAAATACGCCTAATCAAACTTTAATTATTTTCCCAAAATCTTATAAAATACGATATAAATAAATACGTTCAATATACAGCACTGAAACTATATTTAAATGAACTTATTGCCTTTAAAAAGCCGAATAAATTCCTCAACAAAATGGTTTTGGTGGGGAAAAAAAAAAACACTGGAATGAGCTGATTAGCTTAAACAAGTTTTTTTTTTTTTTTTTTTTAAGGAAACAATTTAGTCAATCTTTTCCTCCAGATATATACATCCGCACTTAGTTCTGAGCCCTTACAGTGAACAGAAAAAGGAAGCAGCTTAATATATATACAGCAGACAAAGATGCTTTATTTTCTTCTGTTGGTTGTTCATTGTTTGAAGAAACGTTTTGAGGTGTTTGGGGATTTCTGAACATGAAAAAGTAAACTTTTTTCTTCGATTAAGACAAATTCTTTTTTATGTCTTGACTTGCTATTTAATAAAACTTCTACTTGTCAGCCATCTCAACAAGCCCAAGTTTTTTTTTTTTTTCTCGTAGTTTGTTTACGGAACAGAAAGAAACAGAAACTATGACATCCTGTCTTTTTACCCTTAATAGAAACTAAATTAAATTTTTCGCTTTAAGATTTTCTTTTATTTTTTATGATTCACAATTCACTCTACTTGTAAGACGTCAGACCTTTTAAGTTAAGATGACATTTTATCAAAATGTCTCTAAGGACTCTTATATTTAATCAACCAAAAGTTGAAATATTTGATTAAACATGAAAGACGAAAGAGCTTTTATTAGTTCCGTTTTCCTTTCAAATGATGCTGATTTTCAAGAACTTGGTGCCTTGAGTATTTAGAAATCACAATATTTCAATGAAATTCTAAATCTTGCTGTAATTATGTTAAAATCCGAACTCGCAATGAATAGTTAATTTATCTATCTCATTAAATATATATCATACAATTCATATCAAAATTAATGTCTTCTTTTAATTAAAAATCTAAGAAGAAATCAGTTAGATTTTCTGTTCAAAAACGAGAAAGAAGGGGTGGGGGAAATAATGTATAAAATAATTTACATTTTATATATTTTTTTGTATTATTATTAACTAATAACTGATTTTCCATAAATAAAGAAGTCGCAGTGAAGTAAGACGATTTAAATACATATGTTAAATATATAAACCATATTGTAGAATTGTGAATTAAAAGAAGTAAAAAGGGTAAAGTTAAATTTTTAAACCAAAAAATGCTAATTTTGATCAGTTGTAGTTTATTTATAACCGTTCTTTCATTTCTAAAAATGAATATTTGAAATTGGATATTTTTCTTACAGCCTTAGTTTTATAAAAATTACTAGAACTTTCCTTTGTGCAAAGTTTCTTCTTAGCCTTTTTCGAGGCTGTAACTTTTAAAAACTTAATTTTACTTACATTTTAAAAAATAATTTCAGTATTATTTAAAAAACATATATTTAGTGTCATTTTCAAAGACTTAATGAAACAAATAGAAATATTAAAAGCATAATTTTTAGGTAACACATTTTTTAAACAATAAAACAGAATTTAACCTTTCTTTTTAAAATTAAAACAATTAAGTCGAAAGTATAAAACATGATACTTATTTAAATTAAATAAAATATATTAAATTTATAGAAGTTCCGTGACATTAATTCGTATAAAAAAATATTATATGTTAAGATCGTTTATTAATATTTGAGCCAAATATTTTGCCAAACATTAGAGTTATTACTTTGTTTATTTATTGATAGTTTCATCCCCTTTTTAAAGTTTGTGTTAACTTAGTATTTAAGGTAAAGCAAAGAAAAGCAAAAGATAGCGTTAATGTAAAATATTTGTTTTGAATCTCGTTTTATGAATATAATTACTAGAAAAATGACTAGTTAAAAACTACACACCTTACTTTTTCTTGGCATAGAGATGACATGTATAATTATTAAAGTTATTAATTATTCTAATTCCTCCTGTAAATTACTTGATGTATTCTTTTTTTTTTTCTTTAATAATTGAAATTAATCCCAAATATATTGCTACTCACGTATATAATGCAACAGGCGTCCCGTAAAGAATTAAAGTTAAAACAAATAAAATCAGATAATAAATGTAAAGAAAGAAAAAAAAAAAAAGTTTTCTTTTTGAAAAATTTATCTAATAAAATATCATTCGAGACTTGTAAAAAATACATTCTCCTAAAACATGTGTAAATGTATATCTTGTTACTTTAAAAGCATAAATCCTTTATTCCCATGTTTAAAAAAGTTGATTTCCTAAAATTTGACATCGACCAAACAGTACCTAAGGCTTTTTCCTCCGTCAAAATTGATAAGAAACATTTTGACATGTGCCAGGAAATACTTTTTCGGAGTTATTTTTTTCTTCACTTCAATGCTACTAAATCTCAGATTTCCTTTTTGAAATGTCGGAGGTGGGATATAGGATATGTATGATGAAGTCCGTCCAATCAAATAGGGAATGCTGGTGTGCGTGAGAAAATATGTTTTTAGTTACCTTTAGGTTTTACAGATGATATATTTTTTAGAAAATATTGGTCAGAGGTCATCTGTAATTTTTTTTTTCTTTTTTACGCCAAACATATGTAATAACTGAGACAGAAATTGAAAAAAGCCAAAGTGTTTCTGCAGTTGTGTAGGAAAAAACATTAAAAATGGTTTTTAATTTATAGTCTATGTTATTTGTTTTGGAATTGACGTAGGTTTATCAAGAGGTTTTCATTTACGTCATTTGCCGTAAATCAATCCTTTTTCTCCAATATTAGTTTAATAAATTTTGCGCATATTAACGTAATGATGGCTGTATTAGCAGGCTTTACGTAATTTACCGATCACTGTACTTAAAGGAAATAAAAAAAAAAAAAATTGAACAATTATTTTTATAGAACTTTATTATTAAAAATTAAAAAATATATTCCATTGAAATTGCATTGCCCATTGAGCAGCACTAGTGCGACATAAAAAACCCAACCAACCAACCATTGAAATTGCTCAAAACCGTGTTTTTGACTATTACATATAATTCTTGAGTTTAAGGTTTCTCTGACCTATCCTTCTGCCGTCAGTTGTAGTTTATTGCCCAAGCACGTCGTGCAGATAGCGCTGCTGTTTGCAGACAAATTTCTGCAGTACGTTGTGCCGCTTATCTTGTACTGGCTTTGGTTTTAAGATTATATATTTTGTACTAATTAGAATTATTTAATTTACAGGATGAACTCGAGTTCCTTCGGTTATTTCGCACCTTTTGGTATCTCTTGTGTTTTTCTGCGTTCAGCGATTCATGAGTAGACAGCCAAACATACATGTAATCGGATTTAAGTAGTATGAGTAATGGGGAAAATATTGTCTGAAGAGGAAAAATTTAAAGTTAAATTGTCTCACTTTCCGAAAAAGGAACTGGATTTTGTTTTAAATTTTACACAATTTATTGAATACAGTACTGAAATATCCAGACAGTACATCACAGCAGACAGGTTGATCATTACGTGATTTCTTTCTTTTTTTCCCCTTCTGATCTAGTGTGGGACTTATTTTCTTAAAATGTTGTAGGCTATTTCAAGTAAATGGAATGAAATTTGAAATTATTTTCAAGGTATTTCTGCCATGGAGAGTTCGCAGGCAAAAACCATTTTCTATAGTTGGTTGAAAGTTACAAGTTACACAAATAAAAATAAGTATTTTATAAGATATTTTATAGTTATTTTAATATCTATAATACTTATATCAATACTCATACCACTTTTTGAATATCCATAATGGTTCCGTGATAGACAAATAGTTTTTCACTGCTTTTCGTTTGTAAAGGTGGTTAAACATGAAACTACACTTTATTAAATTGATAATTAATCTACATTTATTAAAGTGACAGTATTCTACTTTTATGGGAATAAAAGTTTTTTTTTAAAGGATATATTTAATGTTTTTATTCTGATTACGGAGTGTTCTGTCTAAAGTAGGATATGTCAAGTTTTCTAAAAATGACATGAGAAAATTTAATGTACTTAATATTATTACATTTCAATGCGCATGTACGCTAACTTACATAACTCTAAGATAGTTATTTCTAAGACCGATTCTCAACGATTTTCAACGTCCTCTATCCCTTAATTAACAAATTTTTATTTAACATATAAGTAACATACTTTAAATTTGTAGGTTTATTGGAGTAACATTTGGACCTGTGTGTATATGTACACACATTATCATCATACCTAAAATAAGGGAGTAGTTATCTCCTTCTTAAAGTAAAAAAAAAAAAATCATTTAAATGTTATTACAGTATCTTGTGTTCCACTTTTAAAATTTAGTTGTAATATGTAGCAAGAGTTCAATTGAGGATACCATAGAGAGTGGTACTTTAAAATAGGATACTTTCAAAATTTATCTCAGCACCACTGTAAATGATGTGGACAATTTACATCCAAACCCAGCGTTTTGAAACGCTATGTTGTAATATAACCTCTTCTTCCATATATATTTCGTTTAAAAGAAACGCAATTTTTATCGCGAGGCATTATATTTCAATAATATCTGCAGGTTCATACGATGATAAGTTTTGTATTAAAATCTCATTTTAGTAAAATTACCTCTTTATTTAACCATGATCCAGACATAATCATTTATCATTTTCAATCATTTAATCTGCTGGGTGATACCATGGTATGTAAAATGTTAGTCACACACACATAGGTATTTCCTCTTCTTACTTTTGCCACCACTATTTTGTAGCAATAATGAATATCCTATTTATTCTGAAATAAATTCTGTAAAAATAAGATAAATATTTTTGTATGACATACTTGCCAACATACTAATTAATATTCTGTAGTATTGTTAGCCCCGCCTTCTTTCTCACACTAGCATTTTTTCTTCTTATTTAATCGTAATTGCTTTTGGAGAATATTACTTTAAATATTTACTGAGAGAAAAAGGGCGGGACAAACAACGCTACGGAATATTAATTAGGATGTTGGCAAGTATGGTATGGTAACAGGGACAGCCAAAATTGAAAAAAAAGAAAAAAAAGGGGGGGGGAAGGAAACAGAGTCATATTTCTGTGTGACTGTATCTACACTTGCCATAGAATTACCCTGCTATCCAAATAGTTTATTGGATAAATTTATAAATTATTACTTTTATTAAAATATTATTCTAAAACTTAAGAGACCTATTCTATTTCCCCATTATTTATTTATGCATTCGTTGTGATTAAACAGAGAATGTAAAATTTAATGTGAATTAGTGAGTGGTGGATTTTACGAAAAACGGTAAAATAATTCAAAGCATGTGAGTTAGCATGTAAAATTTTATTTTAAACATAAACTCCAAAAAATATGTATGTTGATAAAATCTAAACAGAGCGTCTATTTTTCTTACCCACAAAAGAATCCGCGTTCTAACACATCATGAGTTTAATCGAGTGGGGGTACTTTATAATTTACAGAAAGTATAAAGCGTAAGTTTGATGTAAACATTCATCATTTCAAATCAAATGATGAAAGAAATGTGGAAAATAAAATTACATAGCATGAAAAATATATGTGAAAAATAGTCTAACATAAAAAATCATTTTAAGACCAAAAATTTACCAAACAACTTAAGTGACAAGTCTTTAACGAAAAATTCACAAAAGTACTAAAATTAAGAGATTAAACTATCATCAGATAATTTCATTTCAATGAATTTCAAGAAAAGTATGAAGTCTTCATTAAAGAAAATTAATTAAATTAACCTTTTGGTTAAAACTGAGGTTTCATAACAATGCAAAGCATTTGAATTTTCTTTAATGAATACCCCACACTTTTATTTTGAGCTGATTATATTAAAATCAGCTAAAAAAAGTATTCATAAGTTTCTTTTAATTTCATTTTGAGTTGAAAGTTAGTTCTAATTATTTTAATTTAATTACTTTTATTCAATAAAGTAAATAATTTTATATGACATATTTAAATTTATAAATTAAAAAATTGTATATGGACATAAAACGCCATAAATTCCCTATTTTTTCTACTCATTTATTTTTAAAAATTAATAATTAACATTTTTTTTTTAAAATTTTTGTTATGTCTTACTTTTGTGCGTGCGTTGTTACTATTCAAATAATATAGAAAAAGTATAAAGTAACACAAATTAATTTTTTTTCTAAATTATATTTTCGAATCAATATTGGTAATGAGAATTGGCTTAGAAATCTTTAATTGACACATTTAATGTGTTGCCTAATTGCCATAGCCAGTATTATACATTAAATCTGAAAAATTTGATACAAACATCACTGAATCTCAAAATCTATTTTTTACAAAATGAAAAGTGTTAAGTAAAAAAAAAAAAAAAAAAAATCATTTCTTTCACCTTCAAAAGCATCAAATTCTAAACTTGTAGAAAACATTTCAGTTTTACTGCGAGAATGCGATGAAGAGAACATCCAAACTTACGAGAATATCTACTTGAATATATTCAGTGAAGAGCCTTTAAAAAAATGGAACAAAATAAATCTCATATTCCAATACATTGGACATTCAGCTCGATAGAAGCAAGTAGGGCATGCTGCTTTTGATTCAACCAATACTTGGAGATGAATTCCAAGAGAAAGGAAAGAACTATTGATCTCTCCGAAGAGATAGAACTTGCTTAAAGAAAAAAAAGGAGAAGCAATTGATGGGTATAGGATATGTGATGTTTGAAGTTTAGTACCGTCGGAGTAGCGTGATTCTGAGGTAACTAATATTTTAGAACGATTTTTTAAATAAATTATCGATTTCTTCTGTGTTTGAAGGTTATAAATTGTCATTTAAAAAGAACGCTTCATGTAAATATCATATCAAATTTTTAGATCTCATATGCAATTTTGACAAATTTTCAAACAGACAATGATAAATTATTTTTGATAAATTATTTTATCGATTTTTTTAAAAAGGAATAATAATATCATCCATCAATTATACTTCCGTATTTAATGTTCAAAATGTTATTTAACTGAGATTTTCTTTGATTGAAAAAATATATAGAGTTAATATATTCCATTAAATTAATTACAAAGTTAATTTAACGAAATATATAAATTTTTACAAATTTGTTTTATTTGAAGGAATTAAGAAAAGTATGTGAATGCTACAATATACTTAGTGGAAAGTATATTTCAATAATGAAAATATTTTAAGTAATTCCTTAAATTTGTTAAAGGAAACAAGTGTCCATATTTATTTAATAAATTATTATTCCGCTATGTAATCAATTTAATTGTTGGGTAATTCATGAATTTAACAGAATTATTTAAATTCTAAATTCAGTTCTATTAATTCAAGTATTTACAATCCATACTAATATTAAAGAGCAATACACTGAGTTTATTATAGTGAAATGCATAATAATATTCTTTTTCTGTTACTATGCCTGTAGGTGGATATCGAATCGAATTATGTTATTATTTTTTTTTTAATCAAATAATGTGATATTTAAACATGCATATTTGTAATATTATGCATTCACTATTTAAAATTCGTAAAAAAGCAACAGAAGATAACTGGCTGTTTAATTTAATATAAGAAGGATATTTATGAAAAAGTAATAAATAACTTTCAGCATATCAATCTTATAAACTTTAATAAATTTCAAATCCAACGTTTCGGCTAAATTCCTTCATTAGCCTTCCTCAGGGAAGAATGATGTTAAAAAACACATAAACATAGAAAATTTAAGTACATGATACCACAATTACAACTTCAAAACATTTAACAGATGATTACACAAATTGTAAAAATATACTATATACATTTTTAAAAATATGCTAAAACACTCAAAGGAACATGAAACATGATCACTACAAGACAAGGATAAAGAGCTACTAAAGCAAAGGTTAAAAATATCAAAATTGCGGGGTTGCCAGAACTAACTTAAAGCAGGGTAACCATAAATTAATTTAAGCCCAAGAAATGAAGCCAAATTGAGGGGGGGTTTACGGATAAGGAATCGTTACAAATTTCTGATTTTCTTTTAATAATTTCGAATGATTCATAAAGAAGTGCTTGGTTTCTATTGTCAGTATTGTAAATCAATGTACTTAAATTTTCTATGTTTATGTGTTTTTTAACATCATTCTTCCCTGAGGAAGGCTAATGAAGGAATTTAGCCGAAACGTTGGATTTGAAATTTATTAAAGTTTATAAGATTGATATGCTGAAAGTTATTTATTACAAAATTATTTACAATACTGACAATAGAAACCAAGCACTTCTTTATGAATCATTCGAAATTATTAAAAGAAAATCAGAAATTTGTAACGATTCCTTATCCGTAAACCCCCCCTCAATTTGGCTTCATTTCTTGGGCTTAAATTAATTTATGGTTACCCTGCTTTAAGTTAGTTCTGGCAACCCCGCAATTTTGATATTTTTAACCTTTGCTTTAGTAGCTCTTTATCCTTGTCTTGTAGTGATCATGTTTCATGTTCCTTTGAGTGTTTTAGCATATTTTTAAAAATGTATATAGTATATTTTTACAATTTGTGTAATCATCTGTTCAATGTTTTGAAGTTGTAATTGTGGTATCATGTACTTAAATTTTCTATGTTTATGTGTTTTTTAACATCATTCTTCCCTGAGGAAGGCTAATGAAGGAATTTAGCCGAAACGTTGGATTTGAAACTTATTAAAGTTTATAAGATTGATATGCTGAAAGTTATTTATTACTTTTTCATAATTATAAAAGCAGCATATATAAAAAAGTGGAATAAATATATCTGATAAGAAGGATATTTTGATAAACCCAAACGGTGGCTTAAAAATTTTCAGAGAGGAAATTTTAATCTTAAAATCTCTCGAGAAGTATTCGACAGTCGACAAGTAGAAATGAGAAATTTAATATTAGTCTTTTGAGTCATTCCCATATGTCAAGTTTCACTGTACACGATCAGTAATACTAGAACATATGAAAATGATAATAAAGATCTTTCTAGCTAACAATTTCATTACAGCTAAACTTTTAATCTTGAATTACTTTAAAGTCTTTCAAATCACATGTTTTCGGAAAAAATCTAATGTTAGTCATAAAAGCCATCAATAGAATGACAAATATATACCATAACTAATAAAAGTTTATGATTGGGATCATAAAAAAAAAAATCTAATTCCTTATGCATACTTGCCAACCATCTCATTATGAAACGTACAATTTTTAGTACCCGCCTTTTTATTCACACCTGTCAGATTTTAGAGTAATTTTATTCTTATCTAAACGTAACAAAATTTAGAGAGCATTACTCTAAAAATAAAGTGGTGTGAGAAAAGGGGTGTTTTTTCAAGGGGCGTTAACAATTGTACGGTTATTAATGAGATGGTTGGCAAGTATGCTTATTTATTTTATGAAAATGTTTTAATAATAAAATTTCTCAAAATATTAGAAAATTTAAACAAATGATACTCTATTCATAAAGGGTAGATTTTGATGCCATCTCACACTATTAAAATATTGTTAAATCTTAAGGTTTAGCGTACATTAGCAACATCTTCTAAGAGCTAGACAAAAAGAAGAAATTTAAACCTAATGTAATTTCGCTATTTTGCAACGACCAACCATCTTCAAATGCTTTTATAAAATTTAAATTAGAAAACAAATAACATAACATTTTATAAGTTAATTTACTCTTAAAATTTTGTATGCAAATTTAGCAATTGTTGTCTTAATTATTTAAATCCTGAATTCAGTATCAGAAACAATCATTTGTAAACATTTTATAAGTTCAATACTAAGTTTTAACATATAAATGAATCAAAATATTTTTTCTTTCTTCATGACTTTCACACACTAAATGCAAATTTATAAAATTTTAATAATATTTTTAATGAATTAATGTTGCATTTTTTCGAAGGTATTTTTCCTTAAATTTTACTCTACGATAATAATCTTCATTAAAATTAACCAGTCCGTATAATTAAACCTAAATAATAATTAGCAATTGAAGAAAATCTATGAAGATTGCTACTGCCAGTCATTCTACACAAGTCTTAAATTAAAAAATCCTTTAAAACTCTAAAAAGTCTGAATCTGAACTGAATATTTTTTATTTAAGTAATTAAAAAATTAAATTATATCATAATGGCAAATTTTATCCAAACTGCGCCAAAATATAAATAATATTTTCCATGCACATTTAAAAAAAAATAACTTAAAATATAATTTCTAAACATTAGCCTTTTTGATGTCTATGTCAACAGATTCTCTAAATTTTGAAGAATTTGAAACTCACACACACACTCTCGTGTGTGTGTGTATGTGTGTGTGCAAAGTTAAAGTTTGATCGTGTATAAAGAGACGGAATGTTTAGTGTAAAGCTTTGAATTTTAAGTCTTAATATCGCGGAATATAACCTATCAAACTGTAAATAAGTAAATTTGATGCAACATTGCTATATTTATGTCAGACTATATATACTTGGCTTTAAAATATTTTTTTTCTTTAATAGTACTTAAAAAATAAAAATTCCAACGAATTTCTAGTTTTTCAATATTTTAAAAGTTGCGAAGATATTTACAACTTACTTGGGAAATTAAAGTATGCTATCCCGAGGTTTTAGAATTCTTCAGATATATTTTTCCTTAAATTTAAATTTCTTAAATTTTCCTTTATATTACAAATCTTTTCAGCAAATCCGGTGAACTTAATATTTTGAAATACATTAAAATTTTTCGAAAATTTTCTTTAAAATTCAATTCACATCATATTTTAGATATAGTCCAAATTGTATAATAAAGTTATGTCAGAGCCTCAAAACGCTATATTTAACCCTGTAACGCAAGTAAAACAAACTTTTACAAAAAGTTCTTAAAATATTTTTTCTTTTTTTCTTTCTTTTCTTTTTAATTTTATATTGCAGTTTGTAAGCTGAATATCATTCAAAGGAATTAAGCAGAAGCTAAAAATTAGAAAATATTAAGATATCCCTTTTCAACTTTATCGTTTGGAACATGATGTATGAAATGAATTAACGTTCTTCGGAAAAATTTATTTGTTCACAGCCCCAATAAAGTTTATAGTTGGAAAGTTATATACATAATAAACATTTATAAGAATAATTTTGACATATTTTTAATAGAAACACTTTTTTCAACTGTACTAAAATAAAGTAATTGTTTTAAAGCTTAAAGGTGATTTATTATTTTGATTCCATTGCACAAGAAATATTATACTCAGTTCCATGGTATTTAGGTAATTGAAAGTTTTTAGTAAGAATGAAATCGACTGATTACTGAAATTTTGAATGAAAATATATAATAAATTATTTATAGAAAACATATATATATATATATACATAATTCATCATTGCAATGATCAAACACCAAAAAGGAAGCCAAGAATTCATGAACAAAAAACCACATATAGAACTGAAAACTTGTACAAGGCAAAAGATATTTAAAAAATTAATATGAACTGATTCAGAAGCGTTGGTGGATGAGTTCATACGGGGATGGAACACGGGCGCATAATTCATACCGAAATTTGTCTAAGAAATTTCTCTACCTATAGTATCGTAGATTTAAGAAGTAGAAAATTTTCTTACATTGATAGTGGTATGAATTCTGCGCCCGTGTTCCATCTCTGGTTCATATATAGCAAATATGATTAAAGAATAACAGAAAAAATAACAGTAACAACTAACAAAAGAAGAAGGAGCAGAGGCCACCGCGGTTTAAGGCGTGTGGAGAGCACTAAACAAGTTTTCCCGGAGCCCATCTTCCCCGAAAACTTCTGGAAGACCATATAGTAACAAAGTTAAAAGTTAAAATTGAAATAATTATTACAGCAATAATAATAATAATAATAAACAAGAAAAAAAATTAAAACTTGATAAATAAAACCATGAATGATTTAATTAATTAACAAAGTATTTGTAGGACTACAAGGTAGAGAAATTGGTATTTTAGGCTGTTTACGAGTTGAGAAATTTTAAGGATGTAAACAATTACGTAAGAAACAATTCATGTAACTAAGTCTCTTTCAAATATTAAAGTAGATATTTAGCTTTTAAAGTGGTATTTGTTTTGAAAAATACTTCTAATGCAGGTTATTTTATTTATCAGATGATTTTCTATACATATATATATATATATATATATATATATATATATATATATATATATATATACACACACATATATATATATATGTAAGTTGTAGAATATTGTTATTAAATAACCATTTTAAACTCAAACATTTTTTCTCAGTATTCAAATATTATATTTACTGATTCATAATCTATCTCATACTCTTTATGTTGTCTTTTATTATGTACAAAGTTATTTATTTAGACAAATTATGGGTATAAAGATATTTTTTAACAGTGTTTCAATATTTTTGAAGAATTTGAAATTGCATGACCGATGTGGGCATCATATCGATTTTATTCAAACAGAATATCTCTTTGAACAATGCATCTAGAATCAAAAGTAGCATATTTCCCTATGCACAAACATGTATACAAAAGATAAAAATGCATAAAAAATACTACTCATTTCTTGTCCTTAAACTATTTTGTGCATTTACTACACCGTGGAAGAGCATCGATTTTCATGACAGGAAAAAATGTGCTTAAACTTCAGTGATGTGATTTCCTTTTGTATACTGTTATTTTTTTTTTTTTCATTCCTGTGTCTCGTTTGCAAATAAAAATTGAAAATATGTATTAAAAAACAGTTGTATTTGAATTTATTTTACCCAATTTCTTTTAGATATTTTCTTTCTTTTCGAGATCTGAAATTTAGAGATGTAGAATTATTCTCTTGTGCAAATAAAGATTTATTTTCTGAAGCTTTCAGGTTGTGTATATGTAGGAAAGAATTTTTGAATTTTATTTTTGATAACAGAGCGCATAAAAAATTCGATTGAAATTTGCTTATTATTTTCTACCTGTAACTGTAAAGACATCTAAACTCTCCAACATAAGAAAATGTAAGATTTGGATAGGATTCGAGTGTCATTTTCCTTTTCAACTATAGACACCGGATATTAAAATTCAAGTTGAAAGGAAATTTTATGTTAGAGCGAATATTGTAGATGCAAAAATCTGCTAAGAGATTCTGCTGTGCTTCCACATGTGTTTAAATTGAGACTAGATTTATATATTGTTTCTAGAATACCTTATTTGCATTTATCAATAACTTTCTTTGGTATTTCTAAAGGAATTTCAATCTGAATAAGAATTTAAATTTTATGCTTTACATGATCCTTTTATTTTACACCTTTTTTACTAAGATTTTTTGCAAAAATTGAAGCATACATTAATGGATATGAACGGATGTGCACTTTTCAGATATATTTACCAGAATGAAAAATTGTGCTTACTACATTTTTACTTCAATTCAAATATAAGAAAGGATGATTTTTATCTAAGTAAAATAAGTTGTAGATTTTTACATTAAATACAGAGAGATCTGCGTGTTTTCATATCTCACCTTTCCATGCAAATAATAACAATAAATATCAGACTGTATATAAGAAGAAACACGCGTGATGCTAATGTTTCTAGATTATTATATAAAGGCGATAAAATATGTGTTCAATGTAGTATTACCATTATTACCTATTTTCGAATTATTTGTAAATAAAATTCATACTTTACATTAAATAAATATATGTGACATTATTTTTCCTGAAAAAAATGCAGTGCTCTAATTTCTCCTTTTTAAAGGATTTGTCTGAATGAAAGAGAAAAACGAACTGCTCTACACTCTAAGAATTTTCCGTAAAATCCGAAGAGTTGATCGTTAAATTATACGACCAGCTCCATTCTTCGAGAAACAAGTCCACTATCCTTAATTTTAACAAACTAATGTAAAATTCGGAGTATTGACCGTTTATTAAATATTACTTTAATTCTTCAAGATAAAAATCATGATAGATTTACGGGCATGATTTTATTTATTTTTACGGTTAATGATTGGAACACTTTTTTCCGGTCACTGACCGTAATCTTGTGTATTTTTTTTATTTTTTTTTTACAGTATAAGAGTAAATAAATATTAAGTAATCTTGTATTCCCAGATTAACGAAAAAATAATAATAATTTAAACGCATTAGGTTTTGAAGTTTTACCTTTGAAATATGAAAATACATTATTTAATCAAATTTTGTGTGCTATCTTTGAATATTTACAATTATTTTTATAATGAGGAAAATATTGAAAAGACAGAAATAATAATAGCAATGAATGTAAGGATTAAACAAATTTATGAAATAAAAAACACGTTAAATAATGAATCTTTATGATCATTATGAGAGAAAATAACAAATCAGTTCCAAATGATTTAAGATTTAAAAAAATATCGACATATGTGTTCAGCAAAACCGTAACTTAGCAAATACAGGTTCACATGACAAATACAAATCATTAAAAAATTGCCGAAACAACAGATAGCTGAAAATATTTTTTAGTGAAATATTTCAGTATTTTGAGTATTTAAATAAGTGATTTTTATATTTTGCCTATGCATGTAGCTCCATATATTTATATAATGCACATTAAATAGAATTTGTTTTCTGAAATTCAACAGCATTTGAATTTAATCAGCTGTACTTTTCGTTGTTTCGGCACTCAAAAATGCAATTATTTTAACTCTTATACAGGGTGACAAGAAATAACTTAGTCGAAGTTTCAAACGAAATATCTGTAACTACCACTAAAGTTATAAATTTATTTCATTAAGTATTGATCCTAGAAAGCGACTAAACAGGTGTAAGTAAGTTAGTTGTGATAACTATTATGGTTAACAAACGATCTGCCATAAGTAAGGAAAGAAACAATGTGAAATTTTTCAACTATTGAAAGTGCCTAAGCAGACAGTTTCATACACAATCAAAAGGTTTAAAGAACTCGGACATGATGGTGACAGGCAAGGAAGAGGAAGAAAGCGCATAGTTAACACATCAAGAAACCGGTAAGTTATCAAAAACCGAGTTCAACGAAATCCTAGGATTTCAATGAGAAAAGTTGCTAGAGAGATGAAGATCAACAGAGAAACCTCACGTTTGATGGCAAGAGTAGAGCTTGGTCTTCGCCCTTACAAAATGAAAGAGGCTCAAAATCTAACAGCAGAGAACAAACACACAAGACTTCAAAGGTGTAAAGAACTGTTAAAGCGGGTCGCAGGTGATCGATGGCAAACATTTGTCTTCACAGATGATAAACTGTTCTCGATTGAACAAGCTCACAATCGCCATAATGGTAGAGATTGGTCAGCAGAAGCACCTGGACGTTCTTGCATTGTTGAACGGCGTCAACGAAACCAATCTGTAATGATTTGGGGTGGGATATGTGCTAGTGGGAAAACACCACTTATTTTTATTAATCAAGGGATAAAGATTAATCAACAAACATATCGCAAACTCATTTTGGAAGATGTTGTCTTACCTTGGTCGCAGAAGTTATTTGGAAACGAAAAATGGACCTTCCAACAGGATTCCGCACCTGCACACAGAGCTAAACACACTCAAGATTGGTGCAAGACAAATTTTCCTGACTTCATTGAAGCTCAAGAATGGCCACCCTATTCCCCAGATTTGAACCCAATTATTCGGTTTGGTCCAGCTTGGAGACAAGGGTGTGTGCTAAACCTCATAAAACGTTGACATTCCTAAAGAAATTCTTATGCAAGGAATGGGATAAAATATCAGTAAGTGAGTTTCCGGCCCAGAGTCGAAAATTTTGACACGTTTAAAGCTCTGTATTAAGGCTAAAGTCAGCCACTTAGAAAATTTGTAAATATATTAGACAAAATAATGTATTAATATTTATTTTGAAGTTTGGTCGTAATACTTTCATTAGCATTAAAGTTATTGTGTGTCCAAGTTATTTCTTGTCACGCTGTAGTTAGTTGAAACTAGATGACACAGGTGGACTCTGTTCAGTTCACCATCACATATTTATTAGCATAAATATCTACTATAGGTGTACTACATTCATGTTAACAGAAATGAATTTGACCGATCGCTCAACACGGTGACAGACTGAAGTGTACTACCTAACAGGCTACCCACCGTTCAGTTTGATACTTATCCTAATCTCTTAATTTATTTTAATGGGGTCGAATTCGTCTTATTGTTTTTAAGCTGTTTCATAATGTTTCTAATGCAAATATCCCTTAAAATGAACGTTTATGCTGAATTTTTCCCTACTCCGTCATGTTAAGAAAATCGTAAATTTAATAAATCTTATGCCAATAACATAAATGATATTTTAAAAGTGGTTTGACATCTTCATGATTAAAGCAGGGATGGAACACGGGCGCAGAATTCATACCGGAATCTGTTTAAGAAATTTTTCTACATATAATATCGTTGATTTAGGAAGTAGAAAATTTTCTTACATTGATAGTGGTATGAATTCTGCGCCCGTGTTCCATCCCTGTTAAAGTATCCCGCAAAATGTACGTTTAATGCGAAATTTCGCCCTGTTCTATCATGTTAAGAAATTCCTAAATTTTGAGTAACTTACGAAGTTTTTAAAATTGCATTTTTCTAGTGAATGGTGTTCATGCCAGTATTATAGCTGATATTTTAATACAGGTCTGACGTCTTTAAAGTAAATGTATTTCTTTTAATGTAAGTTTAAGCGAAAATTTGCCCTATTCTTCCATGTTTAGAAAATCATTAATTTTGAATAAATTACGAAGTTTTTAACATAGACAGTTGCAAATCAATACGATTCTTGTAGGTATTATAAGCGTTAACTTAAAACCTGCCCGATCTTTCTACGATCATTTGTTTTGAAGATAATGCGTACACAACATAACAAACTTACTTTCCAACCTAATCCGGAAGATTGTTAGTCCCGCCCCTTTCCGCCTACTTTTTCTCACCAGTCTTTTTTTAAAGTACTTTTCTTCTTATTTAATCGTAAATATATTTGAAAAGAATTACTGTTAAAATTAAGTGGTGTACAAAATGGAGCGGGAACTAACAATTTTCCGGGTTAGGTTGGCAAGTATGCATACTAACTAACTAATTAAATGACTTTTTTTAAATTAAAATTCTTATACTCTAAAACGTCTAAAAAAGGTAGAGATCGAAAATTATCACAATTATCTAAATTCCGCAAAGAAGCACCTTCGGATTTTACAAATAGCCTTATGTTTTTTGATTAATTTTCTGTCTATTTTGTAGTTTTTTGTGCGAGAGATTGCAAAAAGGTTAAAAGTATTACACACATCAACTGAAAATAGACTATAATATTATGACTCATTAAGAAGCTCGATATTTGGTTTCCGCAAGGACACAACAATCAAAATTTTCAATACACATTTGAAAGGTAATGTAACCGGCTTATTTTTTTTAACGAATTGTAACTAGCATTGAAAAATGTGTCGTCTATAATAACATTAACTGAAAAAAATCATTGTCCAAGCGTGATGAAAAAGCACAAACCATTTTGAAAGCTGAATTGTACCAGAAAAAGATCATGATGTGAATTTGTTGGGATTACAAATTTGTTATACATTTTGAAGAAAAGCCGAATTAAACTGAATAAGAAACAAAATTCAACAGAACTAATTGAAACTAACAGCATTGGTTTTCAAATTATTATTATTTTTTTTAATACTCCAGAAAATAACATTTTCATTTCCAGCGTTTACATAGTTTTATATTTTTCTGAATCTTGTCTTTAAATTAAATCGCTGCTTTATACAATTGCGAAAAGTTAAATAACTGTTAGGAAAGAACTAGCTTTTTTTAATAATTGTATAAGCTCTCAGATTTTTTTTCTCACAAAAAAGTTAAATTTAAAATTACTCTATCAAAGGTTATATAAAAAAAAGGTTTTAAATCCTATCATTGTTATATATAAATTTTTCCTCTAAACACCTATAACAGATCTCCAAATTTTAATGGAATTTTAAGGTAACCAGAATAATATTGGAACGATCCATTGAAATTAAAATTAAAACGTAATATTTTAAAATATTATAATCAATTAATTGATTTCATGTTCAGACATTATTATATAAAAAATTTCAAAATGTAAACTTCATATTAAATGATCGCAATTTTAATAAATTAGAACGTTTGTATTATACATATTCGATAACTAAAAATAATTTAGTTGCCTTAGAATCTTTAAATATTGAAATAAGTAGAAAAAAAAATACCAAAAAAAAAAAAAAAATCTTCAAATTTCTCATTTCTTTCTGTTTTAAATAAAGAAATAAAATTAATTTTCAGTTTTTTTTAACTGTTTTGTTAAAAATTTGGTAATTTTTACAAACTAAATTGTATTTATTAAATGTTATAACCATTCACTTTTATAACTCACTATATTTTCAAATTCGAAAAATTAAGCAGAATGTATAAATATACTAGGTTAAAAACTGTCGAAAACGAAAGTTTAGTAAAACAATAAATCACCACTTTTAAAATATTTCACATCACTATGCTATTGACAATAAGCGGCAATGAAAGCATTCTTTTTTAAGATTAATCTGTAGAGCTTTGATCAGTCCAGTATGATTTTTAAAACTTCATCGACTTAAAGGTGTTTCTGATACAGAGATAATAAGAAAAAAACTTTTATTAATAAGAAATTTTTGTCATTGACAAAATAATAATAGTATCTTTAATTTCAAAGTTTATAAATGTAAAATAATAGGAGATATGGAAAAAAATCGATAAAGATGGATTCTCAACTTCAAAAAAAAAAAAAAAAAAAAAAAATGCACAAAAATATTATTATATAATGACAGCATACTTTGATGAAATTTCAGAGTTATTCTAAAAGAAATATTCTAAAAAAAAATTATCGAAGTTTTATTTTTTAAAAAAAAAGGATTCCCAGACGAATAAAATATATATTTTTATTTTTCTACCAAACACACTGAGAAAAATCATTCAAATATCTAGTTAAGATCTATCTGTTTAAATCTTTTACTAGTAAAATTTCAAATAAAAACTTTACAACTGTATTTTAAGGCAACTATTTACCACAATTTTTTAAAATGTTTTTTTAAACAATCTTTTGAATTGCTTGTATTCCTTATGTTATTTTTAAATGGGAGAATGTCTTTTTTTTTCTCCACATTATACGAATGCTTTACTTTAAAAGAAAATGTTTTTCTCTGAATTCTCCAGCTTGCGTTTTATGATCTTCCCGACAATGGATGGCAGTTAATCTTGACAAGTGTTTGTGTCCGCTCATTTTAACTGAATTGCTTAGAAATTTGAAGAGGCCAGAATCTAAATTTGCAGTCAGACTTGCATTTGTTGAATAAAAGAATCAACAATGACATTTTGAATAATGCTAGAGCAGAAGAGCTTGTTTTAATAAAAGCAAATGATTTATTCGGAGAAAATATTTATTTAAAAATGAAAGAATCACTAATGAAAATTCAGTATAGATTTTCATTTTAAAAAGGAATTTTAGTATTAACACCAAGTATTTTAAATTATTATTATTATTATTATTATTATTATAAGCTAATAAAAACAACAGCGTGGAAAAGTGAACTTAAGAAAATACATTAATAAAATAAAATTTTAAGTTTATGCTGAAGTTTTAACGAATTTTTTTTCTCTTGTTCAGAGCATAAAAAATAAACAATTAAAAAAAAAAACAACAAAAAAAAGAGTTGTTGTTGTTGTATTCGTTAAGGCCGATTGATTACGCTAGGGTCTTAGGCCTGTCGATAGAATACACTCCGTGGGATATTTCTAAGGGTTCTACCACATATTTATGCGACATTTGAAGAAAACCTCAGAAAACTGCTAACGGCTGAGACAGCAAGTGCCACCTAGGATCAAAATCGGCACTTCCTGTCTACTAGCTTTCCACGCAGAACCGCTCGGCCACTGCTGGGGCGAAAATATGATAGAGCAAATTTAGTAACTAGTTTAAAACGCAAACATTAGCTGCAATTTTATATATTATATAATAGTGTAAATCAACTTGCTATTATGTTTAACGATACCCCGGAAAAGTGAAACAGATATGCATAAACATATACATAAAACGCTTTATTATTATTATTATTATATTTTTTTTTTTTATTTTTTTTTTTTTTATTTTTTTGTAAAATTTTGATTTGCATGCTTATAATTAATGGTCAGTGTGTTTGTAATCTATACGGAAATATTCATGTCGAAATTCAAGGATTTGTACTTAGAACCATGAGCAGTTATTTGAAGCATGATTTCTGTATTTTTCGTTCGACAACATGAAAATTACTTATTGAGTCCTAACGTTTATTGAAAAAAAAAAAAAACAAGCTTTAGACGTAGATAATGTAACAATTTTAACTTCTCAAAATGACTCAAATTATAAGCCGAAGTGATATTTGGCTGTGATCGATTTTTTTAACATTCTACATCAATAATAATTTTAGTCCATAGTCATTTCATTCAGGACTTAAAAATAGCTAGAATATTTTTTTTTTTTGTTCTTAAAATTTAGATGAAAGAAATCAAGTAATTACATTAAGAAACTCAGAAAACAAATTGTTTTGTTTGGAAGCAAATTTTATTTTTTATATAGATAGGGAAAAAATCTCCCATTATGGTCACCATATCTTTTAACAGTAAGAAAATATGGTGGATTTGAGTACTGTTAAACTTGTATTGTGAAAGTACGCAGTTTTCGTGCTGACACCAAAGTGAATAGTTGCATTTGTTTAGTAAGTGAAAGCAAAAAAAAAAAAAAAAAAAAAAAAAAAGCAACACGAAAGTAATTTGTGAATATTTTCAAAATGCGATAAATTACAGTGAATTAATTTAAAAATTTAAATGTATTCTGTATTCCTGCAGTATATGCATTATATTTTCATTATGAAATGTGGAATGCAGTCAAAATGTGGACCGAAAATTGCTTTTTCTCTCTTTAGAAAATTGGCTGCCATTCCCGGTTGTGGGCACACTTTTTTTTTTTTTTTTTTTTTTTTATATATATAATTTAAAGCGTGTGTTTGATTTACAAATTGTTAAATACGGTCGTTTATTTCAATATAACATACTTTATTAATGTTTATATGCATTTTTAGGCACTTTTTGCCATGTCAACCCCGGAAAAGTACACCGATACAAAAGAAATGGATTTTAATGCGCTGGTTAAAGCCATTTAAGACTTCTTAGTAGATAAGAAATCTATAAAATCGATTTCCCGACAATATGGACTTGCTGTGAATCTGTGTCCTTCAAGCCTCGAAAATGTAAGGCAATTCCACTTGTCAAACTGCCGGCCAAGCGCGCTAAAAATAGGAACATCCCAAATCTCATAATGATGTCGACTTCTGCATCATCTGTTTGGTGAAGCACCTGCTACCATGCATGACAAGAACCAACTCAGTGTAACAAATGTGATCGTCTGGTGCATTTAAAGTGTGCCAATATACATGCAAATTATTTTACTTACAAGCATTGCACTTCCCTGAATTTTGTTATTTTCCATATTTATGGTGGTTTATTTTATTACATTCCAAATATTTACTATTATTAATGAATATTATATGTACCCAATGCATTCAGTATTATCAACTTATTTAAAAATGTTGCAAATTGTTTTAGAAATTAACGCAGTGAATTGAGAAATATCAACTGAGTATTTTAAAATGCTCAGAAAATTTCATAAAACTTCGCAATAATTTGAGAAATGTCAGTAACATACTTAGAATAACCAATAACTTTCAGAACTTATTTAGATTGGATGGGGACGTTACAATAAAGTGTAAAATATCACTTAACGACCCATATAAATAAAACACACACAACACGTTTCGAAAAACTTGCTTCTGCTTCCAAGATGTTACCACGGCTTTTTTGCCTATGATGAAGAAATACTGCGTTATTTCGAAACACGTCGAACGAGATTTATTGAAATGACTTGTTAAAAAAGAAAATCTTACATTTTATTATGATTAACACTAGTTTTACCAAACGTTACACTTGGGCTCAAAAAGTAATATTTAACATTCATGAAATCCGTGCATTGGCGAAGCTTAGTCATATCTCATGGTAACAACATCATGAAAACACTTGCTTTAATAAATGATACTGTAATATTTGGTAGCATGACACTGAAATTTTGTAAGCTTTGTATTGTATTTATATATGACTATAGCAAATTCAATAACCTTAATACAACTTTTTGAAATAACACTTACATACAGATATTAAACTTTACTACCTTATCATAAATGACGCCACACTTTAAATTTTAAACGTTGTCATATATCCACAAAAATACCTGTCGAATTACCCTAAAGTTTCAAGGGTTTACAGAAAATGTTATTCTTCATATATTTCTGCAAAAGCTTTGTCCTGCAGACGAAAAAGGAGCGGTAAGTAATTAAAGAAATAACAATGTTTGTATCACTCCGTAAAAAGTAATATTTGAAATGCGTTGTATCCGTAGCATGTGATTATGAGGTTTCTTTTAAATATCTGTATCTGACTAGCGTATATTCATCGAGGTGTAAAAGATTTTTTTTTTTTTTTAAATAAATTACCCATATATTTGTTATAACAGGGTAGTCAATCCAAAGGAATGTCACTTTTAGAGAATTTGAAATAATAGATGAGACATAATATATTAAAATATTATGAACATTAAAACAATAAATAACTTATGAATTATGATCACTTTTACTAAATAATTTTTAACTGCGCTTGCACAAATATTTTTTTATGATAAATATATTAAGCTAGTTATATAAAAAAGTTCAAGCAAATATCGTGAAAATTAAAAAAAAATATCATCGACAGAATGAACTAAATTTCAGTTCCTCAGAAAAAAAAAAAAAAAAAAAAAAATCTATCTATCTATCTATATCTATATATATATATATGTAAGGGGGTTTAGCCAAATTATTCTTATTTTAAGAGTATTAAAGGCACTATATTGTACGTTTACGTAAATTAATATAGATAAAACACTTTTTTTTTTTGAAAGGAACAAAAATTTATTTAATTCTATCGACTACGGTTTGAGTTATCATAATATTTGGATGAAGTTTTCATACAAGTTACTCAATACATTTGAATTAAATTTATGCAAAAGAAATTCTTTTAACGCTTGCGTATGAAAATTAAGAAAACTACTCATATTTCGTCATATATTTAATAATTTATATTCCGATTGAAGCACGTTGTTTCTAACGTAATATGTCAAGTTTCTTAAAAGTGGCAGTGCATTTTGTTGAATACCCTACGTGATAAAGTAAAAAAGGGGCAATTATTTTTTAGTTTTAAAGAATATTGTATATTTCTATAAATATGCATGTCATTTTGATGCAAATCAATACATATAATTAAATGATGAATCACATTCACATGATAGAGCTACAACGCATTACTCTTTACTTGGTGATGCTAAATATTGCATTTTCTTTAATTTATTGCTAATACCCTTTCTGTTTTACCCTTTATGTTGAGGTATAACATGTTCTTTACCGTCCCGATTTTTTTTGGATAATTCGTCATGTATTTTTCAAGATATTTGACAAAATGTATAATGTTGAAAAAGTCCGATTGTGTATATCATATGTGGAAAAGTTACATTTTTAGAAAAACTTTGGTAGCATGAAAAAAAAAATGTTTCTTAATATCATTTCGATATATTCAGAAACATTACACATTAGTACAGAAATCTTGGTACCACAAACAGAAAGGTTTCTGTATATTTTCCCAAAGTATACAGATACCTTTGTGTCATAAACGGAAATGTTTTTAAATATCTTTCCGAAGTATACAGAAACAAGTTTCAATATTCTTTCGTAAAATGCAGAAATGTTTCGGAGATTCTCTATTACCTTTGCCCCATCATTTGGGGATAACGTTTTTGATTTTTTTTTCTTTTTTTCACAATCTATCTCGGGAAATGTAATCGCCAATCTTTCTTCCTGGTGGAATTCTATGCTTTTAATTTTGTTGCTTGCATCGTTTTTTTGATTTTCTAATTTTCCAGTAAAGGGTATTTGTTTTGGTACTCTAAATTTTGTTTTCCATTTTATTCTTTGGTAAAATGCAGTCTTTGTTTGCCAGGTAACAAAAATGTAATATATGCTACCGTATCAAACATTTATTTTTACTTTCTTCTATCTTCAATAGAAGAAAGTATTGGATTCGTAAAAATTTTCGATTTCGGGTTTTTGATGGATTTACACGTTTTGAGAGGTGTAGAACACGATTTTACCATTTTTAGAAAATGTCTGTCTGTCTGTCTGTCTGTCTGTCTGTCTGTGTGTGTGTGTGTGACAAAATTTTGTGGCAACTGTATCTCTGGAACTACTGCACAGAATTTCATACAAATTGGTATGTAGTTGCACCTTGACATAAATTAGTGCCTATCAACTTTTGGTAAAAATCGTCTTACAGGTTGCGTTGCCATCCCGCTTTTTCTAAATTTTCAACAGGGTGATAAAGGCAAAATTTTTCAAGATGGGTATCTTTCGAAAGGTCTCGTCAGTACCTTTAAAACGAATGGTTGAACTATAAATCTGTGATAATTTAAAACAAAGTTATCGATTTTTTTACTTTTTCTGAAAAAAAAACTTAGAAAAAAAATCTTTTTTTTTTTCTCCCCTTAATTTTATCAAACTCCCACGGTTTCCGTGTTCTGACAAACTTAAACTAATTTTTGCTTTTTTCCCCTAATTTTGTCAAAGTCCTACGGTTTCCGTGTCTTGACAAACTTTAACATATTTTTGCATTTTTCCTCTAATTTTGTCAAAGTTCCACGGTTTCCGTGTTTTGACAAACTTTGACAAAATTTTGGGTAAAATGTGAAAATTATTCTAAATTTGTCAAAACACGGAAACCGTGGGACTTTGACAAAATTGGGGGGGAAATGCAAAAATTTGTTTAAGTTTGTCAGAACACGGAAACCGTGGGAGTTTGATAGAATTAAGGGGAGAGGAAAAAAAAAAAAGTGGGACTTTGACAAAATTTTGGGTAAAATGTGAAAATTTGTTTAAGTCCCACTTTTTTTTTTTTTTTTCCTCTCCCCTTAATTCTATCAAACTCCCACGGTTTCCGTGTTCTGACAAACTTAAACTAATTTTTGCTTTTTTCCCCTAATTTTGTCAAAGTCCCACGGTTTCCGTGTTTTGACAAACTTAGAATAATTTTCATATTTTACCCAAAATTTTGTCAAAGTCCCACTTTTTTTTTTTTTTTTTTAATTATTGTTGCCGAGTGAATTTGTATAGGAAAAGATAGAAGAAAGTCATGTGGTGGCCACAACATACTAGTTTTTTATTGTGTCCACTTTTGATCTTTAATTTGCCTGGTTCTTTGTTAACTATATCGAATAACTTTTTAATTGTTAAAACATATATTATTTTTAAAGATCCCGCGTGGTAACTCATGTTATTCAATAAGTTTACGGATAGTATTAATTTAACCACTTTTTTAATGTAGAAAGACTACTACTTTCAATTAATATATTTTATTTGTAATTACCGCAAACTTTGCTTCATTTTTCAATCGTGAACAGAAAAACAGGCGAATCACGAAGGATTCAAACTGAAGTTTATTTCAATATATGTAATTAAAGAAAAAAGTACACATATTGCTGTTTGTCGGCATTTTAGAACATAAACAAAAGGCAATGTTTAACTGTTTTAAAAGTTACCGAATCTAATTATTTCTTTAGAGCAACAGTTTATAACATAAAATTAAACGAACCTATGTACATATAACTATTTTATAGCAAAGCATTTTTTATTTTTACATGTATTTGATTGAGAACAGAAAAACAAACAGCAAACCAAATTCAAGCATGGTACATTTTTAATCCTTCAATCGATAATATATTATAATTGCTATAATAGTTCTTAAACATAATTCAATACTCTCGAAAACTGACTAATAAAATTCTTTCCAGATTTGTAAAAACTTATACGTCCGATTTTTTAAGAATTCTTGTATAATACACACTACTGTTTCAAAAATTACATGCTCTACACGGCAATTGCAATTCCACTTTTATTTTTTTACAGATATTATAGTGAGAATGAATAAAAAAACCGCAAACCGAAATAAAGCATGATATATCTTTAATCACCATTACTACAATATTTTTGTAAGCAAAATTCAGTGCTTCTAAAAATTGGCGGCATAAAACTCTTACCAGATGTAACAATAGTAAACGCGTAAATATTCTAAGAGTTTCTGTACAATACACTTTAATTGATCTTCTGTATCATATATCTGTTTCATATTAATCTAAATCATTCTTTAAAATGTTAGACTAAGAACGGAACACTCCTAATGGGCAGAAGATGTTGGTAAAACTTCAACATGAAAAACATAGAAAATTTATGTACAATAGCTTGTAACAATAAAAAATATTTTAAATGTTATCTAATTTTTGTTAATTTATATTTTTGAAATCTAATACATTTATCATGTAAAGAGATTGTATTTAAATGTTTAAAAAAAGACCAACTCTAAACGGTTGTGTGTACCTTATTTCTGTATAACAACCGAATATAACATATAATTAAATGATCTGCTGTACAATAGCTTTATTTCATAGCAATCTAAATTTTTTTAATACATATTAGAGTGACTATGGACAAGCAAACAGCAAACCAAAATCATGCATGGTATCTTGATTAGATTAATTAATATAAACTTTTCTATGCAAAAATTTCATAGATTTTCTTTTTAATGATTTTATACAGATCATATTATTTATCATAGATTTAAAAATTGCAAGAAAATATCTCGGAAATTTATTTAATACCATTTATGTAATCCATTAGCCCTCCTACTACCCATGGGGTCAAATCTAACACCAACGCCAATTTGACGTTTTACTACACTTAGTATGCTTAACCTAAAATTCGGAAAAAAATTGGCATTGTTCATTTACAGTAATTAACAATAATCTTTACAATAATTAACAGTAACATACATATACAAAAATTTTTTTTTGGTATTTTTTCTTATTTATCGCACTGAATACCAGTGGGGTCAAATATGAGCCCAGCGACATTTCGTAGAAAAAAAAGAGAAATTTCTAGGAAAATATCTACTATATTTTTGAATAAGTTTAAATTAAAGAACAATTGATCTCATTTAAATCTACTATTTGTAAAATAATATTAAAATATTATTAAACGATCCATTTTTACACTTTTCTATCTTTTTTTAACAAAGATGTAAAAAAGGCTTAATATATCGTAAAAAATATAACAAAATTAAAAATACAATGTTCAGCGATTTCTTCCATAAAAAAACAAAAATTTTTAATACTTCAATAGAAATTAAAAATATATTTAAGTATATTTTGTGTTTTCTTTTGTTAGCTTGTGAGGTCTAGCAAAGTGCTACGATTAAAATTCGCACTTTGCGAGTAAAACATGAATGCGAAAAATTTAGGATTCAGTAGAGTAATAGAGTTAGTTCTCATCCTAAAATGAAAATGTAATCTGCGATATGTTAATTTTATAAAGTATTTTGGAAACTGTATAAAAGAAGAAGGAAGATTGCTTTTGTGTGTTAGTTGGAAGGAGAGTAAGGGTATGTGTTAGTTGGAGAGAGAGAGGATGGTAGTGAGTTAGTTAGAGGAATGGTAGCCGATTAGAAGGTAGGCTGTTGAGTTAGATGCTTAGAGTAGTGTATTAGATAATGGTTGTCGAGTAGTACCGTGGTATAGGGAATCCTCCCGAGTACGAAAGACTAGTAGCAGCAGTGAGGGCTAATGAATTTAAATAAAGTAGTTAAGAGTAATTGTGGTTATCTATTGATAGTTAAAGTATTTGTGAAGGCTGCCCATTTAAACTTATAAAGATATTAAATATAAAGTCCAACGCCCACCTTTTTCTATTAAGCTCAAATAAAAGCTCATTTATTATATTAAATCTGACTTTGTCTCCTCTTCATAGTTTACTTAAGTATTTCAGTTTCAGCTCCAACTTAAAGTTAAATAAGCAAGATTCAAGTTTCAAACTCATAAATTAATTAAGTTAACCTAAGTTCATATTTAAGATCTAGTGAGATCCAAGATCTAGGAGTTAAGATCTAAAATTGAGAATATTGCATCCGCGTATTCTCTACAAGCTATATTGTAATTATACTCTGACATTCCTCTAAGAGATACTCTCATTCCTCTAAGAGAGTCCGATGCCTTTAGTAACAGGCCGTACCAGTTATATTATGTGAAATGAGGATACTATTATACTGTCTGCATTTGAATATTTTATAAAACCTAATAGTAAATTGCAAGTTATAATAAAATTGTTAAATAAATATTGTAAAAAAAAAAAAAAAATGTGTATTGAAATTTTTGAAAAAACATTGAAAGACAATATATGTTGTGTTTTTTAAGACTATTGATTCCTGTTGGAATCTACAAATCATAAGTAATGAATAAGTGTGTAGCTATGGAATGAAAATAATGATCGTCGAATTTTCAACATATATTTGTCTAGAAAAAGCTCACGAATATTGTGCTGCATACGATTTGAGGACGCTGATTTCAGATATCAAAATAGGTTTGATGATAAAAGTTCACCATCTAGAAACACATTTTAGTCTTGGACTAGAAATTTGTAAGATGAATATGTTACTTATCAAAATGTTACAATTGGTAAGCAATTAGTGACATTTAGAGGGAGGTGTTCATTTCATCAATAAATTCTCCGTAAACAAAGAAAGTATGGTTTAAAAAATCTAGTCTGCTCGTAATATTAATGTTTTAATGTTTCTAATATGCAAGTGTATACAAAAAAAAAATAAAAATAAAAATAAAAAATGTTCCTAGGAAAGAAAAACATTGGAATAGAGTAAATTTAGATATTTAATTTAGATATTTAGATATAATTAATATAGCTACAGATAACATATTTTAGAAATTTAAGTCTTGCAGAAGAAGTAGAAGAAAAAAGCTGATAACTTATAGAATTTTTAATCCTTTGCATTTGTTACTACAAAGAAAGGAAAGAATATTTATAATTTTTTAGATTTTAAAAATCAAGAACAATTGTATCTTCTTGCAGAAATAAAGGAAAAGTTGTAATCTTATTAATTTTTATGTATTTTTCTACAGAAAACGAAATCACTGTAAAATCATTACCAGATTTGATAAAACATTACAACAGCATGGAATAATCAGTGTCAACATAATGGACAAAATTGTGCATATATATTAAAGAATATACGGAAGATTTTCAATAAATATCTTTAATAATATTCTGCATTTGAATGCCCTGAATAATTTAGTTGTTTGATTATTACTGAATTTTAATTAGGGACAAAAATGCAATTTTAAAAGAGGATTTTTTCTTTTGAAGCTAGGTAAATGTTTAGTTCTGGAAAATAATGGAAACGTTCCGATACTTTAAATCCAGTAGCAGACAGGACATTCTAGTGGGATTACTAAAATCACAAAACGTATGAGATGCATTCTTGTGTAAGATCATTAGGTAGATAATGTTTTGACATTTGTTTGAAAATACTCAATTTTTGTTTGTAAAATTCATTGAAACATTTTTACACTTTGTGAGAAATGTGAATAACGTCTAATTTATTTATGATACTAATAGTAACTGTGTTAGAAGTTTTAGAATCTAAAATGAATGTATAATATGTATAAGTTATTCGAGCTAATGCTATTCATAAAATATAAAGTAGGCGAGCCAAAGGTGGCCAGTGTTCCTTAACTAGACCACCCCCTAAAATATATTTAATTTTCTTTCACAAAATGGCGCTACTGCTTTGTAAATAATGTATCTCCAGGGTGTATGACTGAATTTAAAGATATTATTTTGATCGATCGGCATTGACAATTGTATGCAGAGATTCCACTTTAGAGGAATAAAAGTTCTAATTTCCATATAAGAAGATACTTTAATCTACACGTGTTTAAATTCTTAGAACTTTAAGTTATGATACGATTTCTGAAAGCTTATTTTTCTATTTAACCATATTAACTTCATTTCTAAAAACTTTATCAGATTAACAGTTTAATATCATGCAAATGGCGACAATATGAATGTTCTCAAGGTGGCCTGAATGTCTAGCCACCTTAAAAACAGCCAAAACCAAAGCTACTTTTACTCTTTATGTCAGAAAGAAAAAATAATCTATATGCAGTTGTGTAATTAATGCTTGCAATATGTGCACGAGGAGTGTCGGGGACTTATTAAAAAAAAATGATAATTTAATCCGCACTTTTTGCATTGACTTCGACTAAAAGGTATTATTCGACAAATGTTTATTGTGATTTTTTTCTCCTTTTAATTTCCTTTACAAAGAAATATTCTGGATGAATAAGTAGTTTTCTGTGTATATTTTTTTTAACGCTTTAAAAGTGCTTTTCATATATGAGGCACCATTGAAACACTATGCTCCAAACGTGGCCCACAAGCTATAATTTTGAAATTATCAAAATAACTAAATTGCATTCTACAAAGAAAATTATAGTTGATATGTGTAACAGATAAGTATAGCATTTTGTAAAATAAAATCCAGTCACGTACACTTAACCAGAAAATTATAAAAAATTTACAAAGCTTAACTACGGCCACCTTTGACTCACCTACTTTATTACATATTTGTATTTTTGGACATGATATTACAGTCGAACCACGTTAACGCAAAAACTGTTAACGTGAATTACTTTTAACACGAACTGCTTCCACAATCCTCGTTGAAAGGAAGATTAGTTTAATTATATGAAGATTAGTTACTGATAGCATGAACTACTGATAACATGAAAAATTTTTTCCCCTTTGAGATTCACATTGACGAGGTACGACTGTATTAACATAAATGAAAAATAAAATAAAATAGGACTATAAAAAGTTAGAAAAAGAAAATTAAATGTACTTGATTTTCCATATCTAAAATACTCTGGAAATGCATAAATATATTATTTTTATCATTTAGAATGATTGAAAGCGTTTCTTAACATATACAGAAACATTGTAAAAATCATAAACTGAGAAAAAATTCGGTAACTGAAATCTATTAGAATCTAAATTGTGGCTCCAGAAAAAATAGTTCCATGTCATCCTTATAAATTTTAGTCCCCTTGGAAAGCGAGTTCTAGAAACCCCTATTAGAATTCTAGAGCGTTTGACGATATTATCGAGGGCAAAGTTATTTAAAAATCTCTGCAAATAAATGAGACTACAAGAGGCGGGTTTCAGCAGCTATAATCTTGGCTTATTACCCAATTCTAAAAAATTAAGCGAGAATTTCTCGCAATACAAAGTATTCAGAATATTCGGAATATTCAGAATATTGTTTCACCATCTAGAAATGTGTAAACTAGAAATTCTCGATCATTTCGTCTATTAAGTTTATTGGCATACTTTATGCGCATAGCTCAGAAATGTATATTTCTAGTTAAGAGATTTAGAAAATGACCACTTATTCATTCTAGAGGTAGGCGTTGTATTTTTTTTCTCAGTGTATTAGGGTCAAATTTGGCTCCATTGTTATTCAGTGTAACAAAAAAAGTCTGGTAGAAGGAGGGTTAAAAAATATTTATCATTTCCTTTACATTTATTTAGTTTGACGATGATAGACAATTTTTAATTTATTTAACAAAGATAACTATGTAGAAGATGAGTATTTTGATAAATTTGAAGAGAATTTTATTAATTATCCAATAATCAATTTAAAAAATTGAATTTAATGAGAGTTTTTTAACATTTACATTTAAAAATTGTTTAGCTATACATATTATGTTTAACATATCCTCATAATCTTTTATTGTGTCTCATTCAATATTTCTAAATGTAAAATATCTCAGTATTCTGATCCAATATTATTTTTTAATCTTTAGATAATATATTGAAGCAGTTTCCATTTATTGATTTTTATTTATTTATTTATTTATTTTTAAGAAGATTTTAAAAGAAAAAAATCCTTTAAGCTGAATTACTCAAATGTAAGTTTAAATTATGGGTTATCACATTACATTTTATTTTTTCCAATAAATTTTGATTCGAGAAAGTACTAATGCTTTTCCGAAAACGGTTTTAAGCTGTGAAAAGGATTAATTTACGTAGACTCGTCAATATTTCATATTCTTTCACCTACGCAAGAAATTGAATCCTTTTTCTACTCTTTCTGAGATATAAAATTAAAATAAAAATATTAAAATTATTCCAATGCATTTTAAATTAAAACTTTATGTCGCATGTAAAGGTTTATCTTCATCATCTTATTTTCCTATTTTAAAGAAATTTTTTTCAAAAAAGATTGTTGGAGTTAAATCATGGAATAAAAATTACCATTTTAAATTACGATAATTTGGAAAGCTATTACTTTTCGCTTCGCTTTTGGATCCACAACTGGAATCATTTCATGATTTCAGGATGAGCAGTTGCTAGGCAACCTAGAAATCTTAAGTACCCCTACGAAACGGGCAGGCAGGAAAAGGTCACCTGAATTGCTCCAAATTCGTGAATAAACCAAAAGTTCAAGAACAAGAGCAAATCTTGGCACTTTAGCTTTCTTAAAAAAAAAAAAAAAAGAAAAAGAAAAAAAAGAAAGAAAGAAAAAAAGTCAAGTTTCTTTGAAGTACGGATTTTTTTTTTTTTTTCTTTTCTTTAAAACAGAGTTTCGCTCGATTAAATGTATTTGAATTTCATTTATCAATAACCTAATAAAAGTTTCATAAATAAAAGAAGAGAAATATGTTTTTGAAAAACATTTTTGACAGTTCTTCATATGTCCTGTCTTTTTAATTCAAAATACTTACAATCCATTAAATAATACCACCTTATTTTTTTTTTAAGGTATAAGAACGTAAAATTTTTTAGTTTGAGTAAAAAACTGTAAAATTTTTACATGATAAAAACTTTTATCACTTATGGTAATAATTTCAAAGAAAGATAAAAATACTGTATGTTATGGATAAAATAAAATATTTTTCTCAGTTAGCATTTTTTCATAGAATTTATGATATTCATAATGCTAAAACTTCTATAGATATTTAAGAAAAGATTTAATATTTTTTCCAGATCTTGAATGGAACCTAATGAAGAGAATTAGGGATGAGTTTTAAAATTTATTAATTAGTTTTCGAGAAAAAATTAAAAAGTACACGTCTAGGTACAAATTTGGAAAAAAACATGCTTTTTGTTATATTTTTAATATTTTTTTCTCTTAAAGATATTGAAAAATCCATCCCTAATTCTTTTAAGTTGGTTTTATTACACATCCCAAAAATATGAAGTATTTTTTTAAATATCTGTAGAAGTTTAAGCAATCTGAAAATCATGAATTCATGAAAAATGCAAACTGAAAAAACACAAAATAAAGATTTAAAATATGTAAAAAAAAATATATCAAAGAACCATAATAGTTGTTGCCTGAATATATATTTTATTGAAAAAACCTATTATAGTTCAGTTTATAAGTATTATATGGAAATACATGATTTTATGTGAAACCTGGTACCATCAAAGATGCCATATCCATTTAAAAGTTAAATCTTTCGATGGAAAAAAAAATTCTGTTCTAAACTGCTTTCTAAAATTAGATAAGCAGTAAGTTATACTATATACATATATATCCATATTTAATGTTATATTATACATTATATAGTGTAAAAAATAAGTTTTTTGTAATATCACTGTATAACATATGTGAATTTAATAGCTATTCCCGATTTTTTTTTATAGTTGTTATAGAAACGGCAAGCAACCAAACAGAAGAACGTGTATCAACCAAGGTCATGTTTTTAAAGTCAAGAACCAATGTAATTTTTTTACTTTCATCTATTGAGAGAAAATATTGGATTCGCAAAAATTTTTGAACTCCAGTATTCGATGGATTTACATGTTTTAGGATGTCCTGAATACAATTCGATTCGACTATTTTTAGAAATGTCTGTCTGTGTGTATGTATCACAAATTTTGTGGACACTGTATCCCACGAATCAATGAACGAAATTTAACAAATTGGGTATTTAGTTGGATCCTGACATCCCATTTGGATCCTGTGATCCCATTTTTAATAAATTTTTAACATGGCAGTATAGGAAAAAATTTCGTGTAAATGTACATAATGAGAGTTATTTTTAACGTGTGATTGTAAAATTAATATTAATTATTGATAATAGTGGTAGTAAAATAGGGAAAAAAGTATGTGCAACTGGGAGCATCGTTTCCCCCCTTGGGGGAAAGTATTCCCCGGGGGTGTAAATTTTCAATATTGGTATTTTTCGAAATATCTCTTTAATATCTTTAAAACGAATGGTTGAACCATAGATCTGTGATAATTTAAAAGAAAGTTATCATTTTTTTTTTCATTTTTTAACGGAAAAAAAGGGGGGGGGGGAGGGAATCTTTCGGCACTTAGCGGTATAATTTAGTCAGATAAAAATCGTCTGCATTTATCATGGTAAAGAATTTAATAATTTAGTAAATAATTTGTATTACGGGAATTTTGTGTAAAATTATAGAAAAGAAAGTCTTGTGGTGACAACATCATACTAATTTTCTTTAAGTTTAACTAATTTCAATAAAATTTTGTGTTTTTTCACTTTTATGTACATTTTAGCTAATTACTTTTTTTAGGAAAACTTTTTAAAGCATCTTAGCTTAAGTTTTTTAGTTTTCTTCTCTAAAATGTAGAACAAAATTTTATTTTAAATTTCAAATGAAATTTTAAAATGATAATAACTAAATTAAATTAAAATAATAAATTTAAATTTTATGTATAAATGTAATTCAAATTTTAAAATAATAATAATTAATTACTAAAATAGCAATAATACTAAAATAATAATATTCAAATAAATTTTTTATTTTAAAATAAAATTTTCACACAAAAGTTTTATTTGAAAATTCAAATTATGCTTCTACCAAACGACTTAAAAAACAAATAAAATAATATAAAATATACAAAAAAGACAGAAAAAAAAAATGATTTATTAGTTGCCTCTTAAAATTTTGTTATACTATTGCTAACACATTTTCATTAATGTTTTTTATAATGGTACTTACTTCAAAGTCTCTTATTAAAGATTGAATAAAAATAATTTTTTTTTTCTTTAAATTTGGAAACTATGATTTTATTTTCCTACAATAAGTTTGGGGATATTTTCACTATTATGGTTTACCCCCAAAGACAAAAAAATTGTAATATTAGGTGTACAAATTAATTCCGTCCGTTTTCGAAAGATGGCGCTAGCTGCCACAAATGTTAGGCTATGACAGCTGTTTTCGGTGGTTTTAGAGAGGTTATATATTTGTTAAGAATCTTCAGTGTACAACTCTTTCGCTTGCTTGAAATAGCCTGATCAGCATTGCATTAAACATGTCAGGTTTTGAAGTCAATAAGCAGCATTTGCGGGAAGTGTTGATTTTTTCTTTCATTGGAAGAAAAATGCCGCCGAAGCGCATCGAACGCTCGTAGAAGTATACGGCGATAGTGCTCCGACTGACAAAACATGCAGGAAATGGTTTCGACGATTTAAAGATGGAGATTTTAGCGTTGATGACAGGCGTCGCTCTGGACAACCGAAAAAATTTGAAGATAACGAATTATAGGAATTACTGAATGAAGATCCGACTCAAACACAAGAACAGCTTGCAGAACAACTGGAAGGGACTCAGCAAGCAATATCGGTGAGACTAAAAACGATGGAAATGATCCAAAAAGAAGGAAAATGGGTTCCTTATGAACTGAAACCCAGAGACGTTGAAAGGCGATTATGCACTTGCGAGCAGCGACAATACTTGGAGACGCTAAAGTGGGACGTCCTACCGTACCCGCCGTATTCTCCGGACATCGCCCCTTCCGACTACTGGTTGTTCCGACGAATGCAGAATGATCTGACCGGTCAGCGGTTCACTTCTTACGAAGAAATACAAAAATGGCTCGAAACATGGATGAGCGAAAGAGATGAGTTGTTTTATCGAGGTGGAATCAGACGATTGCCGGAGAGATGGGAAAAAATAGTAGAAAATAGTGGACAATACTTTGAATAATGTATTTTTTGTTTTGGTTTAATAATAAATACTTTTTTTATTGCTAAAAAACGGACCGAATTAATTTGTACACCTAATACACTCTTCAGATTATACTCTACTGACACACTTCCTTTTAAATTTTGCATGATTGAATTTTTTCCGAAAGTTATTCCATAAAATTACCAGGAAAGATAATTTTCTTAAAAAGATTTCATCGTTTTAATTTTATATTAAATGTTTTATTATGTACATAAAAAAAAAAAAAAAATTATAAATGCAAATTTAATAATAAAAAATCAATCTCATAAATAAGGTTTCTAAAAAAAATATTAGAAAAATTTAAATATGATAAATTTAAGTAAATATTTTATTAATGGCAAACATAGGTTGACCACCGAACCCAAAAATTGCATGAAAAAAAAAGAAAGTAAGAAAAATTTGCACAATCAAAATTAATGTAAAAAGAAAAGGAAAAAAAAAAAAAAAATTGATTTTAGATATACACTGGAAAATCTAAAAGACTAGCAGAACTGCTTCATATCATGCAGAACGTCCCCGAATATGACGCGGCATGGATTTTGACTAATGTTTCAAGATATCCTGGTAGGAATTCACACCATAAATCCTGAAGGGGAATTAAAAAAGCCTCAGGAGTGAGAGGTGGTGGGCATGTCTTTTGAGCAGCACATTTAATGCATCCCATATGTAATCGATAATGTTTACGTCTATGGATTAAGATGGCCAATGGAAGTACATAGGTGTCAAGTCTCTGTTATTTTCAACGGAGACTTCATACCGAAAATTCTTTATAAATGTTTTTAGTTTATATAATTTTATATATTCTTCAAAAATATATACGGCAAATTTCTTTCTAAAAATACTGATGGATATATGTGATTTTAAAATCAGAAATATTGGCAGTGTTGGTAGTGTCTAAATTCAGAAGTATGTACATGGAGAGCAACTCGGTAGCAACTCCTGTCGCATTGTCCTGCTGAACTCGTCCATACCTCTCGGAATGAACAATAGACATGAAATGGTGTAAGTTATCGAATAGGATGCTTATGGTCCGGTTATCAGTCAGAGTCGTCTCCACGCTTAAAAGCGGCCCCATACCATGACAAACTGCGCATGTACTATTCCATCGCATACGTTACCCAACTTGAAAAGTCTCCTATTGAGATGTTTGTCATGGATTTATGAGTTTGTATCCAAAATCCGCGTGAATCACCTAATACATTCGAAAACGGAGCTCGTCAGACCAGGCAATGAATTTCCAGTCATAAACAGACCAATGGTTGCATTGGTGGGCCCGGGTGAAGGGTAAGCTTTGTTCTGTTCAGCCAGCAACGGTGCATGAGTAGGACTTTGGCTTCTAACGCTTACATAAATTAAAGTACTCTGAATAGTTTATAAGCTGGCACTTCTTGGTGCCCCAGCATTGAATTCTGCGGTAACTTGAGGAGGAGTTGCATATCTATCTACTTTAAGGATTCTCGTCAACTACCGATGGTCTCATTCTTTCAAAGTCTCTTTTTGGTCATACCGATGTCGGATATTTTATTTATTACCGGTTACCCGATATTAATGTTATACTTGTAAAATGTTTTTACGTGAAAATCCAAATTTCATTGCTATTTGTGAGATGCTATGTCCCATTTTTTGTTCGCCGCTTATAACGCCGCCACGTTCAAAGTCATTTAAATCTTGATAACCTGCCAATGTAGCAGCAGGAACCGATATAACATATTTGCCAGACACCTGTCGTCTTACATAGGCAATGTGGATCTCACCGCATTGTTTTCATACCGTACGCTTATATTAGTGTTTTTTTTATTATTATTATTGCGTAATGTTCTAAATGATCTTAGAGAAAAATTAAAAAATAAAAAAAAATTATAATGATTATAGTAATTTGAAAATTACTTAAATAATATTTACGAAATCAATAAATTCCTTTATTATTATTATCATTATTATTATTCATATTATTCGTAAAAGATTAAAAATAAATTAAAATAATCTGGTGTGTCACTCACACGACTTTCTCTTACCCTGAAATTTAATACTATAAATACAGGTTGGAGATTAAGAGGTAAGATAACGATGTTATGTAAACCTATGTTAAACAATTCAAATTAGGCTTCGGGAGAGTTTTATATGATAATTAGTTCTGTGTGAGGAGGGTGGTAGCCCCCCTCAACCCCCCGGTTCATCAATGCACCTACAATTATATAGAATTTAATTCGGTTATTAAAAACTAATTCTCTTTTTAAAAAAATAATTTATTAAAATTATTATTTAAAAAATTATCTTTTATGATAATGCAGCCGATTTCCATATTAGAGAAGTAGTATAACACCAAATATCCAAAAAAAGTCCATTTTATTCTCAATATTAAAATAATAATAATAATAATAATAATAATAATAATAATACGATCTTTTTTTTAAGTTTTTATTTCGTTAAAAGTAAAAAAAAATCGACAACTTTGTTTTAAATTATCGCAGATCGATGGTTCAACCATTCGTTTTAAAGGTATTGGCGGGCTCTTTTGAAAGATACCCATCATGAAAATTTACTCCCCTCGAGGGGGTCTTCCCCACCCCAGGGGTGGAGGCGAGGCTCCTACATACACAATTTTTTTTTCCCAGTTGACTATCTCTATTACAAAAAATATATATTCGTTTCATTTGGTTTAGTACAATCTATAGACGTTAAACTCTACTTACCTGCAATTTCCCCCATAGACGTAATGTATTAGAATTATCTTGATTGTCCCTGTACACGAACCATTTGCTTGATCTTAACGAAAAGCTTACTGTAGCATCCCTATATGATACACATTTATAATACCAAGTTTGAACTTTCTGCCATAATTTGTTTTTGAGATATGCTGATAACAGACAGACACACACACAGACACACAGACACACACACATACACACAGACCATTTGCTAAAAACATGATTTTCGTATTCAGGGGACCTCAGAACATGTAAATATAACAAAATCTCGCTTTCGAAAATTTGACCCAAAAACAATACTTTCTCTACCTTATGGGTAAGAGAAAGTAAAAAAAAAAAAAAAATTAAAAAGAAAGTAAATGCATAATGAAAGTAAAAAAAAAATTAAAAAAATTACCATTTTATGCAAACGGGTACAAAAAATGGTTCTATTAATAAAGGCAAATACCTAATTTTACAACATTTTCTAAATTTGATTTATAATGCATGATGTGTGTGTGCTCAATATCATATAATATTACTTGTAATAATAACTCAAATGAAATATTGCTTTTCACTTTTGCAAAAACAAATTGAAATTTTATATAAATTAATTATTAAATCCCCTCCATAGAGCCTTTTTTTTTGTATTCTTTAGAAGAAAATAATCGGTAATCTTAAGAAACAGGAAAGTTGAATTTATGTATTATAAAAAATAAATGATTCAACGTAAATAATAAAACAATTGAATGTTTTGTGTGTAACTTAGACTATAATATCTTTAAATTTATTTTTAGATTTTAGACGTGAAAAGCATAATAAGAAAATATGATTTATAAAACATGTTTGAAAATCCTTCACGCAGTAACTGTAAAATATTGTTAATAAAAAATATAATTTTCCCCTTTAAATTATTTATAATGACCGCCAAAACTTTTGTCATGTCTTGGATATCCTTTCACTCATAACTTTTGAAAGGTATCAGATAAGCATCTAAGTTAAAAATTCAACAGATTTATTATTTTTATTTTATTTATTTATTTATTTTTTTTGTGTTCCAATTTTGTGAAATATTCTTGAATTGTCACATTTCATCTAGATTATAAACAAAGTTTTCTGCAGGAGAAATTTGACATTTTTCAGATTGAATATTTTTTCCTATAACATTCACCGAAAATGTTTTTCTTTTTACTCTAAATAGAGAGAAAAGTATTTTTTTTTTTTTTTTTTTTTTTTTTTCGTAACCGAATTTTAAGACTCAAAATTCATTCATTATTTACTTTTTAACGTCATTTAATATTTTATTGTTCAGAAAGTTAATTTAGAGTTTTAATTATCTGAGAAAATATTAAGTAAACTGTTAAAAAAATTTCTTCTATTCCTTCGATAAGATCGAAAATGGATATTTCAAAATGTATTTTGGAATAAACAATATTGAATTCTTTTGTGAAAAATTTCGTATGGAAAATACTTTTTTCATTATGTTTATTAACCCGCTGATTCCCAAGTTATCTTTTCAAATCAATTTAAGCGTTTTAAAATGCTGAAAGTTTTTTTTTAATTATTGAATATCACCGCATTAATATTTTTATTGAATAATAATAAAAAGAAGTTCAGTATAATTATTGATATTGAAATAGTATCTAAATTTTTTCTCATGTAAAAATATTTATTATTAATAAATTTCTTTTAAAAAAAATGTACAGTTTTCTTATATCTTAATTTTAACTAAAAATAATTTTTAATTATAAAAAGTTTAGTCCTTTTTAACAATTTAAAGGGTTATCACTGAATAGAACACATAACGGCGTATTTATTTTTGATAAAACACAATAGTCTAGCTTGATGAATTCCCGATAATTTAAAACATGAAATGATTTTGTAATTTACTCAGTTGAACAATAAAAATAGTTAGTTGATTGATGAAGTTTTTACAGTAAAACTATTTTTAAATTCACTTTGATAAAAACACAGTTTTTAATATAGGGAAAAGGATAAAAAATTGAACTGCCAAAACGGATTGGAAATGAATTAATCATAAAATTAATCTCGAAAATTTTTATGCCGCAATACCAAATTTTGTTAAAAAGGCATGATAAATAGTTAAACGAGTTATTTAACAATTAAATAATGGTTGTGATTAAATTAAAACAAATGAATGTTGTAAAATTATCTTTCTTTCTTCCTTTTTTTTTCTGAATTAAATAATTGTTCTTTTTATTGACTGGAAAAAGTAAAGTTATAAAAAAAGAAAAAAAAAAAATCTTTTCAATTTGAATAATTATAAATTTTATTTTGAAAGTCGAATGTTTTTGTTTAGAGTGAAGCACACCCTTAGAGCTGAAATTGAACCTGAAACCTATGGTTTAACCTTTCGATGCTCTATTACTAAGCTGTCATGGTAATTTCCGATCGACGTATTTCATTTAAGGTTGATTTCATCCTGGCATTCTGATTTTTAACAAACTTCAAAATAGGCGAAATACAACCTAAGAAAACCACCATTCATAATGGACTGTATGTACGTATATGTATATATAGGAGATAGATTTTTCCCTTGAGTTTCACTAATTAATAAATTTTAAGTTGAAAGTTGAATAATTTTAGTTAGAGCTAAAAAAATTCTTGGGTTAATAATCGAACCTGGAATCTGCAGTTTAACGTGCTGGTGTTATTAGTGTTGCTGTAGTGGTTGAAGGGAATTGACTACACGTGTGATCTGGACTTGGGTTAAATTCTTTTCATGGTGTTTTTTTTGAAGGGGTCCATGATTTCGAAGAAAAGCACGGGAATACTCCGTGGTAGTGAAAACTAACAACACAGATGTAACACAAATTCTTAATACACATGTCGAAATACAGTTTGATTGGTGTTTTTCATGGGTTAAAATTTGAGAATTCGAGAATGGAATCATCTTTGAGCAAAATATGTCAGTCATTTAGGAAATAGTAGCTAAGTACTTTCCAAGTTCGATTCCTGGCCCAAAGATTTTTTTGGCTCTAAATAAAATTGTACAACTTTCATCACCAAAGATTTTTGTTATGGGGACAAAAGGGCAATAATAGTCAAAATCGATGCAATTAAAAATATCTATATAGTTATTGTGTAATATATGAAGCTATAACATGATTTTAACATGATTATCATTCTACTATTCCTCAAACATTCTTTAAAAGCTTTTACAAAATTTTAAGTAATTAATTTATTTTTCTTGGATTCGAAATTTCGGAAATAAACAGTCACTTATGATGTTTCATTTTAATTTGTGTTCGTTGAATGCTTTTCAAAATTTGTATGAATGTTAAGCCAGTATATTTCTAAGAAAATTGGGTAGTCATTTCGAAATCAAGATAATATTACCATTATTACGAACTCTGAAATTCAGTCTCAAACAAAAGTTCAACAAAATATTCAAATTTTACCTTTTGTTACTGTCTTCTCTCTGTATATATATATAAGAAGAAAGTACTGGATCCGTGAAAAATTTCGAACTCTGTTTTTTGACATATTTACACGTTTTGAGATATCATGCACATTATAGGGTTATATTTTGAAAATGTCTGTCTGTCTGTGTGTAATATTGCTGTATCTCACGAACCAACAAACGAAATTTAACCAAAATTTATATTATAAATTATCTTTAAAAGATATCATGTTGTATACCACGTGTGTTTGATAGTTTATAATAAAAACACTTTAAGAACACGTTAGTCAAAATTATATTTAATTAAAAACATTTTAAAAATTATATACAGATTCGAAGCTTTTTGCTTTCATATACACGGCATCTTCAGGAATTATATTTTTAGATTTCATATTCCCAGCTTTAAATATATTGTAGTAATTTTCAATTAACAGTTAAACAATCTTCAGCTATTTGAGGAGATGTTGAACATGAAAAAAAATGTATAACTTGCAAAGTCTGGTGGTTGTATTGCAGTCATTACTTAGATTTTTAAATTTGAAACGACAAGATTTCAAAATAAATAATAAACGGTAGGTGGATTCTGAACTTAAAAATGGCGGAACCAGTCATATATCTTGGGCTATATCACTGCTACCCGCTTTCTTGGCTTGGAAATACATTGAACAAACGGTGTGCAACCCGTCTCAAATGAGTTAATTTCTGGCAGGTGGTTCCACGAAAGCTGCACCATTTATAAAAATAAGTGCAATGATTGTGAACAATGACAAATTAGGTCAGCAATAAAGAAATCTTTTAAACTGAAAAGGAAGCGTACTAATTTTAATTTAAACGTGTTTATCTAGTAACGCAATGTTATTTCGTAATTTTATCTGGCCTTGATTTTTTAAAATTTTTGCTTTAAATAATCTTTTTAATTCTTTATATTTATCTGATTTTCTAATTATAAAATTGAAATATTTTCTCCTAGTACAAAAATATTTATGAAAATCTTACAACAATGTCATTTAAGTGCAATTATTATTGTTAACAATTTAATTGCAGTTATAGTTTAGCAAAAAATTAAAATTTGAATTTTTTTTTGTATTATTCTTTTGAATTGTGCACAAAATCTCTAATATCCTGAAGAAGAAAAACTTTACTAATCTAAAGTACCTAAATTTAAGTGAGTAATTTTCTCGATATAAAAGTAATAGTTCGATTTCTGGACAGAGCAGAGATTTCTAAAAGCTTGTGGAAAACAGAAAAAAATAATGATACAAAAATTATCTGTAAAAATCTTTAAACTTTCTTGAATTTAAATTAGTTAATAAATAATTCAATAAAATAACATTTAATGAAAGGAATTGTCCAAAGTTTATGAAGAAAATATAAAATATATATTTTTAAATAAATAAAGTTACTTGTAAATAAATATTTTTTAAAGTTTTTGAGGCCTATTTTGTAACTATAAAAAAACATAAAATGTATAAAAACCATTGCATTGTTTTAAAAGTTTAAAAAGAAACTGTTCATTCTGGTTCTGTGAACATAATTTTATATATGTATTTAAATTAATTTTATTTCCAGTTTCGTTAGAAAAAAATATTTTTAGCTTTCATGTAAATTTTTTTAATAAATATTCAAATCTAAAGCTTTTTATTTTTTGAGAAATCTGTATTTAATAAGTGCATATTTAAACATTAGACTAAAAAGCATTATTACTAGGCCCCAAACCACTAGTACAATTGATGATTGAAATGGCCCACGCCTTGACTATCCTTTCTAAGCTTTAATGCAATTTACTTAATCTAATTCGATTTCTAGTTTTCGGTGTCACTATTTTCTATGAATAATTGGGATTAGGATTTATTTTTACGCATAATATTTTAAATTGTCGTTGTCAGTCATTATTACTCTGAAAATTTAAAAGCTACTTTGGCATAAAATTTAATGACAGAAACTCGAAAAATTGAATAGAAGAACATAAATAAACGTAATTAAAAGGATGCAAACAGAGAACTCAAAGGAAACTGATACGAGTAAAATTACGCAGAAAATTGTGATAAGGTAAATGCATCGGAGAGCGGTAAGGGTAATCAACACAATCAATCATTATTACAATCGTTATTATTACAGTTGTCGATTATTACAATCGTTTAATTGGTTTGCATCTTCCCGACTATCAAAAATCTTGATGGAATTCCCGAAACCCAAATAGAAAATATTTAAAAAATAAAACAATAATATTTATCTAACAGAGATGAATTGTTTTTATTATTATTGTTATTGTTATTGTTATTATATTAAATGTAAAAAAATGACGAAAATTCTCAAGTACTGAAAAATTCGACTTAAATATTCCAGCAACAACTAATCAGAAAGGAAAAATATTTTAATATTTTTACATTCTTTTACAAACAGAAATGGAAACTGATAAAATGAAATTCATATTTTATCTACCAAGTCTAATTTCCTGCAATGTAATACGTCTGAATAAATCTTTCCATAGACGCATCAAATCTGATATGCTGTTGAAAATTCCATTATGAACCATTTGAAGCCTTGCGAAAGTGCTAGATATTTTTTTCCTTGAACCATAAAATATATAAAATATAAATGACTGATTCCAAATTTTTTTAACACTTTGTTTATGGAACTTTTATACAAGAGCGCACAAAATTTCTTTGTTTATTATTAAGTACAGAATATTTTTTAAGAACAAATTAATTGCATTTGTTTTATTTGTTTCTTTCTGATTAGATACATTTTCGTTTATCCTTATCATAATTAAGGAATTCAGAAAAAGAAAGTGAAAACATATTTCTCGTAGTTACAATTTTTGTGCATATTTCTTTTAATTCGATTCGTTTATAAAGTTTGTATCATTAAGAATACCCTTTGTCTGTTTGTAATTATTTACGCGTTTTTATCTTCTATGAAGGTTCATTTAATTATTTTGCAAAATGATGAGAAACATATTTTGAATAAGTAAAAGGTAACAGAGAGAATTTCTTTCTAGATAATAAACTTAGCACTTTTTGATGGAAAGAAAAAGTCTTAACAAAAAATAATTGCATACATTAAAAGAAAGTGGTCTTCAATTTCCAAACTTTTAACAAAGTTCTACATCGGGAAATTCAACGTTAGATTATTATTTGTAACAATACTTATATATTTGTTGATTATTAATTTGTCCAACAATAATAATGTCCAACAAGTATTATCTTAATTTTTACGAAGTATTTCACTTTCTTATCACTGAAATAAAACCATTTTGGGATTTTATACCCTTTCAAACTGTTATAATTTAATATTTGCGAATAACTCTAAAGTAACTGTAGTATTCTCTATGTCAATAATCCTATATTATTTATATATGTATTCTTAAGTGGATTTAAAAATTTAAAACTTAATAACACAAGTCAACAAAATTAATTTTGGCAAAATTTGATTTGATAAGTTTAGCTGATACATACGTTTTTTGGTGCACTGAAGCCGAAAATGAAGCCTATCTTTCTCTATCACATATAGATTTGTGTCATTTCAATGTGTCTACCGACACAATATCTTCATTTTCGGCAGTTTCTAGTATTCCACGAGTTCCTAGATGTTTCCATGATTAATTATATTTAATTGTGATGGAAACATACTATAAAACTTACTACATAATTATATTGCTGCAAGAGTTACGGAAGAAATTGCATCGGTAGACACCCTTTATAGATAAATATCTAATAAATGATGAAAAACTGGCTTCGGTTTCAGTTTCAACATACCAAAAAACATAAAGATCAGCCAAAATTTTAGATATACACCGATGTAATCAATAACGTTTCATTCAAACTTATCTAGAAAACAGTTATTTAAACATCAATAAAGAGAAAATAGAAGATTTGTTTTTATAGATTATGTTAATGCTAATAAAGACAATAATAATAAGGCTAATAATTTGTAAATTCTATATTGTCAATTATAATTGATAATATTCAATAAAACCTTTATAGAGTACAGAAAACGGAAAATTACTCCCATAAACAGGTTTAATTTTTTTAAAACTTTATATTTCATTTCTTTCTTAAATATAATAGTCTTGCACGAGAATACCGCAGCAATCAGCAGAATATAGGTTAAGAATTGCTACGAAAGTTCCAACCCGAACTGGCAATCGGAACTTTCCATGTCAATCAAAAAGAGGATTTTAACAACAAGCCAATCAAGTAAAATTATCTTATTGGTAAACTAAATAATTTGTAGAAATAATTGGTTTTTATTTTAAAATCTATTCTTGAAAAACCTTATTGAAAAGATTAAATTTGAGTAATTTTTAATAAATTAATTAGAATATAGGTGTAGCAAAAATAAACCTCTACTTAATTAATGTTTGATTAAAAAAAAAAAAAAAAATCATCAATTATTTTAAATATTGCAGGTGTAATAACACTTGTTATTCTACTTAATAACAACTATTGTTTTTAATTACATAAATGAAACAGTACTTTTTATTAGTTCAATATTAGTGATCAAAGGTTATTAAAAAATAAATAAATAAATAAATAAAAATTGGCAGTTTTAGTTGTACCAGTGACATACCAGTGATATATAATTTTACATGCCGAAAATTATTTTATACCTTAATATAAGTAAATTAATACTATATATATATATATATATATATATATATATATTGGGTTGTTCGATAAATAATGTCTTTTTTTTTCATGTTTTTCAAAGTGAATTTATTTATATTAACAACAAACATTAATAATTGATATATTGACCATTTTGTTGGATAACCTTTTACTATCGTTCGGTAAGTTGAAAAATTCCACGTTCGAAGAAGCCTTGGTTTTTAGAAGCGAAGGTTTTAAAAAACGACATTATTTATCGAACAACCCAATACATATTTGTCTTTTTCAATTAATCAATTTCAGTAAATTAATACTATATATATATACATATTTATCTAACGCAACTGCATGCGACAGTTTAGTTAAAAACTCTCTTCTTATGCACGAGATTATTGTTGGAATTCCAGCAAATCATCTTTGTTTCACTGAATAAAATTTCGCGTTTAACGAAATGTCTTTTGTTTGGTTTAGTATAGTTTATTGTTCGATGATCATTTGCTGCACATTAGGGGGTTATTAGACCGATACCTACTTCATAGAATGGATTTCGAACAACTACGAACATCCATGTATGAATCAAAACTCAAACTTGGCATCAAATGATTGAATGCCAGAGGTAAAAAGTTTTTGATTTAAAGGCATAATGTTATTGTAACTATAGTCAATATTATTTGGACTGATTAAAAATCAATAATTTTTTCGATAATTTCCCTTTCAGCGATTCCCATTTCTCATATTATACAATTTTGGCGCCTTAATAGTTTATAAAAATAAATATAATCCCTGTGACAAAGTGACAAACGATAATAATAAAACGACTCAGTTTATTCTTAAAAATATAATGTTTATATTCATATAGATCGGTAGAATTCGGAAAAGATTGATAATTTACCGCATTATTTGCTAACATAAAAATAAATGTAATTAAAAAATATATATGAAAATGAAATTAGTAATATTTTTTTTAGACAATGTCCGAAAATTTAATGAACTTGAGAGAAAGCTGAATTTATAAACCATGTTTTACAGGCAAATTTACGATAATAAAAATGAAGAGTTTAAGTTGGTTGTAATATTTACTACGCAAGGGTCCTAGACCTATAGGTGGAATGAACTCCGTGGGGGTCTTTCTAAGGGGTCCTAGCCTATATTTATGAGAGTTTCGGAGAAAACCACAGAAAACCTCATACGGCTAGGTCGATGAGCGTGACCCGGTGTCTAAACCGACACCTCCCATCTACCAGCTTTGAGCGCAGAACCTCTCGGTCGCTGAGGGACATAAATAATTTAAAATCAATATTTTACATCATAAAAATAAGAATAAAAATATGAAAGTATTGAATTATAATAAACTAAATATAACAATTTAATAGTCTGTCTAAAAAAGAGTCTGTCGCTTACATTAAATGTATACTATTACTTCTTTTCGAAATTATTTTTAAATATTTGATTAGGGCGTGGAAGATTTTGGAATGATTTCCTATTAATTGTTTGTTTTTCTCAATGATCATACCTTTATATAGATTATACATAATCTCTTATCACCCAGGAACAAAATCTTATTCACTTGAAAAGAAATCAATTTAACTTATAATAATTAAGGGTTTTTTTATATGATCATGGTAGTAAAGAAGTAAATAAAATAAAAAATTGTACTCAGAAAAACCTACAGAAACTTTATTTGAAAACATCTCTTTTGCCTTCAAAAACACTTTACTTATGTTATACTTTTTTTTTCTATTGTTTTCTAGATCATATTTTGCTGGTTCTTCGATAATTTTCCATTCTCGTGACATCAGAGTTATGTTAAACTGCATTGTAAAAACGCGATTGTGTTTATACGTGACTCCTAAATTACTATAATATTCCTAATGTATAAAAAAATTCACATAAATATTTTTCAAAGCGTTTTTCAATAATTTAAACATGCATATATATATACATATATAAAATTTTGATATTAATTCAAAAATTTCCTCCTGAGGAAAATTTTCACTAAATTTATGTTGTTTTGTTTATTTCCTTTATTTCAGTATCTATTGAAATTGTATCAGTGTTATTGCCTCTTATTTTATTTTTTTTTTTCAAAAAATTTTCCTTCTCACAAAACTACTTTAATTTAGTACTCAACGATAGAATAAAGAACACCAAAATTCCATGCTCATTTCACAGTGTGGAAATTCAAGCTTAAAGACATTTTCCTTCTGAAATATTTGTAAATATGTGACCAAAAAAAAAAAAAAAAAAAATCAAATATTTATTCCGGATTCACAAAACTGAGTATTCAGAAATGTACCATTAAAAGCGGAAAATGATTTTTCCGAATCCATGGCTGCGTAAGATAACTTGAACATTAAGAATAAATATTTGCCCTTTCAAATCATGGAAATGTGCTAAAAGAAAAATCACTCCCAAAACGTTAAAAAGAAAGAAAAAAAAAATCAGCGTCAATAATTCTTATCATATTCTAACTGTCCAAAATTTATTCGCTTGGCAGATAATTTACGGTTATTTGAAAAATACGTACCATTAAAAAATATCGTTAAAATTACTAAAAGAGATATATTTTAACTGAAAATTCAGGTAACTAAAACATTTGAAATAATTTATAAAAATAAATGACTTAATTTGTTTTGAATAGCTGTAATAAAAGTTAAAAGTCAGGATTAAGTTTATTATATAAATTAATGTAATTTTTATTTTGATAAAAATTACGCTGTTCATAAAAGAAAAATTACATTTTAGAGTTTTCAAACTAGTTAATATACTTCTTTCATTTTGCAAAGAAAAATTAATGACTTTGGTGTTAATGAGTCTTCTTAGCCTTCATCTCTACACCTTCATTTTTTCTCAAACTTCGGTTGGAATATTTTGCAGGTGTTTATTTTGTGTTCAAACTTTCTTCTTATTTAGAATGTTTATTCAGAATCAAAAATTTAAAAAATTAAAATAAAAAGTGCTGCATTAACAAACTTTTCACTGCCAAATTTCTTTTATATGTAGCTTTCTAATTTTCTACAGTTGGATTATTTTTTATCTTTACAGCAGTTAATAAAAGCATTAAGTGAATAAAAGCAAGAATTTCTATAGAAATATGTTTTTAAATATTCTTATAGTAAAGAAAAGTACTACGATATACGAGGCGTCCTTAAATATATGTAAATGTAGAGAGAGAGAGAAAGTAATAAAAAGATATATATATATATATAGAGAGAGAGAGAGAGAGTAATAAAAAGGTGTAAGAGTTTAAGATGAGTGGGTGTGGATAACAAAAAGAAAAAATGTTAATATAAAAACAATGAATTAAAGTATCGAAAAAACATTTGCAAAATAACACTTCATGAGAAAAACCCCTATCGGCTTTCTCGTCAGTGGGTGGGAGCAGCAGAATAGACAATTTTTAAGAAAATTTAAAAAACTAGTTGGCATAGGTGGACTCTGCTCAGTTCCCCATCATATTTATGTTCTCAGAAATTTCTAGTGCGAGACATATTACTAGTGGATCTGCAGATCAGGAGCCTCAACGTCCTATTTGCATCAGACATTATTCAATAGGTCATTTTTATTTATTCCTTATTATATAATAGTATATATTGATTCGATCGACTTATTACCAAAATCAAATACATTCCTGGGGGGGGGCGGCAGCCCCCCTCAACCCCCCGTTGTATCTCTCTTTGTATACCTATTTGTATATGATATAAAGTGTTACGAAATTGTAAATAATTGCATTTATTTTTGTATAAATTCTTTCAAAGAGGTTTAGTAAGTTGATAAAATGCTAATTTTGTGCCTTTATAGTCGTTTTAGCGCTAAAATAGCCAAATTTTCCTTTAAAAACGCATTAAAAAGCTCCTATAAGGGAAGAAATAAATTTGGCGCCAAATTTGGCGACTATTTCCCTCCTTGGCGATTTTTTTGGCGATCTTGGCGAGAAAATCCTTATTAGGGATATACCAAATATGGAAGCTCTAATCTCATTGGCTGATGTGATACGAGAATTTTCCAGAACAGTCTGTTTTCGATAGAAAAGTATAAAAGGAGCATTATTTTCGCCAAGGCCGTCAGTCTCAGATCTATATCAGTTTCGTGAAATGCTTGCTCAATGGGCTCATGAATACGTGTACCAAATTGCAAGTCAATAGCGTTATTTTGGGGGCCGCTATCGCGGTACATACAAATTCTTCCCATAGGCCATAATGGTAAAAAAAACTTTGGCGTGTCCCTGTACACGAACTTACAAATGGAATGCACACCGAAAACTATACAGCTAATTTCGTGGGCATCATGAACATGTGTACAAAATTTCAAGTCAATAGCGTGTTTTTTGCGGCCGCTATCGCATGACAGACAGACAGACAGACGGAATCCAAAATCCTTTTGAGTCTCAACAGAGGGCCTCCATTCACATTTCGGCAAAAATTGGAAGTCAATAGCTTGATTTTTGCGGTGGCTATCGCGGTACATACAGATTCTTCCCATAGGCCCTAATCATAAAAAATCTTTGGCGTGTCCCTGTACACGAACTACAAATGGAATACACACCTAAAACTATACCAGCTGATTCCGTTGGGCTCATGAACACATGTACCAAATTGCAAGTCAATAGCGTGATTTTTGTGGCCGCTATCGTGATACATATAAATTTCTCCCATAGGCCGTAATGATAAGAAAAACTTTGGCGTGTCCCTGTATACGAACTGCAAATGGAATACATACCAAAAACTATACAGCTGATTTCGTGGGGCTCATGAACATATGTACCAAATTTCAAGTAAATAGCGCTTTTTTGGCGGCCGCTATCGCGCGACAGACAGACAGACAGACACAGCCCAAAACCGTTTTGAATCTCAACAGAGTGCCTCCACTGACGTTTCGGCAATAATGTTAAAAGAAAAATTTGACCAAAGCTTCATACAGTGACAGAATGAAATCCCCGCCTAATAGGCTATCCACCGTTCATTTCGATATATTTATCTTATTCTAATCTATTAATTTATTTTATCAGGGTCAATTTCGTTGTTTAGTTTTCATGCTACTATTTCCAATGCAATAATCCTCAAATTCATATTTATATAAAAAATTTACAATTTCGCTATGTTGATAAAATCGTAAATTACGAATAATTTACGAAATTTTCCTATTAGAATATTTGTATTCAATCATGTTCAAACAAATATCATAAACGTAATTTTGAAGTTGTATAACGTATTTAGGATCCTCTAAATGGAAGTTTATGCTCAATTTTGCTTTATTCTGACATGTTAAATAAATCGTAAATTCCAAATAACTTACGAATTTTTTAAATTGGAAAAATCATAGTCTATGATATCCATGCCAGTATCCTAAATATTATTTCGAAAGTGGTTTGACATCTTTACGATGAAAATATCCCTCAAGATTGACGTTTATGTGAAATTTTGCTCTTATTCAGCCATGTTAAGAAATTCGTAAATTTCCAATAACTTACGAAATCTTTATATTGGAAAATTCATAGTCATTAATATTCATGCCAGTGTCCTAAATAATGTTTCAAAAGTAGTCTGACATCTTTACGATGAAAATATCTCTCAAAATTGACGTTTATGTGAAATTTTCCCTTATACTGCCATGTTAAGAAATTCGTAAATTTCCAGTAACTTGCGAAATTTTCAAAGTAGCATATTTATAGTTACTGATGTTCATTCCGGCATCAAAACTGATATTTTAAAACTGGTCTGACATTTTTACAATAAAAAGTTTTCATTTAATGCACGTTTAAGTGATTTTTTGTCCTATTCTCCCATGTTAAGAAAATCGTAAATTTCGAATAACTTACGAAGTTTTTAAAATCGAATGTTGCAAATGAATAGGGTTCTTGCCAGTGTCGAAAGTAATATTTTAAAACTGATCTGACCTCTCTGCGACAATTTGTTCTTGAGATATCGTGTACACAGACTAACAAACTAACGGACTGACCCACTAACAGACTAACACACTAACAGACTAACATACTAACAGACTAACAGACTAACAGACACCCTACAGACAGACACCATAGAAATTTTGTCATTTTCGGATTCCTCACACCTGAAAACGTGTAGAAAAGTAAAAAAACCGAGGTCGAAATTTTTCACGATTACCTAAGTTCCCCATACCTATAGTATGATGGGGAACTAAAAAAGCCTAACAGGTTTCGGAGACATGGCAAAACCAGCATGCTCGCAAGAAAAAAAAAATGACGAAATTGTAAAACAGAATTAAATATACTTGATTAAAATAACTCAATTAAAATAATAATAAAAAATATAACCAATATACGTCATAAAAGTAACTTAATAAAACTAATTTAATAAAGGACATGCTAGCTCGCCATGTTCCCACCCATAACCTTAAAGGCAAAAAGATATTCTATTAAGTTAGACTTACTGTAAAGGTGAATTGTACAAAAAAAAAGCAGATGTACAGAGCAGATACGGTTAATTCACACGCAGCTGTCTATAACTGGCACGGTCTTTTCCGGCGTTCAAATCTCATAGTCCAACCTTTCAGGTTTGCTTCATCTCTCAGAGCTGCATTTCCGACAAGAGGAGCGCCCACCAGTGGCCGAGCGGTTCTGCGCTCAAAGCTGGTAGATGGGAGGTGCCGGGTTCGATCCCAGGTCGCGCTCATCGACCTAGCCGTTCGGAGTTTTCCGTGGTTTCCTCCGAAACTCGCGTAAATACGGGCTAGGACCCCTTAGAAAGACCCCCACGGAGGGCATTCCCCCTAGGCCTAGGACACATTAGGAGTCAATCGGCCTTAAATCCTACAACCAACCGACAAGAGGAGCTCCATACGTTGGACTTTAGCCAGAAGTCTTCATCAGCAAACACCGCAAGACACCAAGCATCAAAAGTGAAGAAACACTACCATTACTATTACCACAATCGCAAACGTTTATTAAAATTATTGGTGTAAAACTTTATAAAATTCAATGAATAATTATTGTTATAAAAAAGATTAGCAGCAAATTTAAAAACTTGTTTATTATAATTTGATTGTCTATTACAAATTTTATATAATCTATTTAGTTGACTAATTAAAATATTAATGCAGATTTTTTTTGTGCAAATAATTGTACCAATGAAGCATGCTGTTACTAATAAATGAAAAAAATTCCCTTTTACCATATAGATCTAAATTTAAAGTTTTACGTTGAACAGCAAGAGAAATATCTAAGAAATAAACGTAATCATCTTTATCATTGGCTTTATTTAAATGTAAACACGAAGGATATATATTTTTAAAAACATCTGTGAAACCAAAATTTAAGACTAAAATATAATCTATATATCGAAAAATGTTATTATTATTATTTTTTTTTTGTTGTTGTTGTTGTTGAAATTAATAACATAATTATATTCATAAAAAATAGAAATGAATTAGCAGCTGTACTGGTTTCTAATACATTTTTCATTGTTTTTATATTTATTAACATTTTTCCTTTTTGTTAACCACACCCACTCATCTTAAACTCTTACACCTATTTATTACTTTCTATTTATAATTTTTGTATAATTTGTTAGTGTTGCCTTTGGCGCCTTTTTTATACAAATACACTTTAATTAATATGTAAATAATATATATATAAAAAGAGAGAGAGAGAGGTAGATAAATAGATATAAATGTATATAAACATCAAAAAACAGTAATTAAAAAAAATCTATTAAAAACGAACATAAGTAGTCTTATTTTCTTACACATTCCCTAATTTACAAAAATTATTGTTTAGTATTTTAAGAGAATGTAAAAAATCCTTTAAGATTTAAAAATATAAAATTACTAAATTGCTTTTAAAAATATTATAGCTAATGCCTTTAATAATGTGTTTTAATCTTACACTGTAGAAAAATTTGGTAACGTTATTATTATACAACGAAAACATTTCTGGCTTTTAACAGTTTGGGAAAGAAAGAATAATAAGTTTTTTCACTGCATGAAACATTTTTATTTTCCAGAATTTAGTAATTGTTTAATGATATATTTAACGGTTTACTAATATATTGTAAGAAAATGTCTGATAAATATTGGGCAACTATTTGCACCAAAGTTCCCAGAAACATTCCGAAATTCATTTTACAATTTAAGAACTATTTCTGGGAATTGTTATTTAAGGTTTAATTTTAAAGGTTTGGTTTTCAAGTAAATACTTCAATGTTGAGTGCATATATGCATATAAATTAGTGTTGTACAGTTTTAATGATATTTTGCTTAGTTTATATTATTTTCTACCTTGATTAATTGAGCACAATTATGATAATCTCTACAAGAGATTTGAACATTAATCAAATGAAATATTCCGCTATTATAATTAAATCAATATGATACATACATTAAAATGTTTTGTTGAAGTAACTAAAAATTATCAAATCAATCAAATTTGTTTCTTATTTTACAGGGATGGAACACGGGCGCAGAATTCATACCACTATGAAAGTAAGAAAAATTTCTACCTCTTAAATCAATGATATTATAGGTATAGAAATTTCTTAAACAGATTCCGGTGTGAATTCTGCGCCCGTGTTCCATCCCTGATTTTATTTTATTTTATTTCTTAAATCAACCAAATTTGTGTTTTTCTTCTTTTTATATGTTTATTTTTCTCTTTTCTTTTTCTTTTTCTTTGTTTCTTTGTTTCTCTTTTCTCTTTTCATTTGTTTTCTTAATTTTTCGTCAACAAAAATTTCGTTGTTAAAAAGCAAAGGACATGTCACTTGTTCATTGGCTGCTTACTGAGAGATCTGCGACACAAGCTTATCGGTCTGACAATGACTCTTCTTTCCACCACATTCTTTTGCTCAATCGAAGTAAGTTGTTTTGGTTAACAGTACAAAGTTATTGTTGAAGTCTTTATTAATAAAATCAGACTGCAGTATATAAATTTCTCAGAATATATATATATAAAGCAAAATCTTCACGTTTCACACACCGTAAAAGCCAAAAATAACATCAGTAAATTTTCTGCGTGTGTGTAAATGTGGGCCGTTGTGTTTGTATGTCTGTAATGATATTTATAACACGTGAGAACGGCTGAATGGAATTCGACGACACATGGCAGTCCGTACTAGCGGCGGCGCGTGGACCGAAAATAAGTGAAGAGGCACTTCACCTAATCTTTTACACTGTATTCATTCATAGAGTATAAATTTACATTTAAATAAAATGATTACCTTTGGTTAATTTTTAGTTAAACTTATGCTTAATAATAATTATGCATTAAAACTACTTAAGGTCTTCGCCTATTTTTGGTTCATCAACCACCGCTGGTCTGTACCCAACTTAAAATTATATCTATCAACTTTTGTTAAATCTCCCCGTTCCTTCCCCCCCCCCCTCTTCCTGGGAAGGCAGGAGGCAAAAACACGTTTGTAAGCATAACTCGGTTCCAACTTACTTCACGGTGAAGAAATTGCAAATGTGGAGTCTATAGAATCTAATAATAAAAACCTTTTCTTAGATTTGGGAATTTTCGATTTTCTTTAGGAGGGAGATCAAATTTTCGGGGGAAATTTTGCAAATTCCAGAGTTTTTAGTAGAACTCTATCAAAAAATGGTTCAAAGTTGTTGAAAACATGCATGCGTCTTCTTAAGGATATTTCCAAAAACCATTTTTTTTTTGTGATTCTGGATTTTGTGGGGGGCGTTACGAGCGGGTTATTTCGACATCCCCCTTTTAGCGCTAATTCTGTCCTGGGAAGTCTATGGGAGCTGCGGTCAAGAATTTCGATGCATGGATTGTTTATTAGGTATCCGACGCTTAACGGGATTTTACGAAATCTGCCCACCTTTCCTCTTTGGGGTTGAGGGGCAATAAACAAGTTTCCAGGTGTAAACTTGCTCCAAGTTATCTCATTATTATTTTTTTTTTATGTGTGGGTTTGGCCATGCGCAACACGCACTATAAAGGGATTTTATGAAATTCCCCCCTTCCCTCCTCTTTAAAGCCTGGAGGGGGACCCATTTTCCTGAATAACTCTGCTCCAGATTATCTCAGGAAAGCGATTTCTTCATGTGTCGGTTGGTTATGTGTATCCAACACGTACTGTAAAAGGATTTTGCAAAAGCCCCCCTGCCCTTTGGGCGGGCGGGTCAAAAAGTATGGTTTCAAGCTTAAATCTGCTTCAAATTACCTTGGAATAGCTAATTTTGGTGTCTAGATGTTGGTGATTAAGTGTATGTAATATACATTTTGGTGGGATTTCGCGAAACTTCTAACTTACCGGCGGGTAAGGGGGAGGAGAAAGCGGCAAGTCACTGCAGAAGGCAGTGGGGACGAGGGATCCTCATATTGTGAGCTGAAAACTACTACCGAAAGCAGTGGGGAATTTAATTTAGGTTTCGATTGATTTTAGTTATATTTATTTATTTATTGAGATTTTATTAATAATGATATGGAATTTTGAGAATTCATTTAAATATAGTGACTAGCAAAGCGGACAGAGCCTGCTAATCATAAATAAATGTACAGAACCTGTCAATAAAGTTAATTTGTTTTTCCCAACAATTTTTTTTCGGTGTGTACATTAAAGTGCACGAAAGGCTTGTACTCCTTCTTCTCTTGTATACGAAGCCCATATCCAGTCAGGCCAGAGGGTTTGGCTCGGCCTTCCGAATTTTCAAGCTGTCCGGACCGGTCCAGCAAAACAAAGACAACTTTTCTAATTGGCTTGACCGGCACAACACAGTAAAGATGAATTTCTAAGCAGGCTAGTCTAGGAAACATTAAAGATATTTTTATTTCAAAATTAAAAGAAAAATTATATTTTTTTCAAAAGTGATACTTTAGAATTTTTCGTATAGTGTAGAAAACTTTCTAAATAGGAAAAATTAAAGATATATCTATTGCAACGAGTGTGCATCATATTATTTTACATAAATATCATTCATAAGTTCCTTATCTGTAAATTTAGGTCGAAGTAATGGTAATGATTTTAGTTTGTCATGTGTCATGTGCAAACGATTGAATAACTTTAAAAGGGGATAGCCAGTCTTGAAATCACTTATATCTGGACAGTCTGACCCTTTCCCTAACTTTTGTTTATATCACGGATCGAGCCAGTCTTGTCTAAATTTTAGATTTTTTTTCTCCGACTTCGATCTGGGCTTAATTTTGGGCCAATGGAGACGTTAAAGTCCAACTAACCCACGTGTGGCGATAAACGTTTCGAAAATTTGACTGTCTTGTATGTAGAACTTATATTGTAAAAAAAAACAAAAAAAAAAAACAGGCAGTTCTAGTTAACAAAAATACGCTATTCAGTGGATATTCTCCAAACAATGCAATAAAATTTTTACTTATAGAAAACTGCATTTTATACAACGCACAGTAAGAATATTGCTTGTACTGGAAAAGTAATCCACAGCCTGCCACGCAGTCTTTTAGTGCCAAATGCTCAGCGCAAAAAGCACATCGTATTGACTGACTGATTTAAGAGAGGTTTATTTATCTTGTAGTTAGAAGATTATTTGGCAAGAAAAATTTGTACATTATTATGGGAAAAGAAACAGCCAACACAGTTCTGAAGTAAAATAGAACTTCTGGATTTGTTAACTGTAAATTATGACATTCTGTCAAGTCTGGTCGCTGAAGCCGCGAAATCAGACTGTCGCATGATTGTTGCCATGGCTGACCTTTGTAGAAGACAATTGACAGCTATTTTTTTGTGTCTGATATTCGTGTATGATTATCGTAGGATTGCATTGAATGAATAAATAAATTTTATATTTGTCTGTAATCTGCCAATTTACACTTTGAATTTATAATACTTCTTTTTATTTAAGAATAGTATTCCGTGATTGAAACTTTTTTAACCCTTTATCTACTGCATTTTGAAACAGACAAAAATTGCGTTTGAAACATATATTTTTAGTTACTAAAGAGCATTATTTAAAGATATATGCATTAAAAATCATTCATATCACCTCATCAAAGTAATTAATGAGAATTTTGTAATTTGGTATTTTAGTGTACCACTGGTACATAGAGGTCGAAAAAAGTATTTCAACATGAAAAAAGTGTAAAGAAATATTTACTTTTTATGTTCCTCATATTTTTTTAAAGATTAGTGGGATATTCTTGAAATAATATAGGAATTAATTATAACACACATGAAGATCGCGAAAAATATCAAGGCAAAACAGCAAGTGCACTCCTTTAAAATTAAAGCTATAAGCTAGTTTTTACTTTAGAATTAAAATATATATTTTTTAATTTTGTTCAAGTAATATATATATATATATATATATATATATATATATATATATATATATATATATATATATATATATATGTATATATATATATATATATATGTATATATATATATATATAGCCAAACAGCAAAAATACAGTTTTATATTGCTTCATTAAAAAAAAAAAAAAAAAAAAAAAAAAAATTCTCTAGTTCATTTCATCACTTTATTTTGCTTGCCTTTATGACTTCGAAAGCCTTTCAATTATAAAATTTGTATTCAGAAATTAAGTAAAAAGCTGTACATAAAATGTAAAAATATTACAAAATGTTGACAAACTATTTTATCTATATAAAATAAAACTATGCACACTTTTAAATAAACGGTTTTTCTCTTTCATTTTTTTTTTATTATTACGCTCCTCTAGCATAGCGTTAGAAATTTTATTTACCTAGTATCTTCTTTCGGGTATCGATCCTGGTTTTTGTCGGTCTGGATCTTTAGAGTTTAAGGGTATATTTTAGGATATAACATGCGTCTCCCATCTAAGGGTTTTCTCTTTAAGGTAGATGCTTCAAAGATGAAGTTTCTTCTTCTTCTTTTTTTTTTTTTTTAAATCTATCTTATTTTTAAAGAAATTCTCTCCAAAATATTTATATTGGGTGTGCAGTAAAACATCTCGAAAAAAAAAAACATGAAAGAGTTTTGGTAGATAAATTTATACAATTTCGGTATCTTTAGAAATTATAAATATGTATATATATACATACATATATATATATATATATATATATATATATATATGCACACTTCTTCATTACTACTAATTATTCTTTCTCTTATTATTATTTTTTTTTGGTTAATTATAGAGCAATAAAATCCAATAGTATCTAAAAGGAATTAATCATTTATGTCATCGCGTTATTTCATAATCATAAAAGATGTATTTTTAGAAATTATTTCATTCGTTCTTTCATTCTATATAATCAGTGTTAAACTACATTAAAAATAGAAATTTGTAAGGATTTGACCCTGATAATTGCCAGTTTGGCAGTTTTTGAAAATAAAATACGATTTACGTCCGTTTCCTGTTACGGGAATTAAAATTTAATAGCTAAAGGAATTTAACATTTGATAACGTCTAAGAATTATTTTGCAGAGACTGATGGCTAACTTAATACAAAAAAAGGAATTTTCTTGTCTGAGAGTCGATTATAATTTTATGGAATTTTTAAGTTTTGTATTTGAAATCCTATTTTTTATCAATAATTTTTAAATTCTTATCATTTTATAAAATATAATTTAATATTCTAGTAAATTATTTTTCAAACAGAATAGATCTCTTTCCAGAAGAAAATATATTATTAAGAGGAAATGTGAAATCTTCATTTACATTATTAGGAGATTTTACAACGTTTCTGTGATTAGTTATTTGCCGTCCTTTACGAGGTTTTTCTAAAAATTTAATTTCAGAAATATATATATATATATGTAATATGTATTGTATAATGGACAATGAAATTTCTACTTTAATTTTTTTCATATATTATCTCCCATTCAGGTATTATGATGGTTCCTTTAAATGAATAAGAATTAATTTAGAAGAGAAAGATAAAATATTCTGTGCATGTAATAGACCTTTTGTAATGAATAGAATAGAATGTTTTATAGAAGGCAGTTTACATTAATTTCAAAATTTTTATTTCCTGAGACATATTTTACAATTAAATGATTACAAGTCTGTAACAGTTTTAATTAGAATAGTCAGGCGGAAATACAATGTGATAATTAAATAGCTGAGTGGATAAACTTGTTAAATGACATAAAAAAAAAAAAAAATAATAATATTTCAAAGTGAAAAAACTTGTTATGGTTACCTAAAAAAAAAAAAAGAAAGAAAGAAAGAAAACAAAGAAATGCCCCTTACATTAATTAATATTAAGAAATCACTTTTATTTAATATACAGTATTAAGAAATCACCCTTTTCAGTATTTGCAACTGAAAATTCGGTTTTAATATTTAGGAGCATATATATATATATATATATATATATATCACAAAAATCCTGAAAATACAAAACTACATGGAAATAGCAACACCAGTAAAATGTTTTCCACTAAGTAATTATGGTGCATTTTTTTTTTTTTTTTTTTTTTTACAAATATGTACTACGGATGCATTATTTTTGTTATAAAATTATGAGATGGTTATCAAATATTAACACAGCATTGCATGCATTGGGTCTGTTATATATATAGACCAAAGCAACATACTATTTTCTTTATCTGTGTTAAGATATTAGTGATGTAATGATGTTGAGGTAACAGTGAACAAACAAACTGCACCTATAACAAAAAGCTAAATAATCTATACGTTTTGTGCCACATACTCAATCAAACCAATGTTCTTTAGAATATTTTTTTTAATCGTTAGAACTGAATTAACATCGGGAAAGGCATTCGAAAGTACAAAAAGTATCTGAGTACATCGCCATAAAACTGTGATTTTGCTTTGACAATGTAATGTGATTTAGAGATATTGACGTCGATAAATCCTATGTGTTCACTGCATAAACTGTATAACTTTGGTATATATAAAATATCAATTGTGTTTTACTTATATACCTAATAGAATTTTCTCTAAATTAAAGTGACCAGAGTAGAGTACCTTTATAACACAGAAGAGTTAAAAATTGCTACAATTATTCAATTACGGACTCATGTTTTCATTCTTTATAAATAAGGACTAAAAATAAAATATTTGTGATAAATAATTTACATTATACAAATTTTCAAAAATTAGAAAAATGCCCGCGAAATAAAGGCTGTCCCCATAAAATGGGGACATTTGGTCAGCTTACTCTAAATGGAACAAAATGCATCCTCTATAATGTCATACCTCCAAATTCACCTTTTATGTAACCATTCATGAAATTAAAGTTATTCCATTGGATTTTTCATCTCAATTCTGCTTTTAAAAAACAAACGTTGTACGGTTTGTATGGATGAACGAAATAATAATAATAATAATAATAATAATCTACAAAGATACCACAGAATAAAAAAAGCCTTGTACATAACTCTGAATGAGTCTAGATTTATATGATATTAATATTTTGCGTGTTAAAATCCGAAGTACGATGATTTAGTTTAAAAGCTTGAAAATGCTTCAAGTTAAATTACAAAGAAAGAAATAGACATCTTTACGTCATCTCACATATAGGGTTACATACAAACCGAACGCTTGCAATTTCGATGACGTAAATTTTGCAAGTTTTTTGCAAATACAGTCGGCAGGAAAAGTAATAGAGCACTATCGAAAATTTCTATGTAAAAAAGGTACACTTAATGCAGATTAATCCTTGTCGAATCCTATTCTTAGTAAGTCTAAGAACATGATTCGACAAGGATTTATTTAACAAAACAGTGTTAAGAGTGCTTTTTTCTCATAGGGATTTTTGCTAGTGCTCAGATACTTTTGCTGCCGACTGCAGTCATACATTTGGAACGCCTGCAAACGGCTTTGCAACTGGAAGTGTTTCATTTGTACAGTCGGTAACAAAAGTGTCCGAACACTAGAAAAAATTCCTATGTAAAAAAAGTACACTTCATACGGTTTTGTTAAATAAATCCTTGTCGAATCCTGTTCTTAGTGTAAGAACATGATTCGATAAGGACTTATTTAACAAAACCGTATGAAGTGCACATTTTTTATATAGGAATTTTTGCTAGTGTTCGGACACTTTTGTTACCGACTGTACGTACCCCATAAATTTAAAATTTAATTTTATGATTACACTCTGAGTTTTTAATCAGTGAAAACCCAATAATTTTCAGAAGTTCTACCATTTTTTTTTATTATTCACTGTATTTGTAAATATGGAGTAAAGAAATTTCAGTAAATTTTTAAATTTCCATTTATGAAATCTTTTTAGAGTAGCAAAAAATATACTTATTCAAAACAGTTAAAATTTCTCATAACCGTATAGAAAATGTTAATACACCGAACACATTAAAGTATTTTTTAAACTATCATATCTCATACTGATGTAAACTTGCAGGAAATAAATATTCCGAGAAATTTGTGCATTTATCATAATGTCTTTACACAAAGAAATTAGCGTGATAATTCTTGTTGAAAAAATAAGTTACAGTAACTTTCGAATTTCAAAACATAATATTATTCAAATATAAAAGCATTAGGTTATATTCACTTAATACTTAGATATAAACATTAAATTAAAGTAGAATACGGATAATTATTTAAAATTAAGTATTACTATAAAAGTTCGTATGATATTTTGCTGTATAAGTAGCCCTTAAATTTTAATTTATAACTGTTAAAGATTTTAGGTGTTTATCAATACTGATTGATATAGGTACTATTTTCACATGATTATTAAAATAAAAACTATTCTGGACATATCCTTTTTATATGTTTTGTACAATATACAACTCATTGTAAATTAAAAAATTAAAACTTAAATACTTTATTTATAAGGGATTTTGAGCTATACCTACACATGCAAACTTAACTAGGATTTTTACTCCCATTTCCAGAGTATTTATCTAGCGCAAAGTGAAACTAGCACTTGTATCTATTACACTCTCATCACATGCATTTTAATTTCATTCAAATGCAAATGCGTCTGGAATAAAAGCTGGAGATTTAAACATTATTTGTCATTCATTTGCATTTACTCTTAATTCATTTGAACTTGAGAAAGTCATTAGCTTCTCACGTGAGTTCATGAGAGCATCTTAGTTATCTACAGCATTAGCGTTTGAACGTCTTTTGACTTGAGTAATATTTAAGTTTATACGGTTTCAACTCTCACTTTCTGCTTCGTTGGCAATGTCCTTGTCGCATTAGCTTTATTTGAATGAAGCATCTACGCTATCACTGTTAAATTTAAAATTTAAAATGCTAAATTTTAATAGCATCTTTACGGAATTAGCTGTATATATTATGATAGTTTGTCATAAGTGAATGCTTAATTTCTTAAAAATGTGCATAAAAATATGCTTTTTTAATGAACTGAAAAATAATTATTTATATCCAGAAGCATTTGAAACACCTCTGAAATGATTCTGTGGTTTAGTGATTCAGTGGGTTTAACGTCGCACTAGAACTACATAGTGGACAATGGACTTTATTATTGGGTATTATGAAACCCTTCACACGTGACCACTGCAGGGAAAACTTTACATTTTAATTTTATTTTTCCTTTCTATAGGGAAATATCTATATTTGTGGAAAATGTTTGTATCTTATGGGGAAGATCACAGGAGAATCAAGAATGAAAAATCAGCTGGGGTTATAATAAAGATTTGGTGGGACGAAAATATCTAAAGTAATAATTGACCATGTCCGTATAGAAATCTAAGGCTTGATCTGCGCTGTGACGAACGGAATATGAGTTAGCATGGAATCATTATCCATTTTGAAGATTTTTATTTTCAACCAAACACATGTCAATAAGCATTTTTGGACAAAATGGAATGAGTAAATTCGACATAATTCATAACGAATAATTCTAATTTATTGTTTCGAGATAAACATAAAAATAAGCACGGAAGAAGCCATTCCAGATATCTTTTTTTTTTTTTTTTTTTTTTTTTTTTAAGGAACACCTTTATGAGCCAATGATAAAAAGAATAACATCTTTACACAATGACAGACAGCAATCTAATTTTTGAGAATTTTGCTTTAACGTGTTTGTTAGCATGAGAAAAAACATATAATTGAATATCTTTCGCCAAATCTGTTTGGCTTCAAAAACTAATTTGACTGAAAAGATTTTAAAACTTTTTTGTATTATAAACCTAAAGCAGAGATAGAAGATTGGCCAATAATTAAATTACGCCATAGGGCGTGATTAAATTTTGTCAGGTATCCGGAGCTAGGCAGACCTCGCGAAATCTACAAATAAAAACATTAATAATATTATTATAGTTTTAAAAAATTAAAGAACACGCTTTTATAGAAATGTGATCTAAAAAGCACAAAATATCTATCTTAGTATTAAAATGCAGGGTAAGAGAAAATCGTGTGAGTGACAACCATAATATTTACATACATTGAAATCTTTAATTAAAATAATTTAGAATTAAACAAAAACCATTTTTAAAAAACCTCCAATGAGTGGGCTCGAACGCTAGAACTTTAGGTTCGTAGCGCGAAGCTTTACCTCACAGCCACAGCGTTCACGCAAGGAAAGCCTTTTTTTACAATATAGATTTTTTGTTTGCTCCCAGAACGGTTACAAACATACAATATACATACAAACATACAAACATACATACAGGTGAAGCTAATAAAAGCGTGTTAAAAATGATTTTCAGCTAAGGTATGATACAACGGAATTTTTTTCCGTCTGATTGGAGACCGGATGTTAAAACCGCTGACGATTTTAAAGCACTTAATAAAAATAAATGGAGTTTTCTTTCTTTATATCAGTGATGCTAGATTGGGTGTTTTGTCTCCATTTTGTGGATTTTTGAGGCTTCTGGGGACTTTTTTGGGGAATTCTAAAATTTTTGGAACAAATCTGGGGAGTTCTTCAACTTTCTGTCACTGTTGGTAACGTAATGATTTATCCCTACGACTAGAGACTTTCAATATCTTTATTGTTATTTAGGGATTTTTTTCAAAAATTGCCTTCATTTGGTGAAAAATCTGAGCTTAAATCATAGAAAAATCTGCTTGATATATATATATATATATATATATATATATATATTTTTTTTTTTTTTTTTTTTTTTTTTGAAAAAGTTTTTATTTTCGCGTCTTAGTAGAAATCAAGTTGGGGATTTTTTTGAAAAAAAAAAAAAACCCTCTGATTTGGGGAAATTTGAAGACCTGTTTGGGGAAATAATTTTCGACCATCTGACATCACTGTTTTATATATTTTTATTTGGTGATTACTTGCTGAAAGTAGAGCATAGAAGAGTTGCGGTTTATAATGTTGGAAACAATAACTTATACGAAATTACATATCAATGAAAAAGAAATAAAATAAATTACATTAAGCAAATTGAACTAAAATATACTAGATTCTTTTAGAATAGGAAATATAACGTTTGCTTGCATTTTAAATAAATAAAATGTACTTTAAATTATTATATATATTTTTTAAAAGGGATATGTGATGTTTCAACATCATAGTAGTGAAAAGCAATGGATGATTTAATCTGGTACTGAAAAAGCCTAAAGGGCTCATCGGCGACGGTCTTGAACACCCCTTTAGGGGTAGTCCGGAGGCAATGCTTTAATTGTTATACATATATATTTAAATAAAATTAAAAATTTCATTATGTACTTTTTTTTTAAGTAGGTGAGCACCTGAAAAAATATAAAACATGAAAATATATTTTACATAAGTATTAAATTACATTTTTTTTCTCTCTAAATTTTACTGTATTTGATCACGCAATAAAAAAAAAAAACGCGGCAATTTTTATGCTGATTTTATATAAAGAATTACGTTACGTTTTATGTTATGTAAAAGATTTAAATTAGTTTTTAAAAACCATCCCAATTATGAAGTTTGATTGGTACACACAAATTGATTGAAATACGGAGATGTTAAAGCTTGAAAGTAAACCTTCATCACTAAAAAAACCTATGTACCTATAGATTCATTTTGTTTCCTAATAAATTAACGGATTATTTATGAAAAGCCGCGCTCAACATAATTATGATATGGTAAAAGGAGTGATTTGCAACTCTTGATTTATTCTAAGACAGTTTCCTGGGTATTGTTAAAATCGCAAGTAAGTTAAAAAATAAAATTATGTAATTGTACATAAAGACACAGTCATTAAACGTTCAAGATGAATTATAACATAAATTCTGTATTTATTTGACATGCTTTGAGTTACAATGACTTTTGTCTTCAATGGTCCATGTTACACAAATTCACAATAATAATTTATTATTCCACGTACAGTCGGTAACAAAAGTGTCCGAACACTAGCGAAAATTCCTATGTAAAAAAAGTACAGTTCATACGGTTTTGTTAAAAAAATCCTTGTCGAATCCTGTTCTTAGTCAGTCTAAAAACATGATTCGATGAGGATTTATTTAACAGAACCGTATGAAGTGTACTTTTTTTTTAGATAGGAATTTTTGCTAGTGTTCGGACACTTTTGTTACCGACTGTATATGGACAAAGTCCATGCCTTCAGCGGAATTCGAACCCGGGTACTGAAGTTCCAGAAGGCAGCTCTCTACCGACCGGATGAATGGATGTTGGGTTTTACGTCGCACTAATGCTGCAGAGATGGGCAATTAGCGACGGTCTGGGACACACCCCTAGAGGTGGTCCGGAGACATGCCATCACAATTTTGATCCTATACGGAAGGGATGGCTCTCCCGCTTCCTCTACCGACCGAAGTAAATTAGATATTTCCAAAAAAATTAATTTTTATCTTAGTTGAATTGAGTGGATTTTACATCGCACTAAAGCTACGCAGCGGCCAATTGACGATTGTCTGGGAAATTAATTTTACAGAAATGTTATCTCAAGCCAGGTCAAATATTTGTGACGTATGTTCATATAACGATAAATATAAATAATAATTTAAAAATCTCTGTCATTTAAACTACAGAAAATTATGTTGGTATAATGAAATGTAACGCAGCATTTGAAATTTATTTACTCACAAAGCGTTTGCTATTTATGGTGTTTGCTTACAAACTCAGATTTTGGAGTTTATGATGCTTGCTTACAAAGCGGGTCATAACAATGTATGCTCTTTGCTTATGTGTCCCGAAATAATGTTCGTTTCAGTATTTACTTACAAAGTAGGTTTTTACAATTTATGGTATTTGCTTACCGTTATTGAGCGGCACAACCTCAAAGGATGATTCGTATTTCGTCGAAAATAGCCCACAAGTAAACTCTAATGTAAAGTTAGTCAACCTAACCCAATGCATAACGATTTATCATAACGATTAAAAAACATTATATCGCCTGAAATTAATAATCCAGATAATCAATTAATTCATTAGATATTCTAAAAATTTCCAAGTCAATATAAATAGTATTCTGTAATTATATCATCTACATAAATAAAGATAAATATATGTGTGTGTATCTGTCTGTGTATATGTGTGTCTGCCTGTGCTCTGGTGCTCACACTATACTGAGCTACAAAACTTGGCAGATGGATACATGGGACCCCATAGGTGTGCACCTCATCGAGATTTTTTCGAATTTCGAGTTTGAATTATTATTATTATTACTATTATTATTATTTTAATTTTAAATATTGGATTTTATGTTTCATTTTTCTAAAATTTATTCTTTCATTTTAATCTTTTGCGTATCTTAGTAACGGCTATTACGCTATTTATTTTTTATTTATTTAATTCATTCATTTGAAGGCAAAATCTTCTTCTTTTTTTTTTTTTTTTATTTATTGTATTTATTGAAAACCAAATGGTAGTGCAATAGAAAAAAAAAGTATATTAAATTTGAAATTTAAAAATGTATTTATAACAGTTTTTTTTATGCATTATTCTTACAGTGTAACAACTTTTTATTTTTCATTTTTTCAAATTAATTTCTTTGAAAAAAATAATCTTTCTCTCTCTCTCTCTCTCTCTCTCTCTCTCTTTTTTTTTTTTAATTTATATTATTTATCGGGTAAAAAGTGGTAATATATAGTAGAAAGGATTAAACTGATTACAATTTAAGTTTAATTAAAATTTATTTATTTTTTATTTATTTAATTCTTTTTAAAAGAGGGCCGCGGTAGCCCAGTCGGTAGAGCGCCGGCCTCGCAATTGGAAGATTGCGGGTTCGGTACTCGAACCGGCCAAAGACCGTCGTGTACACTAATGGTGGCTGGTGCACGTAAAATCTGTCGTGGCCGCAATGTCACCGAAGCGGGAGAGCCATCCCTTCCGTGGAGGATCAAAGTTACGATGGCATGTCTCCGGACCACCTCCAGGGGTGAGTCACAGACCGTCGCCAATTGCCCATCTGCGCAGAACTAGTGCGACGTAAAAACTAACCAACCAACCTTTTAAAAGAAAATATACTGTTTATTTATTTATTGTATTGGTCGGGATAAATCGTAAAACAGTGTAAAGAGCAGGGGCTTTAAAATACATCGTTCAATATCTAAAATATTTAACAGATTCTGAGATACAGTCATCTTTAAAATCGTATTTCTTAAAAAATAGCCAATCCATCTGTCGTCGATGAATATCCAAGTTATAGTGCCCAGGGAAGATCTTTCTGCAGGCAGTTGGAACCTGGACCTGATATAGTGCGGGCATATAAAAAGTTGCCTTAGGCACCGTGTACCCGAAGCCAGGTTTAGAGCGATTTCAATGTAGGTTTTTTTTTTTTTTTTTTTTTTTTTTTTAAATGATGTAAAATAAACAATAATTAGTGACTGAATTCTTTTGAAAATTCATTTAAATCTAGTGACCAGCGAAGCGGCGGTAGCCTGCTAGTCAACTATAAATACAGATTATCGATAAATGTAGGGGAGATCGGGGTAAAATTTACCACTTCTGTAAATTTTAAGTGCTTACTCATAAAGTAACGATTTTTGGCTGTTGAAAATATTTGTGTATATTACCTATATATTGGGGTTCATATTGCACTATGTCAAAAATAATAATAGCGTTCACTTTTTTTAATATATTTTTTTAATAGCAATTGACAAAGTATTTTACCCCAAGACCGGAGTAAAATCGTCCATGGCACGAGGCACTATGGACCACAGGTAAAATTTAAAACGTATATTAATGTAGTGTGTTTTTTAATAGTACAAAATGTAGAATACCTTATATTTGTTTATTTATGTCTTAGATTCAAACAAATAATTTAATATTAATGAACATTCAAAATAGAAAATGATAAACCAAGAGATTTTTGTGTCACTGAAAGTTTACTGTTTTCTTGAGAAGTTATAGGGTCTGGAAGATTCATTATAATATCTCGAAAATTTACAGAAGAATCGTCAACACTCTTAGGAAAAATGTGGATATCTTGATTAGGTTTTCGTTGCATTTATCTCAAAGAAACAGAATTCTTTTTAACAGATTCTTCTTAACAGATTACGATATACACTATTATATGTTATATTATTACTTTTTAATTGCATTTTTTAATACAGTTCGTTTAGTTGTATGATATTTATAAAAATGTAATTATTCAAAAATATATGAATGTTTATTAAAAATAAATAGGAAAAAAAGCTCAAAGTAAATTGCTTATTTATCTTTGAAGATATAATAAATCTAATTAAGGCTAAATCTGAAATTTGTATGTATAATTTATAGATAACACTTCAAAAATGCAGATTTTGTTAATCAGTTTATTGATTCTACATACAATGTTCAACTTAAAAAAGCATTTATGTCAGAGAATTAGGGTAAAATTGGCCATGGTCCATTGTTTGAGCAAGCAACAAAGACCAATTGTTTGGTGTATTTTTCCAAGAACAAAATTTAACTTTTATTTTTAGTTTAGGGTCTGTAACTCTGAACGCTCTTAAATTTATGACCTCTTTTTAGAAAGAATGATATGTGAAGGAAATATAAGAATTTCTATATAAATTCAAATCATATATTCCAAAAAGTAACGCGACATAACTAAAAATTAGTTTATACTATTTTAAACGGAAAGATTGTATTTATTTATTACAAAAATGAATATTCAGAAGTATGGTTATCAAAGTTTCTCTATAAAAGCCAAAATAATTCATTCATATGTAAATATATTTTTAAATAATATAAATATTAAAATATATTTTAAAACATATAACATAATTTCGAACATTCAAATATTTCCTTAATATATCAGTTACTTAATTGATACGATAAAGTTAGCAAAATGTTTCCTATGCGTCATTATTAAATGATTTTTAAAAGTTAGTATTGTGAATGCAGAAAATAAATGTCAATCACATGATGCAGAATCTACACATTTTATTATAATATTAATGCAAAAAATACTTTCGTTCTTGTTCTTTATTATTTTATATTTTATGAAATATAACACTTATTTATTGTAACATAAATAATATTTTACTTTCAAAACACAACAATTACAACTTTTAAGCATATAAATATAGAGCGGTGTTTTAGGAATTATTTAAATGTTTATTTTAAGCATAATGTTGCATTAGTATTGGACGTCCTTGTAGGTCAGAGAAAAAAAGAGACTTAATTTCATCACATTATTGAAAAGCATAATACTTTTATTATTTAATAAAACATTGCAGATTATGAAGCATGTGAAAAAACAAATGATAAATATTTTATAAATATTTTATAAATAGGTATTTTAATAGATTCAGGAAACAAAACTTATTTAACTTATATCTAACTGTTAATAAGGCATTTATGTAATGCTACCTACTTTGTATAATATTATATAAATGCATTAAAATATCTCTTTTCAATCCCCGAGCAAGATAGGACAACTTAACAAAGAATGTGTTACGGATGTGATTATATTTTGATTTGCACAGATATCCGAAATATTTCACATGTCATATTATTAAGGAATTTTCTGTAGAGTTAGAATTAGAAATACGTAAAATATTTCCAATCTAATAAGCAAGCTTTGTATTTACCCTATCTAATAAGCAGTCAGACAAAATATTTATCTCCCATCGTCTCTATCTCCTGTATGTGCCAAAATAAATATTTCTCTGGTCAGATATGGTAGGGAAAATGATTTTATCGGCTTGAATACATGTTTATTGTAACTGACATTTCCTTTTATTTGACCATCACTCTGCAATGGAACATGTAGCATAGAATTGTGTATTTTCAAGCACCATTAAAGAAAAGAGAACATTTACAGAATTATAATCTTTAGAAATATCGAAAGTATGACTTTATGTAAGTATAAAAATAATTAACTTCAGCTTAATATATTTGTAAATCAAAATTATACTAAGTTTTATATTTAGCAATTTCTGAATATTATCTACGGTAATAATAATAATAATAATAATAATAATAATAAAGATGTTTCATGCATAAGAACTTAGAAGAAAAAAATAACACAATATTTATATTTGACTATAAAACTCGAACAGAAACTCGAACAGTTTGTGTATTTTAACTGTATTGTTTGGAGTAATAATAGAAATATGTGCATTTATATAAGTGTAATAAAAGTTTTTTTTTTTTTTTTGAGGCATACATTATTAAAACGTATTCATTCGGAAAAAATTATGTTACAAATGTACAAAACAACAACAACAATAATAATAATAATATTACTTACAAACTTTGAATAAACACCATAAAATGTAAGTAATATTTTTTACAACGCCAGTTTTGGGGTGCTTTTTTATTAAATAATAATAATATACATTTTGTTTTTAATATACTTACCCAGCAAAACTTATACTGATGGGAACGTTATGGTCTACAGCTGGCATCATGCAGTTGCCATTAATCGCAGGTTGGCTCAAGCAGTGGGCCGTTTGTGGCTGCCAGAAGCGATGGTTGATGGTAGCAAAAAGGGTGGTGGCATTGAAGAGGAATTAATACAGCTGGCCTTATGCAGGCTAAATGTACAGGGCCAACAGCATATTAGCCTCATTGTGGCCGCAATCGAGAGGGTGGTTGTACGAACCATCTCTGGCAAAATACATAAATATAAAACAGGGCACTGCATTAAACTTCCGCTGATTTGAATTTTCTCGTATTTCGCGCGTCATAAAGTTTCTTGTACAGCATCCAACGAAGTCGTTATTTCTTACGATGGTTTAATAGTAAGTAATTTAATATTTAATTTGTTTTTGATATTTGTGCTTAAATATTATTTTTAAAAGTTTTTTATTCTAAGACTGTAATGAGAATTTTGGGATTTCAAAAATAACGTATTAAGTTAATCCGTTTTCATAAAAAAAAAAAAAAAAAAAAAAAAAAAAAAAAAAAAAAAAATCAATTCAATTTTTATTTCCATGACAAAAGTTTCTGCAGAAATACTTCGTTGTAAGTGGTAAAATTTTAATAACGTATTTAAATTCATTAATTTTTTTAAGGTATATAATTTTATTTTACTCAGTTGAATACAAATATTTTGCTTAATTATCTAATATATCTTATATGAATATAATACTTTCCGTATTTATATAGAAATCATTTATTATTTTATAAAGAAATTTCATTCGTTTCTTATGATTTAGGATTTTCAGTTCAGGGATTAAAGGTACTACATGTGTTAAAAAAAAAGTTCTTAAGCAATAGTAAAATACTGTTTTGTTTTAATTATAAAAAATGTGTTTATGAAGTAACAGTCAACAGATTGCATCCACTATCTTCTTTTAAAAAAATGCATAATATTGTAAAACAACAATAACTTAATTAATTAAACATTTTATTCTTTTTCTATTAAAAAATAATGGTAATTACTCAAGAGAAAGAAAAAAATCTATTTTTATTTATTTATTTTAATAGCAATCATTTAAATAATTATATACAGAGACAAAAGTTTTATTATTTATACTATAACAATTCTTGACAACCTTTAACCTATAAATCGCACTTTTTTTTATATATTATTAATATCTTTAATTTTATAGAGTTAATAAACGGTAAGTTCCATCTGAGATCTGTATTTAACGTTACCATTTTGATTATATATTATCTTTATAGAGACCAATATTAGAAAAAAATATTATCTATATCAGAAATTTAATAGAACACATATATATACTCTATAACAAAAAAAGTAACGCACCAAGAAGGAGTAATGCAAACTGGAGACAAATTGACATACATAGAGGTTTTGATGGAATCAGTCACCAATTCAACATTATCGTCGATCCTACGTGCAACTGGTACTTTAGTGACTTCAAATACCCTTGATAGGCGGCTCAGTGAAAAGGGGTTGAGCTCAGTACCCGGATCTCTCTTCCACTGAGGACGTTTGGAGCGTCATAGAAAGGGTCCTACAACCAGCTCGGGATTTTACCAATCTTACGCAACAATTGGACAGAATCTGGCACGAAACTTCACAGGAGCACATCTGCCAACTCTATCAATTAATGCCAAGCCGAATAACTGCGTACATAAGGGCCGGAAGTGGACCAAAGTGTTATTGAATTGTTTACTTTGTCAGGCCCTTTCTCTTGATTAAATCATTCAAATTTTCTGAAACTGTAATCAATTGTTTTTCTTTACATGTATATCACATCTACCAATTTTTGTCCCATTCGAACCACCCATTCCACCCCATCCACCACTTCTTCTTTGTGCGTCTTTTTTTTTTTTTTTTTTTTTTTTTGTGTGTTTGTTATAGAGTATATATATATATATATATATATATATATATATATATATATATATACTCTATATGTATAATGAGAAACTGAGCAGAATCCACTTAGGCCAAATAGTTTGCAATGCTAAACCAATATTGGCTTTCTGTTAGAATTATGAGGTTAAAAAAAAAAGTGTTATCATTAAATATAAAAACAAAATATTGCATATTTTTGGTAATAGTTTGTATTACACTGCAACAGAAAAAAATAAAACACCGTAATTAGAGTACTCAATGAACAATACTCTTGTTAGAATATTTAAGTTATCCTTTTTAAAATTTCGTGTTATGAAGTTCTTATTTTTAATAAAATTTTAAGGATGTAATAGAATCGGATATTATTTAAACTTACATTAACATTCAATAATTATTAACATTTAACAATTCTATAGTAATATTTTTGTTCATTTCTTAAATAATATTAAAAAGAAAGAAATGACAATATTTAATTCGTTTTATGATTTTAAATTACAAGGAAATAAAAAGAAAAATAGAAAAAGAAAACTTAGATGATAGTAATTGAGTAAAATGATTTTATTAAATAAATATTCATTTCATTTTAATTTCAATTCAATAAATAACTTTCTGGAAAAATGAAAAACGATGAAATTTGTAAAAACTTGTTATTAATTACTAAACTCATTCAACAATTCTAAGCCAAAATTTGACGTTTTCTCATTTTTCTTTCAGAATCATTTTCAAATAGCATTTTGTTGGGAAAATCCATTTCTTTTTTCAGAGCTAACAATTTTAAACTATCTATCAAATTTATGAAGTTTTCTAGGAAATCCTTCTTTCTCGGCAAAGAGAAGAGTTTACCTACAACGTGATCGACAAGTCATTTCTATAATGAATAGAAAACGTCTCCCAAGAGATTAAGCTAAATTATAATGCAATTTATCTTGCCTTTATTCTCTCAAGCGTAGAAGCTAAATTCTTTCTCTCATTTTTTTGTCACTTGGAATGTAGAAAGACGTCTTGGAAGCTTACAACTGCAACCTCATAATTGACATAAACTAATTTAGGTAATAGAAAATTAAGTGAAATTCAGATCTGAAAAGAGATTTTACGCGTTTAATTTGTTTTTCGACTTAATGAAAATTAATTGTTAGTGAATAATGCAACGAGGAAAAAAATAGAGCTTGCTCAAATTAAATTAAAAAAATAAATGAAAGATTATTATATTTATTGTACGCTCTCGTATTTTAATAGAATAAATATCTCTTGAAGAATTTCAAAGTATCTAGTTGAGGGAAGTAATTATGTGAGATTGAGTTTTCCTTGTAATTTCGTTTCTAATTTCACATGTCGTAATGAGATTCACTCGCTAAGTAAAGTAATTCAATCACAGCATTAAAATATATAATGAATAAATAACTAGACTTGAAGTAGAAAAGAAATAGCAATATTTACACACCGTTAAAAACGCCAGTGAGAATTGGGGAAAGAGGAGAGCCCATGGCTAAACCTTCAGATTTTTGGTAAATTTGCCTTGAAAATTAAAGGTAGTTTGAAATAAACAAGTACGGGTAAGAGAAACTAATTCTTGGATTTCAAAGCTTGTGTAATTAAATTTCTTTATTCTCTTTTCTAGACAGGAAGTTCGCAACTAAGCTGGACATTAGTGAAAAGTCATTTCACATCAAATGGAACCATAGTGAGGTTTGTGTAATGGAAATTACGAATAATTTTGGCAAAGCTGATGGAGTTTTTCACAGTGTAGGTGTTGGCAGAGAGTAAAGGAGAAAACATACTTGTAAGAAATTTAGCTAAACGATAAGAAGACATACCAATACTAGAAACAGTCGGAGGAAATGGGACCCAATGGTTTTGGGCTTTATGAACTTCAAGGAGGGCATAAAATCTAGCAAATTTGGATATAGATGGAATGAGAGAAGCTTTGGTGGAGTCAAACAGCAAAGGGCAAGACTTAACAGATGATTTAATTTTGCTTAATTTTTGTGTAGATGGGTCGCGAGAAAGATGAGTATATGGGCCAGAATTAATTATGTTGGTGACACTTTAAACGTAATGAGTTTTATCCAGAATGAAAGTTTGTCCTCCCTTAACAGCCTTCGTAATGATAATATTGTCATGAGTTTTCAGATTTTCCCAGGCACTTTTCTCGGCAGGACTGTGGTTAAATTTGAAGTTGTTGGAATTAAAATTAGCGTTGGAAAGGATAAGATGACAAAGGTTTTCTTTCTGAGATTCTGTAAGGAGTGAGTTTCTTCAATTGGAGCTATTAAATGGGGAAAAGAAGTAGGTTTAGAAATCGCAAAATTAGAATTCAATTTAAAAACAGAGTACTGAATTTTAGAAACCTTTACACTGGAAAGGTTAACGATTGCATTTTGGTTAACAGTAAGGAGTTCATTAGAATGAGATGGCTTCTGCGAAATTAAAAGTCGATCAAATTTATATTGTAGAGTTTTTGAATGCTTTTGAGAAAGGTTTTCATCATGAATCCACGAATTAATATCAATAGACGTAAAATTGGGAAGACAAGAAGCAAACTTAAATGAAGACCCATAAATATTTTTCTATATTGACAATATGAAGACGTGTATCCTTTATGACAGCATAAAGAATGTTGAAATGATATCGGAGAGCAGCTTTGTTAACAAATGTGGAACCAATAATGTTGCATTTAAGTTGAATAAAACGTAGATTAATACGTTGTCTCTTGCACTGAACAAGGGATTTTAAAAGATAAAGGGAACGTAATTTCTTGGTACGTAACCAGTAGAAGCGATTAATAAGATTTTTCATTATAGAATGACTGACAAAGGGCAAAGTTAAAGAAAAATTGCTGATCCAATCTTCCCCTGGTATGAGGCTTCTCAGATTATCGCAATATAAAGAGCAAAGAATCCAAATAACAACAAAGACCGTTTAAGCTCAATAGAATAAATAACTAGACTTGACGTAGAAAAGACAGGAAGGTCATTATAATATCACAATATTTACACAACGTTAAAAACGCGAATGTAAAAACTGATAAGCGCAGACTGCAATTTCGGTAGCGTAAAGTGTACCGTCATCAGTGCAGAATGACCAAGAGGATTATTCCTCATATATAAAGATAAGGAAGCAGATTAACAGTCAGAGTAGCAACCAATAGGAATTAAGAAAAACTGGAGCTGTGAGCCAATAGGAATTTTGGATGATGAAAGCTATGTAAAATTAAGAATATGTGGATTTTATGTAATTTTTCCGACAATCCGAGACAGAGGGTACAGCAAAATCCCAATTAATGATATTTTTATGATTTTTATACATATGGAAAGCTTCTAGAAAATTGAGTTCATGGAAGTGTTTTGGCTGAAAGATTATTTTAGCTGAATTAAAGTTGAAATTATGATTATTTTCCCAACAATACTTAACAATGGCCGATTTTTTAGTTTCCTGTTTCTGAGTATAACTCATATGTTATTTAAGGCGAAACTTGAATTTACATTTTGTTTGACCAATATATGATTGGCCACATTGGGAAGGAATACTATATATACCCCAAGAGTTATGTGTATTAATTAGTCAAGAAAGGGCTAATTTATTTATGGGCGAAAAAATTATTTTAAAGTTATGTTGTTTAAGAACTTTAGGTATGGCAAAACTAGATTTAGGGTTAAAAGACAAAACCGTACTGATGCTGGAAGAGGACTTAGACGTACAAGTACGAGAAAATGCGGATTTTGTTCAGGATCCGAACAACTGTTAAGGGAACGATTGACAAAAATATAAAAAGCTGCCACTTTCTTGGTAGGTGGATGACATGAACGAGCATGAGGTAATGAAACAGCAAAATTTTTACGATAAACGGTAATTCAAAAACCTTTGCCAGTGCGAGAGACCAGTGTATCAAGGAAAGGGACTGAACCATCATTTTCAATTTCGTATGTAAATTGGATGTTATTCTCAAGTAAATTTATGATGTCTAATACATTATCGATATTGTGCCGAGAAGTGTTGATCGGAGTGAAAGTGTCATCCACATAACGAGTCCAAAATGGAAAAGATAATTTTTCAGTCAGAGAATTTTCAAAATAATGCATGTTAATGTCAGCGAGAATTGGTGAAAGAAGAGAGCCCATGACTAAACCTTCAGATTGTTGGTAAAATTTGCCTTGAAAAATAAAGGTAGTTTGAGATAAACAAGTACGGGTAAGAGAAATTAATTCTTGGATTTCAAAGCTTGCACTGTAAAAAATAGGTTCTTAAAAATAAGTATATATTGTCTCAAAATAGCCCCGAAACAATATATACTTAAATTTGAAAACCCATGTACTCATTTTTGAGTATATTGACATGCTTAAAAATGGGGTTGACCAATAAGAATCCCGATATCTCCATGTTTGACGCGTCAATGTACTCAAAAATGAGTGCACGGGTTTTCAAATTCAAGTATATATTGTTTCGGAGCTATTTTGAGACAATATATACTTATTTTTAAGAACCTATTTTTTACAGGGTGTGTAGTGAAATTCTTTTAATCTCTTTTCTAGACAGGAGATGGCGCCACTAATTGGAACATTATTGAAAAGTGATTTTACATCAAAAGAAACCATTGTGAGGATTGTATCATGGAAACACGGATTATGGAAATTACGAATAATTTTGGCAAAGCTGGTGGACAGGTGGAGTTTTTCAGAGTGTGGGTGTTGTCAAAAAAGGAGAAAAAATACTTGTAAGAAATTTAGAATACTTGATAGATACTTGTGTTCAACTATTTATATAAAGGTTGAATTATAATAAATGCAAGCTATATTTTATTATATACTATACCGTGTTGCTAAATAGTATTTATAAACGTTTTTTCGGTAAATCAGATAAGATTGGCGAAATCAAATTTAAGTAAATTATATTTTTTCGCTTATTTTGTTTCACCACTCTTTTCGTATTTTATTTTATTTTTTTCAAACCTGTAAAGTAGATTTTAAAAATGTAAATGCCCTAAATAGAACTTTACCGATAATTAATAATCTTGGCTTCAAATTTTTTGTTGCAAACTACATTTACTTCTCGAATCGTTGATACAAACTTTCAATGCTATCTATAAGTATTTGATAATTTTTCTAACTTTTAATCCTTTTTCCCGATCCTTTATGTAATATAAAATTGGTTTACCTTCTATCAAAATGTTACATTCCCACTTTTTTAAGTACGATAAATGAAATATATATATATAAAGATAAAGCATATTTTTAACTGTTTTTAATTAGTTTTGGAAATAAAGAACTTGAGAAAGTGCTACGTTTATTTATAAAACTGTAATCTAAAAATTTAAAACTTAACGATATGCAACAATATACAATAGTAAGGTTAAACAACTTTTTTTCCAAAGATGTTATTTTTAATGAATTTTAGTTTTTATAGATTTCATGACAAGAAATATCTATTTAGCATTTAAAAAAATAATATATTTTACTCTAAAACTGTTTAAAAAATTGTAAATATAAATAAAAATAAAAATACATATATATATGTAAATAATGTTCATAAATGTAAATAAATGTTCATAAATATAAATAATGTTCATAAATGTAAATAAATTTTCATAAATGTAAATAAAAAAATATAAGCATATAATATTCGTAAAAAAAAAAAAAAAAAAAAAAAAAAAAAAATGCAAATTCAATAAAAACAATTCACACTTTGAAGTTTTTTCTTAAATATTTGCATTTAATTATTAAATATGCACACCTTAATTTAATGACAATATTCATTTATATTTTGGCAAAATTTATAAGATATTTTTAGAGTCTAAGAAGGTAGTTTTTAAAGACATCTTAGAATAAAGGAGGAAAGTTTAAAAATTGATATTATAGATACGTAAAATTTGGATAACAATTTTGTGCAGAAACATGGGTTAATTTTTTTTAAATACACAATATTTTGAATTGGTGTGTAATGAGACAAGGTTAAAAATTCAAATTAACTTAATTAGAAGAATAAAGTAATTTTAATGTCCATTTTTATTTATTCTTTTGTGTTTTTGGTTAGATAAGATAAGCTTTTTTTTTTTTTTTTTTAACAATCTAATAAAAATAATTTCAAATTAATTTTTTTTTTTTTTTTTTTTTTTTTTTTTTTACACTTAATTAATAATAATATTATTATTATTTTTTTTTTACAACGATGCATGTGCAGTGAAAATACTTTAAATACATAAGGGTTGAGTATGAATTAAACAGTAAATAATATGGTTCTACCATTTTAAATTTCAATCAAATTTAAACATTTCTGGTTTTTTATTATTTATTATTTTAATTTATTTTACAGATAAAAACATATACGTTTGCTCTCTAATAAAGTAATATATAAATAAATCTTGTTAGACTATCTATCTAGAAGACCTATAAAATTTATTTGAAGGTTAAAAATCATGAAATTCATTTTTCTTGTCGGCAGAAATAACACTGCTCTGCAAAAAAAAAAAATCGAGTTCTGATACCATCATTGTTGATTCTTAAATAAAATGGCCACCTGAATCTGAATATGACTCCCATTTTGCATAGTCACCCCCCGTTTTCTAGAAACAGCATCACTTCCCGCAATTTTTTCCCCTGTTCGATAATTTTATGACCACGAATTTGATTTGAAGAATGAAAAACATTTAATTTAACACATAAAAAGAAAAACATATAAAGTTTAAAAAATAACATTAATAACAGTTAAAAAATATATGAGATATATAATACATAATTTCAGCGGTAAATCCGTCCAAAAATTTTCCCTTGTCGCAAATGTCCATGTTTTAGAATTTTCCAACTCTGTAGCCACCCAGAAGATATTTATCGGTTTAAATAATCCCCCCCCCCCTCCTAAAAATCAAACTTATAGCCATAAAATCGCTGAAAAATGATCAAAATAGGGGAGCGTACCTAAAAAAAGTTGGGTTATAGGGCAAACTGGGCGTCATATTCGGATTCAGGAGGTCATTTTACATAAAAATATGCTGAAATGGTGTCGGAAGCAATTTGCATGCCGACAATGTAATTAGACAAACTCAGGCAATTTTTTCAAAATTACTTTTTTTATTACAAAGATTATTATTTTACAAATATAGTGAAATTTTTCATATTCCGTCCATAATGAAATAATCTTTAATTATGACTTATATATTGCCAAGTGAGGCTTTTTTTTCTTTTTTAGAATTTGTGAGCTTATTTTGCTATGTAACATTCCGATAAGTTCATATGGATATAGATTATTTTCCGCTTAAATGCTTATGAAGTGAAAATTTCTGATTGAAAAAAGTATACAGTTTAGCATTTTAAAGTTCATGAAAGTTTATTTTTTATTTTTTACTTTCTCGAGCTTATTATTAATCTAGATCCACAGTACAGTAACATAAAAAATCATGTACAAAAATTAAATTTTATGCCTTAGAAATCTTTTGTTTCATTGTTCAGATTGTGAAAAAAAAAAAAAAAAAAAAAAAAAAAAACAACTATAAAAATAAAATTTGAGCTTTCATCTTATACATATACATAAACTCAATCTATATCGAACTTAAATTATATCTTAAAAATTTTAATATTTTCTGGTTATAGTTAGAAATAGGCATATTTTAATTATGAAATAAATCAAGAATTCTATAATAAAAAGCATCATAGAAAATTTACACCTAATTTATTGAAATACTGTTTCTGAATTATTCTCTTTTTCTTTTCGATTCCTTTATTTTTATTAATAAAAAATATTTCTGAAAATATAATTCTTTACTTTATCTGTATGAATTATAATCATTTCAGCCTTCAACTGGATTTAATTGATAATTTTTTTTAAACCGTAAAATACATGAAATATGATTAGGAAGGAAATTAGAAAGGTAAATGTGTAATGAAATCATGAAAAAGGAAAAACTATTTGTCTTTCCTTCATACTTTTTATAAAATAAGAAAACTTTTATAAAATTAATGAATTTGTAAAAAGAAAGAACATCAATCGAAGAATGTAAACTTAAATAAAGAACAAGTATTGATTTATGTTATTAAAAATGAAAAATATCATTCCTTATCTATGATTTATTTACTTATTTATTATTATTATTATTATTATTATTATTTTATTATTATTATTTTATTATTATTTATTTGGTACTACACATATCTTACAATTTATATAAAAAAAAAGTAATGTTAAAGATTAAAAAGAAAAAAAAAAAAAAAAAACTTCATGTGAAAGAGTTGAAAAATTTTATAGTTACCGAAAAATATATAAAATTTCATAATTATTATAAAAAGTCAGAAAAGAATGAGACATCGTCAAAGGCAATGTATTTTTTCTTAATATCACGACTTTCTGGTCCATTTTTCAAGTTATCTTAGAACGAACATGTACATTAATATATATGTATATATATATTGTGAGGTATAGCAAAGTTAGCTACAATTAAAATTCGCACTTTACGAGTAAAACGTGAATGTGAAGAATTTAGGATTCGGCTGATCAATAGAGTTAGTTCCTGGGTTGAACGAAATTGTAATATGTTAATTTTATAAAGTATTTTGGAAATAAACTGTATAAAAGGAGAAGGAAGATTGCTTTTGAGAGTTAGTTGGAAGGAGAGTAAGAGAGTAAGTTGGAAAGAGAGTGAGTTGGAGGGGAGTTAGTAGAAGGTTAGTTGGAAGTAAGTGAGTGGGAAGTTGGCTGTTAGCGGCTATAGCAGGAGATAGTAATTCGAGTAGTATTGTGGTGTCAGAGAATCCTCCCACGTACGAAAGATTACTGAGCCGCGAGGGTGAATGAAGTTAAATGTAGTAGTTAAAATTATTTGTGGTTAATTAAGTAAAGTTAAAAGTATTTAAGAAGGCTGCCCATTGAAATTTATAAAGATATTAAATATAATTATAGTCCAACGCCCACCTTTTTATTTAAGCTCAAAATAAAAGCTCATTTATTTTATAAATCTGACTTTGTCATTTCTTCATAAATTTATTAAGTAAGTTTCAGCTTCACCTAAGTTAAATGAGCATGGCGACGACAAATCATTTGTCACACTGGCGCCCAAATAAAGTCGACCCCCCCCCCCGAGCAAGTATTTTTTGACGGCACCACGAGTGTGCTTCAATTTTTTGAGAAGCTTGAATATTTTTTTAACTTTTACAAAATTGATGTATCCGAAAAATATGGTTGGTTAAAATTTTCCTTAAAAGGAGAACCGAGACAGTGGCATAAATTAATCGCCTGCCATTCACTTGGGCCAAATCCAACCTATGACGATTTAAAAAGTAAAGTGATAAGTCTTTTTGCCACTCGGTATGACAGACTAAGATTGCAACATGACCGTTCCCTCCCCCTTCAAGAACGTCAGTGGGAAGCAGTAATAAAACCAGTGGAAAAAACACAACAAGTTATTCAGTCGCAAGAAGTAAGCTCGAGTACATTAAATCACCCTAAAACTGGTGAGGAAAACTTTATTTCTAGTGAGAAAAGCCAAATGCAGTTTGAACCAAACGAGCAAACTTCGCTTTCAAATAGCGATACAGACGAATCTACGTCTGTTATTTAGCCTTTGGCTACGGATAAAAAATCCGATAAAATATCTAGTGTCGCGACGGCGGTTGAAAAGGAAAATCCAATTGAAATAACTGTGGTCACTGAAACTGTTAAACCGAGTGAAAGTGTAAAATCAGTAAATGATTCGGTTAATCTTGGTAACCCACCTTTAGATAACAAATATTTTCGATGAGAAATTGCACGTAACTAGTCAATATGACCCGCCGGCTAAACTTAAAGAAAATGAGGTTATTTTAAAGACGGTAATTTCAAACGTGCATTTAACCTCTTGTGAAGTTTCTAGAAAGTCTAGCAGCCCTGCATTCGAAAGCACGGAGCGAACGCAGTCCTCTGTGGTAACCATGGGCAGTGACAAGGTGACGGGCTCGAAAACCCATCAACACAAGGCCCAGATTCCGGCTGCAACACCTCCTCCGAACTGTTACAAGGTTCCGGGTGCAAAAACCCCTCCGGAGCGTGACCGGGAGCCAGGCTCGAATTCCTCTCGGGGCAACGGCCTTGCAGCGTCTGACCATTATCTGCAAGCAGCGGCTCCGCAGGCCTGTCTGAACCGCATCTCTAATTTTGCTGATTTCAAGGATGCCCGGACATTCTGTCATGTCGTATCGTTCAGTATATTATTTTTTCTCAAGTATTGGTCTATCAGAGCAGTTATAAAATCTAGGACATGTATTAAAGCCTTCTGGACTTTCAACCATCAGCTAAAAGCCATGAACTTTTTAAAATTCCAAAATGTAAAATTTAAACTTGGAGCATGAACTTTCAACTCCCGAAATTTCATGTTTTGATTACATGTCATAATTTTTTTCTGTTATATAATATATTCATATATGTACTTTAATGTTTTTATTCATAGCCATCGACAGCAGAAATTAGTACGATAATTTTTTTTTCTCTTCTTTGTATACATTTCCCCCTCTTTAGTTTTGTGAATAATCTATATGTATGTACGTTAATGTTTTTTGTTTTTTAGCCATCACCTGCAGTGATTAGTACGATAAATTTTCTTACCTTTTGTATATAAATTTTCTCTCTAGTTTTTTGACATGATCTATATGTACATACTCTAATATTTTTCTATTTTGTAGCCGTCCACGCCAGTTTGATACAAAAAAAAACTTTTTGAAGTATTTTGTATATATTCCTTATCTATATTTCTCTCAATGTCTTATAAATTGTATAAAATGAAATTTGATAAATTGTATAAAATGAATATTTCTTGCTGTAAACTCTTGTATGCTAAACTAAAAGTTTAATGTATGTATATATTAATATGGGGTTAAAATAATTTTTTTTTCTTCGCTATTTTGCATGTAAATTCGCGTTTAACAACTAACCTTAATCCACTAACAATTTAGTTTTTTCCGTATGCAAATAGCTAGGTGAAAATATTGCTTATCTATAAAATTAATGTCATTTATCTCTATACAAGCTGTAGTGTACCTTCTATTTTGATTTATACGTTCAAAAGAATTTTGTATTTTAGAAGTCCTCTGATTCAAACTTTCCGTACAGACGTTAAATCTGAAAATCCAGGCTGATTTCTTCAAATTGTTTCTTTTCAAATGAAAAAGGAGGTAGTTTTGGACATCTGCCAGCTGTTTGTCTTTGCTGAAAGTAGAAGGTGTTTTTTTGGAAGCGTGCCAACAGCGGATCTCTTTCAAGATACATCTGATAGTGAATAAGTGGAAATTTTTGGATAAACTCTTCAGATGTCTCCAGACATTTCAAGATTTTGTGTTTAATAAAATTATTATGTTACAAGTTAAATTGAATAATGATCGCACTTTTTATTTAAGCGATCCTTTTCTACTAAATTTTTTTCTAAATTAATGAAATTTTTCTCCTTTCCATGTAAGGAAAGTTGATCTGTAATTACCCTCTGTATCGTTGGACTTTAAACTAAGTTTAGTGCATAGAGTTTTCTGTCGTAAAACACCTCAGATGGAGCTTAAAAAATATTTTTATCATAAATTTTTCCTGAGTGGACAGTTTTTAAGCTCGGCACTCTTACTTTTTTTCACTATTAGATTTTTAAAAAGCCAATAGTTCTTGTTGGGCAGTTTAACTTAAGTTTTCCCCCCTCTTTTTTTCTAAAGTCTTATGTAGTTTAATTTTAAACAGTAAGTCACTGCAACTAATTTTTATTTGCATAGTAATGCATTAAAATTTTCACGGGTAAAAACCCGTTGTAGATTTTTACGTGAATTTTTTTTCTTTTGGGGAGGAACTGTGAGGTATAGCAAAGTTAGCTACAATTAAAATTCGCACTTTACGAGTAAAACGTGAATGTGAAGAATTTAGGATCCGGCTGATCAATAGAGTTAGTTCCTGGGTTGAACGAAATTGTAATATGTTAATTTTATAAAGTATTTTGGAAAGAAACTGTATAAAAGGAGAAGGAAGATTGCTTTTGAGAGTTAGTTGGAAGGAGAGTAAGAGAGTAAGTTGGAAAGAGAGTGAGTTGGAGGGGAGTTAGTAGAAGGTTAGTTGGAAGTAAGTGAGTGTGAAGTTGGTTTTAGCGGCTATAGCAGGAGATAGTAATTCGAGTAGTATCGTGGTGTCAGGGAATCCTCCCACGTACGAAAGATTACTGAGCCGCGAGGGTGAATGAAGTTAAATGTAGTAGTTAAAATTATTTGTGGTTAATTAAGTAAAGTTAAAAGTATTTAAGAAGGCTGCCCATTGAAATTTATAAAGATATTAAATATAATTATAGTCCAACGCCCACTTTTTTATTTAAGCTCAAAATAAAAGTTCATTTATTTTATAAATCTGACTTTGTCATTTCTTCATAAATTTATTAAGTAATTAAGTAAGTTTCAGCTTCAAGTTAAAGTTAAATAGATATGGCGACAACAGCTAGGTCGTCACAATATATATATATATACTATAAAGTATACTGAACACACGGAAAATATGCTTAATATCTGCTGGCTTAAAATTTTAAATGTAAACAGGATGCGAAAAAATTGAACATTTCTAATGTCAAATTTTAAAAATAATGACTAAAACTGTTATAAAAGAGCAAAAAAGTAAGATACTGTCACAAGAGAGTTCTTGTTGGGTGGTGTGGCTTACGGCCGACTGCATAAACTAGGGTCCTAAGCCTATAGGTAGAATGCCCTCTCTAGGGGTCTTTCTAAGGGGTAGCCCATATCTACGCGAAGTTCAGAGAAAACCACGGAAAATTTTGAACGGCTAGGTAAATGAGCGCTACCTGGAATCGATGGGGTCTGTCACAATAAGGAAATTCCAGTAACAAAGATTTAGAGTATGGCTTCGAATTTCCTTTAACTTAGTATTCATACAACTCGGATAGTTTATTAGTGAATGTATGACATTATTAATGTATTGTTCAATACACAATCAAAATCTGGGCGTTATGTTTTATGAATTTACAAAAAAAGTTTTCACTCGTGCTTTTAAAATGTGTAACATCTTTTGTTAAATATATGAAATTAAATTAAACTCTTTTGTAAGGATACCTTCCAAGTAAAACTACAACTTGTTAAATGTAATACGGATGTAGCGTGCAGATAGATTGATTGCATAAAAGAATGTGTCGATAATCTTCTAAATACAAGTAAATAAACTGTAAAAATATTTTACTGTTGTATGTACTATGGATTTCATCTTCCTTTGCGTAATATTTTTAGATGAAGTAGAAACAACGTTGTTGCTTTAAAAATGTTAAATATATATATGTTTACATAGAAATTTGACAAAAAACACATAATTTATTTTATCCGAAACAAATGTTAATTTTAAATATAACTAATCAGTAAAAATGTATGACCAATTTACCTTTGAATTAATCTGTATTTTACTAAAAATTAACCGTAAAAAATAAAAAACCTAACAAACCAAAATAATAATTATTATTATAAATACACTATTACATCAACATAATTTATACGTGAATAAGATAATCTATAAATTAAAGTTTTTTAACCGGAATTTAGTTCGGAAATCCCTCAACTGTATAACATATTTATTTTTATATATAGTTTTTAATGCAGTGTTGTCAAGCATCCGGTATTTAAAGTATCAGTAGTTTTGAATAGAAACAATCATTTCATTGAATATCGAAAAATCTCTTATAAAATGAGGCGAAAATAACTTTCTGGAAATAATAGTATTAAAATTTCTAGAGATTTGGCAGCTCTGACCAAGTATTTATTTATATACACATTACTGTACAGGGAAGATCCATACAATACATAAAATGTGTAATACGTATGAGTTAAAAAAAAAAAAATCTCAAAATAAGTTGTTTTATAATTATTTTTTATTATTTTTTATTTATTATCATTTTTTCTTTACAAAAATAGCTATATTATTAAAAATAATTAAAAAACAGGGTGTAACATAATTACCTAAATGAAAACCTTATGAGCGAAATGACGGAGATGCAGGATACAATTCCACATTCTAAAAATAATTTTTGGCCTGACTATACAAACAGCTAATAATTATATATTACTGTTATTATTTTTAAATTTATTATGGAAACACTTAAAATCATTAAATAAAAGTTTTTGATGGATTTATAATTGTTAAAATTAATAAACATAATTAAAATAAATCATTAATTCCTATAATCCCTTTCACTTTTACATTTTTCACTATAAAACTCAAATAATTAGTTCTTCGTAAGTTTTAAACTTTAGATACTTATCCTTGGTCGTTAATCCAGTTAATAATATAAAGGCACTGCATGTTATACAAATGTACTCTTGAAGATTGTTACGTAATACAATATAGAAAGATTTTGGCATGTTATGAAAGACTTTTGATTGATAACTGGATGTTGAAAAGGAAAGGGATTAACACGATAAATGAAGTGCTTCTAATTTTATATTACCTAATTTTAACACTTTAATATTATTAGCTGTCAAACAGTGTCTGTAATAATAGGCCAAAGATTAGTATATTCTTAAAAACTTTATATTTTTGCACAATTGGAATTGAAGAATAGATTATTTAAAAAAAAAAATAATATATATATATATATATATATATATATTTAGTTACTTAAATCACATTACTGTATTTCAAAACAATTTAAAATAAGGTTTTTTATTTCAAATAGTTTTGTACCAAGATGTTAGAAACTAGTACATTTATCATTAAAATGGTTAAAATTTAATAATATTTATTAAAGAAAATTTAATTAGAATATCGTTACTGTTATTTTTAAATAATAAGCTGTTAAAATATAAGTTGTTAAATAATATTTCATTTTTGGTAATAACTTATGATGTAATAATACCTTCAGATTTTAATCAAGTTACTTTTTTAAACCCTGATTTTTGAAATATCTTTACCAATACGTTATAAATAAATGTTTCAGAATTATTTTATATACACTTAAATAAATATGTAAAAGACGTTTAAAAATTGAAATCTGACATCAACAATAAAAGTAAGCAAAAATTATAAAAACTTAAGTCGCTTTAAATAATGTCTTATTCTATCTTTTGTAATATGGTCTGCAATAAATAGCACATTTAGTATTAGAAATGTATAGTAAATTAGACGTGTATAATATTTGTTTGAGGGATAAAATTCACAAAATTCCCTCGACTGCAGAAATAGTCAGACAACACCCTAACTATATATATTTTTAATGTTTGTCTCTTTATTAAAAATATGTTATTTATTAAAATAAAGTGGCAATATTTTTATGTTATCTCTTTATTTTAAGACTAGCTGACCCGTCCGGCTTCGCACTGATGAACAAATTTTAGTTAAAGATGGATTGATATGTAAAAAATCAAGAAATATATCAGTTTATATGTTATAGTCAGGCAATATTATTAACTGGAAAATCAAAATATAATTTTACAATAATTTTTTTTAATTAGTTGTTAAATGTTGGCAATTTTTACTTAATGCTATTTATTTATTTATTTATTTCATAAAAAAAAACATTTCTTTACTCATGAATAAAAAATATTGAAAAATAAACCTATGACATGAAAATGTTTTTGATAAAATTGACGTCATAATTGCTTTAATTATTATTTATTTTTTTATTTCGCAAATATATTTAATTTTTTCCATAATTGATTATTATTTTAATAATGTATATTAAAGGAGAAATCAATAATATGAAACAATATTCGTACAATATATACTATTACAGAATCTGGTGTGAAACAACCACACGACTTCCATTACCCACTATTACACGTAATATATACAATTTTTTGGAGATATTACTTGTATTTTTTGAGATTTTCGAGTAAGAGAAACTTGATACACGTATAAAGACACATACAACAGAGTTTGCATAGCGAGTTAAAAAATAAGGGGAAAAAAATAGATAGTTATTTTTTTAAACACGAATTTCCGAGATCTAAAACTGAACTACCTAATCAGGATGACCGTTAATATTCCTGTAATAAGCACCTAATACTTGAGAAAGGTTATCTAAATTGGATTAAAGAAAAAATTTTCAAGAATACGTTAGAGCCGTTTTTGAGATACCAACTTTTACCAAAACTTAACATACTCAATGATTGACCTAAAAACAATAATTACATACAAAAGGATATTTAATAGGAAGTTAACATGGCGAGTTTGAAAAAAATCCGTACAGGCGTTTTTAAAGGAACGCACTTGCGAAGTCTGAAATTGAGCTGTTTATAGAGGGCGCCTATCAATTTTCCTGAACTAAGCAACTTTTCAATCGAAAGGGCATCTAATATATTATTTATATAGCAACTTTGAAGAAAATCATTAGAGGTGTTTTTGAATATGGGCTTAGGGTCCCATTTCTGGTTTTCGATGACCCAATTCCGGTTTTTCAATTTTCACGAAAATTTGGAAAATTTATCTGTACACCAGACCTGAATCACTTGTGAAGTTTAGTAGTTCTATTTTTATTAGTTTTGGAGATATGACAGCCAGAATATTACACACACACGTGCACATATACACACACACTGACCAATTGCCAAAACCTACACAATACTTCCACTACCTACGGTAGTAGGGTAATTGAAGTAAACACATACATCTCGTATTTACTACGATAATATACAGATTTTCGTATTACGTTTTCGATCGCCAAATACAAAAATCGCCAATGACGATAGATATCAAAGCTATGCTTTGTTTTCAATTAAAATATTGAAAATTTTAATTAAAAATTTATTTTACCAAAATTTATTATAGCTTCTAGCACTTAGAGAGAGACAGTGTAACTTTTGATTATTGAAAGAAAAAAAAAGAAAAAAAAAGCAATCGGCTTTTTTGTTCTAGCGATCGTTCTCTACATATCCATATAAACCTTTCTTTTTTTTTATATTAGTATAGCTATAGAGCATAAGTATATTAAATAGGTTTCCAGTCAACATAATGTAACTCAAATAATTAAATGCTATTTACATTTCAGTAATGGCTGTATGCGCTATGTATATTGAGCTACTTGCCATAACTGTTAGTTGCTAAAAATAGTCGCCAAATACATTTAAACATCTCAATACGCAAGCGAAGTATGACATCACTGACCGCCCGTGGATGCAAGAAAAGATTTTCCATGTTAATCGCTCATTGGATTTTTTTTTTTTTTTTTTTTAATTCTAGAAGAATTATTTCCCGATTTTAATCCTCATATTTGGGTATAGATATGTATTAGTTATTGTATGCATGCGTTAGATTGCGTTATTTTGCTGTCAAATTGACAAAATTTTAATTTTAAATTTCAAAACTGTCACCCTTGGCGTTTTTTGTATTTGGCGATCAAAAACGTAATACGAAAATATACATGCCAGATGTATATTTTCGTAATATGTATTGTACGAAATATTGTTTCATATTATTCGTTACTCTCTTAATATAAGTTGTTAAAATAACCATGATTTTTGAAAGGAATTAAATTATATTCGCCAGATAATTTGGCGATGTTTTTTTTTTCTGCCAAGGATGACGGATATCAAATCTATTCCGCAGCAACATATTAGTATATTATATCAGATACTTTATTTAGACATTTGAAAACAAATTTGACTTCAAATTATGATAGAATATTTATCCTTTCCCTTTTAATTAGTTTTTTAGTTCGATATTTATTGTGTAAATATCATCCTTTGAAATGAAATGTTTATGTTTCCAATCGAGTATGGAAATTTGCCATTTTTTTTTTCTATAGTTTTAAAATTTAAAATTCAAATTTTATCAATTTTACAACAAAAATAATTTAATCTAACGGATGCACATGATAACTAATACATATCTATATCCAAATATGGGGATTAAAATCGGGAAATAATTTTCCTCGACCTATAATAATTTTTTACAAAAAATCTAGTGGGCGATCCGCGTTTGTAATGATCGATAGATGGCACTTTTTCAGCTTTTGTTGTTAGTAAACTTAATGGCCATATGTATTAATTTGTGTTCTATTTGTATTGTTACTTAATATTCGTGCTATAATTTCTCCGCTATTACATCATGGAAAACTGATTGCTTTTGGAAAAAAATATTTCAGTTTATTCAGCGTTCGATCGGAAGTAGATTTTTAACTGAAGCTGAACAAATATTAGTTTCAAATTATCTGATTAATTTTTTACTTCCATTAGCCGAAGCAACTGAAATTTTAAACTTGTCATTTGGAACTAAATGGAAACTTAATTCTGGATTTTTTTATTTTTGGAGTTACACCGAGGAACACAACAGTAAGTGTTATCTTTTTTACCGGATTTATTCATTTTTATTCAATAAATATATGTGAAACTAAATATCGGCAATCAATGGCGTCTAGATAAATTCGAAAGTTATGTATGTCAATTGTAATTTCACCTTAGCCCACCAGAGGGCGAGCATTTCATTACAATCGCGGATTAACACAGGAAATCTTTTACTTGCATCCACTGAAGGCCAGTGACGTCATCACTTCGCTTGCGTATTATTCTTTAAAAAAATGCATAATGAAATACAGATGGTATTTTTTTAATTCACTTTTTATATTATTATTTGCGTGAAAATATATTTTATTATATGTCTAAAAATAAATTAATTCATAAATCTTTTTGGCAACAATTATAAATTAAAATAGAATTTCTTATTTTATTTTATTTCATTTATTTATTTATTTTTAAATTCCAATTTCGTTTATACACATCAGTTTAAACCACGGAGTAATAAAGACTCCGTGGTTTAAACATTGATGCTTATATCATATCATATCAAATTATATTATTAGAAAAATAAACACTTTTAATGCTATAATGATGTCAGATTTAACATGTAAGTTTAACAATAAAAAAAATTTATATGAATTTCAATTTAATTCACGTGCAAATATATTTCTTTTCTTTTCAAGTCAAGATATTTTAAAAGCAAAATGAACATGTAAATGTTTCTTTTATGTTGGCAGCAGCTAATTTTTTTAATATTTCATTATTTCCATTTCTATTACGGCTTCTATGGGGATTTTAATTAAAATGCTCAGATTTAAACTAAAATGTATTTTATCAAAATTAAATATAGCCTATAACAATATGGCATACTGTAGCTTTCGGTCAGTGAAAGAAGTTTTTAAATCGGTTCAGTAGTTTCAGAGATTACCCTCCACAAACAAACAATTTTTTGCGCTTTATATAATGATATAGATTATCATTTAACATACAGTTTAATTTTACATTTTCAATTCACAATGAATTTTAATTATGACCTGTATATAGCCCAAATGATATATTTTTATTTTTTCAAAATTTCAACATTTTTTTCTGTGTAATATCCCTATAAATTTACATGAATAGTTATAGGATATTTTTTTCAGTTTATATGTTTATAATATTGAAATTTCTATTGAAAAAGAGTTTAGCACATTAAAGCTCATTAAAATATTTTTATTTGTCATTCATTATCATAATACATATATTACACTTTTTACTTTTAGTTACAAGTAATTTTAGATGGATTAGCATTTTATTATTATAACAATATTATTAATATATTATTATATAAATGCAATATATATCACTGAAATATATACCATTGATAAATTTGAAATTTAATGTTAAGCTTTATTGATTATTATTAAATTTCAGATGTGTATGAGCATGCTACATCACAATGGCTTATCGCTAAGGCGAAAATGGAGACCAGTAATAAATTAAAGAAAAAAGTTTGGTATCACACTGTAAAGAATAAAATTAAAATGATTTGTAGTTATAGAAAATGATTATGAAACCTCTTTCAATAACCTGTATTTATTTTTTATCCGAATAGTATGCATATTGATGCAGTTATAATGGTTTTGATAAAACATTTCATAATAATTTGCCCGTTTTTTGTAATAACATGCATTGTGCTCAATGCAATGCACTGGTATTTTTAGAAACCTTGATATACTACATTAAACACTCAATCCGAAAAAAAAAAAAAAAGAAAGTTTATCTTGTATAATTTAATAGCCAAATGTATGTAAATTAGGCAAATATTGCAAAAATAAAAGTATTATCCTCGATAAAATTCGTTGAATTTCAATCCCCCTCCCTTCTCAGAAAAAATTATAATTAAAATAGCTGAAGAATATGGGCTTTTACCGAAATTTTTATTTTATTTCAGTTTGTTGGGAAATTTATCTTCTGAAATTAATAATAAATTTGAATGAACTCCCTGTTGTTTTTCCACTTCTGTTGACGATATATTCTATTAACGATAGACTTTTGAATTTTCTTGACATTTACTTGAAACTTTGACATAAACAGCTTAATACATTTAGCTGATAAGGGGTTCTAAATAAACTTTATAAACGCTTGGACAGTTAAACGTATTTATTAAAAATTCTTATATTGCATAAGGTATTTAATAGTACATTTATATTTTAATTGCAGAATGTTGCGCCTAACTCAGTAAAGTTTTCTAAAAATGTATTGCATTTGGTAAAAAAAAAAAAAAAAAGTTAAAAAATTATATTTAAACAAAACATTACATCTTAACATGTTTAATGCCGAATTTCCTATTTCCATGCATAGTGCTGGCCTAATTATTGAGGATTAAAATAATAATAATAATAATAATAAGATTTTTTAACAAAAGACACATTTTTAATATAAAATTAATTTTTTAGACATTAATAATTGCTGCTATATTGTATATAAACTAAGAATCAAAACAAACAAAATAACAATTAAATATTTGGTATTCTTCAACCACATTTCTTGAAACCATGAAAGTCTCTGCGCAAGCGCTGACTCAACGAGTCTAGTGTTAAAATAGAGCCGACAGTCATCTGATTAAGAGGAATAAAAAACAATAACAGAGTGTCGAATACCTGGATGTTTGCCAAGGCACAACTCCAAGCTATTGGACTCGTCTTCACTGCTAGTCTTAAGGAACGTGGTTACACTATATGTCCTGCCTTGGTGTTCAGGAGATCTTGCACTCGTTTTGGCATCCCTTCAATGATTTTTTTTTCTTCCAAATTTGAGCTCGTCGTCATGGTGCCACACATTTGTTTGCTTTTCTAGTCGAAGATAAGTTCAATGTTTGTTAAACACCCTATGAAAAATACGAAATTTTATCAATACCTTATTTTATTCAGTAATAGAAATTAACTATCAAGAACTTCTAAATTGATCTCAGAAATAATCTACTATTACTCAGACGAATAAAAAGGAAAAATACACGGTGCCGAAATTCTAGAAAAAAAATCCTTTCATTGTAAAATTTAGTAAATTTTTAGATTAGTTTATATCTTTCTAAAGTTTAATATAATTCTTTTTGTCTGATATAAATTTTTATTTACTGTTCAATTTATAAGTGTACTGGACTTCGTTTTCTACACAGTCAAAAGTAAAAAGTAAAAACATATAATCATACTTAAATTAATAAAATGAAAAAAGAAACTTTTAGCTTATGACGTATATATATATATATATATATATATATATATATATATATATATATATATATATATATTTATACACACACACACACACACACATACATATATATATGTAATGAGGTGCATAGCGATCTCATTCAGATAAAAGATGCTGATAAAAGCAGATTAGGAAAAATAAATATTTTAAAAACGTTTTTCGTGTCTAAAAATTCTAATCTTTTTTCGAAACAATGGAAATATTTCTTACTTTAAAAATAGGGATAGCTGAAATTTGTTTTGATATATATTGAATAAAATTGACGAATGAATGAATAATCTAGTTTGATTAAGAATCTAATGAAAAACGTTTAATTTTTCAAAATATTTAGATATTTTAAAAATAAATAAAGGAGTATCACAACTACGAAAACTGTTTCACATTTGCAGTTTTTTTTAATATTAAATGCTAAAAATACATAATATATATAATTTTTTATAGTATATATATTTCATCTTTTTCAATGTTTCTTGTTTTCATCTATTCAATGTTTGAAAAGGTTTTCAATATATATATATATATATATATATACACTGATGGAAAAAAAATCCCAACACCAGGAAGGAGCTGTGCTAGATAAACGGAATTTGGTAGGCGTGTTTATACATCTGAAAGATGACGTCGATTCAAATTTCGAGCTACGCGCATAAGTGTGGCGCTTGGTGCGACACTATGAACATGCAAATGAGGTTTGCTTTAAATAAGCGCTGTAAGGCTCGTGATCGTTATTTACAGTTGAGATTTCACTTAGTGTGTTAATGTTAGTCAAGGATGCCTCTAAGAAGACGAAGAAGCCATTATCAACAGCTCACTGAGTTTGAACGAGGTCGTGTAGTAGGGCTACGAGAAGGTGGGTTTTCTTTCCGCGATATTGCAGAAAGACTTGGCAGGAATGTATCCACTGTGCATGAGTGTTGGCAGCAGTGTTCAAGGGAAGGTACTGCCTCAAGAAGACCGGGTTCCGGGCGGCCACGTGGCACTACTGAGAGGGAAGACCGCCGTGTTCGGCGTATGGCTGTGGCTAATCGTACTGCGTCTGCAACTGAAATTCTTGCTGCAGTTGGCACCACAGTGACACAACGAACTGTTACAAATCGGTTACTTCAAGGACAGCTCCGAGCCAGACGCCCTGTAGCGTGCATTCCACTGACTCCAAACCACTGTCGTTTGCGACTGAGTGGTGTCAAGCTAGAGCTCATTGGAGGACGGAGTGGAGATCTGTTGTGTTTTCTGATGAAAGCCGGTTCTGCCTTGGTCGCAGTGATAGCCGTGTGTTGGTTAGAAGAAGGGCAGGTGAACGCCTGCTAGCGACCTGTCTGCGGCCTAGACACACAGGGCCTACTCCTTGAGTTATGGTTTGGGGAGCAATTTCGTATGACAGCAGGAGCACTCTCGTGGTTATCCCGAGCACCCTGACTGCAAATTTGTACGTCAGTCTAGTGATACAACCTGTTGTGCTGCCATTCATGAACAGCATTCAAGGGGGTGTTTTCCAACAGGATAACGCTCGCCCGCATACCGCTGTTGTAACCCAACATGCTCTACAGAGTGTCGGCATGTTGCCTTGGCCTGCTAGATCACCAGATCTTTCTCCAATCGAGCACGTATGGGACATCATTGGACGACAACTCCAGCGTCATCCACAACCAGCATTAATCGTCCCTGCATTGACCGCCCAAGTGCAACAGGCATGGAACTCCATCCCACAAACTGATATCCGACACCTGTACGACACAATGCATGCACGTTTGCATGCTTGCATTCAAAATTCTGGCGGTTACACCGGTTACTAATGTACCAACATTTTACATTTGAAATGGCTCTTTTTGCCAATGGCTCTACCTGTGATCTTGAAACTTTAATCAATTAAATATGTTACCTAAACAAATGTATTGCTGAAATTTCATTACTGTACAATAATTATTTCTTGGTGTTGGGATTTTTTTTCTATCATTGTATATGTATATATACACTAAGAAAAAAATCAGTAACTGACATCTAGAATCTAAGTTGTGACTCCAGAAAAAAAAGTTCCATGTCATCCTTATACATTCTAGTCCCCTTTGAAAGCGAGTTCTAGAAACCCCTATTAGAATTCTAGAGCGTTTGCCTATATTTTCGAGGCAAAGTTATTTAAAAATATCTGCAAATAAATGCGAATACACGATGAGGGTTGCAGCAACTATAATCTTGGTTTATTTCCCAACTCTTCAAAATCAAGCAAGAATTTCTCGCAATAAAAAAGATTCAGAATATTCAGAATATTGTTTCACCATTTAGAAATGTGTAGACTAGAAATTCTCGATCATTTCGTCTATTCAGTTCATTGACGTGTCTTATGCGCATAGCACGGAAATCTACATTTCTAGTTAAGGGATTTAGAAAACGACCACTTGTTCATTCTAGATGAAGGCGGTACATTTTTTCTCTCAGTGTATATCGTGCAGTTGTCTGAGAAGCTATTCATAATATGTATATATATATATATACAGGGTACCAGCTAAAGTTCCATCTCATTCTTATATCTGCCGAAATGCTTTAGATATTGTCAAGAAAAATATGTCTAGGTATAATAAACTGGCTATGCGCTATTAGTTAAGATCTCTTACAGCACCACCTAGTGGAAAACTGTAGAATAAGCGTTCATATCTTTAAAAAGGTACGAAATATACAAAACAGTGAATTGAAAAGTTATCCTTTTGCGTGTTTGCAATTTTCTATACTGTGACGTGACGAAACGATTTTTGGGAAATCAACTAATCAACTAATTATTACAAAATACTTTTATTTTCGATGTTCAAACTTCTCTTTTTCAACTACATGGCACATCTAGACATTTATTTCATTTTTTAGGGCCCATGCGTCACCCGCTACCCTACAACGTGGGCAACGTGAAGTTTAAAAAAGGGTCTAAATATACATTGAATCGGATGGAGAGAAGTCAACTTCGAAAGTAAAGACAACTCGTGATAACTACCTGTCTTTTATTTCCTGTGATCGTTTCGCCATGTAACAGTACAGAAAATCTCGAACAAGCTCTACAATTTTGTAAATAATTTTTTTTTTCCTTTGTCTCGTACCGTTTTCGTTAAGAGATCGCTAATATCGTCAATTTCTACTAGGTGATACAGGAAACGGTCTTTTTTAGTAGCGCTTAGTCACTTTACCATACCTAGATACCACGTTTACGACAACAGTGACATCTGTTTAACAGTTAAATGTGTGGGAATGGACTTTCGTGCGCAAATGTATAAATATACGAATTAATAAATGTATACATAGTATGAAACTTTAAGATGGAAATCTTGATGAATCGACATAATGAGTGCAGTTATTCTGAAACTAGCCTTTCAAAACCTGTGAAGCACTTAAATACGTTTTTTAATGTTAAAAGAGATTAATTTGAACCGTGATTTTTAGAAGTAAATAACTGCATTTTTCAACACATTGATCAGACTTATGGACATTTAATACGATGTATTATTTTTCTCCATTATTTTGTTGCCATTTTGACAAAGAGATTTTTCATGATATTTTTGTTGATTTTAATGTTAAAAGCAATTAAAGTCAATTTAAATTTAAGTTTACACGAAAATAATTGGATGATTTCTTTCATAAAAATGATTCTTTATATGATCATGTATAATTTACAGTATGATAAGTTGTCCATTTAATTTTTCTGAATTTTATATGATGTATAACTAAATTAATGTCATGTTTTTCTTTATAAAGGTAAAACAGAAGCTCTTTCTGAACAAATGATCTTTAAAATATATCTTTTATTATTAATTTATAAATTTAGTGTAAAATTATTTAAATTAGAAGAAGTAGAAAAACTACTGACTCCAATATCACAGCTTCTAGTGTGATGTAAAAAAACTCTAAAATAAAAGTTTATGCTACCGTTGATACAAAATGCTTAACATCAAATGTTACCAGATGTCTCAAATAAACAATATAATATTTTTAAAAAGTAATGTAATATATTTTAAATTATAAGTGTCTTACAATTTCATTTATATATATATAATACATTTGTTAATTTTTCATATTTAACATATATATAGAAAGAAAGATAAAGAAAAGTATCAAATATGTATAAATGACTTTTAGAAAGTTTATAGAAATAGAAGAGTAATTAAAAATTGACAAACATTTTGCATAAAAAAAAAAAAAAAAAAAAAAAAAAAAAAAAAAAAAAACCGAGAACTTCAAAATAATAATGCATATTAATAAATTCGTATTTAATAACATTGAGTTGACAGGCATCAAAATGAGATTAATTTAAATATTTTACTCTGTTTATATTTGTGAATCCGGCCACTCTGGTGCTGTATGACCAAAAATAAATGAATGAGCATTTAATTAAAAAACTTTAAGATGAAAAATAGTGGCCATTCTTTTGATACTAACTACTTACCGATTTTGAAAATGCTAAATTCATTGCTTTATTTTATCAACAATTACAATAGTCGAATTTTTCTTGATGTTTTATTTACGAATCTGCAACTGCAACTATAAAATGAACCATTGTGTTGCCTGCTAAATATACAATCCTATTTTAATCGATTTTTAATTTTTTATCTTCCGCATGATGTTTTAAACGATAAGGAGAGGCGGATTGTATCGTTCTCTGATCAGCGTTACCTAAATGTCGGTTATCGTGTATTTAAATTTTATTTTTTAACAGTGTTTAAGTGTAAATAAAAGTATATTTTTATATGTTTTTACAGTAATTTAAACTTAATTGAGAAGTAATATCTGTATGTATTTCATATTTTACAGAAGTTAAACATATCTATATCTACATCTGTATAAGACCTGCAAAATGTTAATATCGTCAATATTAATATTTTGCAGGAGATATTGATAAATCATCAGATGATAATAGCTAAACATATATGTATATGAACATGTTGATATACATTGTTTCTATTAACAGAAGTGTCTAATAACAATAGGAGAGACCTATGTACCTAGGACCATCATGAACCTAGGGTCACCCCACTTTATTTAAATAATGTTTAGTTTTATTTTTACTACTCAATTGGGTGAGTAACAACAGCAACTGTTATTTTCGCAACTATTTTGAAACCTTTGAGGAGAAGGTTTTACAAGCGGGAAAAGAATTTATATGGTCTGGAGTAAAATTTTGCAGCTCTTCACTTTTGCTATTTTACAAAGCTAAGTTTTATCTTAGATTAAGATTTCCTTTTTTTTTCTAGTGTATAATTTTTCTAGTTATATTGAGAAATAAATGGGATAATTAATTAATCAACACTGAATGTGGGTTTTTTAGTGGAAGACATTATGAACGAATTTAACTAAACTTGTACCTTGGGTCACATAGCTGCCTTGTACCTAGGGCCATGGATGGCCCTAGATAAAATTGCAATCATATTCTTCACATTGTTACTATTTTGTTGCATTGTTTAATAATTAAAGGGAGGACTATTGTTTTAACTATCTGAACAATTCTGATATTGTCATGTTTATTATTATTAATAGGTGTTATTTAAATAGAAGGGTATATATGTATTTCACTCTGCAACTTTCAACGTGCTTCACTTACAGAAATACGCTTGCTATTTTTATTATTATTACAGATTATGAGATAGTTTATATGAGCAAGAACATTTATTTATTTTTAATTTTTATTTATTTAATTTTTATGCTTATTTGTTATGCTTATTATGCTTATTTGTCATGCTTACCTTTCCTCCGAGTACCAGCTATAAGCTTCAACCGTTGGAAAGAGGTGTGTTTGTACATCTTACGAAATATTACAGTACAGCGTGTAGTAATTGGATGCTGACAAACCCAGGAAAACCGATCATTATATATGGCTTTGCTGAAAATATTGGGAAGTCCTTTCCTTCAGCCTTTTCTCCTGTAAAGGTTATCACGTTTACGTTTAACTGGCATATGGCCAGTGAATAAAAACATATTCACTGAAGATGAATATTGAAGTTTAAATGGGACTGACAGACCAGATGCCTCTATAAATTAGCAAAAAAAAAAAAAAAAAAAAAATGATTTTCCTCAGGAAGAAAGTTAACCAACAGTGATAGAACAGGATGTCTCATTTTCATGTCCGGTTGAAATTTCGAAACCTTTAACATCTGACATCAGTTCGTGTGTCACGCTCGAACAGGTATGACCCTTTTCTAGAGCAAAGTCTCGTACATCAAAGAAAAGAGGTGGCCGAAAACCAGAGACATCTTGAATTCTAACAAACATTCCAGAAAAGAAAGAAATTGAAGAAAAACATGCTATTAGAATGGCCAAAAGAAAAAGAAAATAGTGAAAAATTCCGTGTTTCTAATTAAGGCAACATTAGGTACACTGAGGTCTGGCCCTAGGTACAATAAGATCTGGCCTTAGGTACAATGAAGTCTGGCCCTAGTTATAATCAAGGTGCCTAGGGCCAGGTGTGAAGTTTATATAAAAACCTCTATTTGTCAGATTTTATTATTTTAATTGTTTATATTAATCCCAATTAAGGGTATTATTCCTAAAGATATGTACATAACAGTTTCAAAATTTTAAGCAGGTCAGGGGCTCTGTTTTTGGGCATAGAAAAAAAGCAGTTCAAGGTACAATGAGGTCTGGCCCTAGGTATAATGAGAGTATTGTACCTAGGGACATGCGTAAAGTTAATTTAAAAACCTAATATTTGTCATAATTTATTTTTTTTAAATGTTTATATTAATCCCGAATGGAAGTAATTTGTCCTAAAGACATGTACATATCAGTTTCATAACTTTAAACAGGTCAAGGAATCTGCTTTAGAGCACTGAAAAAACAGCACAAGGTACACGGTTCTCCCCTACATTGTATTTGAATTTTGTCGTATATAAACCGCCTTTAAGGCATACACACAAGAGTAATGTATAATCCAAAACCATAATTAAACACCATCAGATGTGATTTAATTATTCCAAAGTCAACCTGCAGGATGAATTTTAAAATTGGTTTGTCATAAATGCCAACTACTACGAATTTTTTATTACCACATTGTCAGCGTAAAATCTCTTACTTTGTTTCATTATACAATTTAGTAGTGAAAGTCACATTAAAATTCTGCCCTTTTTCAAGGCAGTGAGGTGGTTAACCTTTAAATGCCTGATTATTTTTTAAATCAATTTTAAAACGTTTTATACTTACCTCTATTAAAAAAACCACGGGAAAAATACTTTAAAAAATGATACTTTATTTTAACTATGGTTTACAGCTAAAAGGCAATTTGTTGTCAATCGGCAAATATGAGGCATTAGGGTTTGAATATTATTGCACGGCATTTAAGTGATAAAGAAATAAGGAGCCATGAAAGCTAAAAAGTAATAAAATAGAAAGGTAATTAGAAAATTACATCGAAACATATTTCTTCATTCTAGTAACTTATATATAAAAATACATTTTTTTTTTTTTTTACTTTTATATGTACTTAAAATAATCTAACTGTACAACAACATTAAAATAGAATCAAAATATTTATATCTTTAAAACAAATGAATAAAATTAAGCATTTTTTCATGATTAGTTGTGCTTAACACAGATAATCTCCAAACAGTCAGAATGAAAATGAAATATAAATACTAGAGAATTTTATTGTAGAAATAAAATACATAAAATGGGAAAACTGAGAAAGGTTGAATATATAACAAGATAAATAGCCACTGCTTTCTAGTAGAATATACAGAATTGGGTCTCGTTACGTCACACTTGAATTATGTTTGCCTGAGCTAGTTTCTGAAAAAAAAAAGAGAGAGAGAGAGAGAATAAATTGTATACTCTTGAGATTTATATGTAACTGAAATTTTCTTAGGAGTGAAAAGATACATTATTTTGCATGAATATATTCAAGGAAAGTGATCGAGAAACGTGGAATTTTGACTTTGTTTTCTTTTGATCTACAGTATCTACAGTATGTTTCACATTTATATAACCATTTAATTGTATTTGGTATCTGTGAAAATGTACATCATTACGCAAAAATACGTCTTTTTATGTGCTGTTTTTCGAAGATAGATAGGTAATATATTTATGAATATTTGTTAAATTATTGATTAGTTTTATTTGCTTCATCGCAGCAAATATTTTCTTAAAAAATTATATTAATGAATGGATTATCCATTAAAACACCCATTCATCGACTCATTTTTTACATATGCTATCATATCTTCATATTCTAAATCTTAATACAAAATTTAGACATATATAAGCTTGTTCTTGATAAAAGTATTGTAAGTCGTAATAATACTGCTAATATAATAAAAAATTACTCGCTTAAAAATGTGTATTTAGCAAAAAGACTCCTGAGTGATGAAAAATCTTCTACGTTACACCTTATCCGTTGACTTCCTTCGATATTCAATTAAAGTAAAGCTAGGAGAGCTTGCGCACAATTCAACAAAACGTCATAAAAAGTCTAAATACAATTTTTTTGCTAAACTATTGGTGGATAATTTTAAATTGATCCTTCTTCTATGCATTTTCATTTCCATTACTATTTTGTTGTTTTGTTATAATTTAAAACAACAGCTATAATAAATCTAAGAGAGCTATTTTGCACAATCTCTCCTTATATGGTAGGAGTGACTGCGCACACGAGTAGGAGAGATTGCGCTTTATAATAACTACAATTACATAGTTAATAATAATACAGTGCCGAAAAAAAATCTTTACACTTGAGCGGCAAAAATAAATAAATAAATAAATAAAAATAAAAATAAATTAATACATGTCAATTGCCGTTTCTCCATAAAAATGTGTCGGACCCCAGTGATGACACATGATGTTAGTCGATCCCAGATTACCTTTCCCTATCCTATAAACACTCAGTTCACCTCGCGGACTTTTAGAGTAACGCTGTATACTTTTTGCTCCCGCCAGCTAGTATTTTGTTCATTTGTTAAAAGTTCGAGAACCTACATCGGTATTCCCACTTGACACAATGGATCGGATTAAGCTTAAAATTCATGAGAAATCTCATACATTGACTCTTCTCGAGAAGGGAATCTCTGGGATTGATGTAGCCAGAGATCTGGCAGACCATTCTAGATGTAGCCAGTTGTAGCCATCTGTAAATGTACCCAGAGATCCGTGCTTAAACGGCTGCAGTTGATAATAAAATGTAAAGATGAGATGACAAAATACTGACTGCAATGCGATATTTAAAATAAACGACTAGAATGTTAAGATTTTGTCTTAAATGTTTACATTTTAATGACCTTGTAAAGATATTCTACATCTGGCTACATCTAGAATGATTTGCCAGATCCCTAACTACATCAATCACAGATTCACTTCTCTAGCAGAGTCAGGGGATGAGATTTCTAATTCATTTTAAGATTTATCTGACCCATTGTGTGGGTCATTGGAGTAGGGATACTAATGTAGGTTCTCAAACTTTTCACAAATAAACGAAATATTGGCCGGAGGAAGCAAAGAGCATGCCGCCTTACTCTAAATGTTCACGAGGCGAACTAAGTGTTTGATAGGATAGGGTAATGCCGTCTGTGACCAACTAACGCCACGTGTCATCACTAAGGTTCGACACATTTTTATGGCGGGAACGACAATTAACATGTAAAGGTTTTTTTTTTTTTTTTTTTTTTTTTTCCGTTTAAGTGTAAAGATTTTTTTTTTTTTTGCCAGCACTGCAATTGTTGTTGGACATTATTGTTAGATATTTGTAAACAAATATTTTTCTATTAAGAGTGGATATTTCAATTCAGTAATTAAAAAATCAGAAAAATAAAAGAATTTTAAAAAGAATCACAAAAATTTATTTAAAGAAAAAATACTAAAGAAACAGAAAAAAGAGCAAAACCAGATAAAGGTTGCAAAATAACATTAAGTTACTAAATAACACGTTTAACTTAAAATAAGTAGATTTCCTTTTAAACTTCAATAGTTTCTTGTTTGCTGATCGAATCTCTCATTCTCCACAATCATTTCACTTATGCACCCGGCGAAGTTATTATGCAACCACCTGCCAAATATGACCCTGTTCGAGACGGATTGCTCACCGTGTGTATAACGCATTTTCAAGCAAAAAAAAAAAAAAAAAAAAAAGTAACACAACAAAATGGTATCCCACCCACTTTTAAGCCCATAATCTGCCCACCGTTTACTACTTATTAAAGTTTTTCTTTTTTCTTTTTCTTAAAGTCTTCTGCACGCAGAAATGTTCAAAATGCAAAACCTAAACTTCACTTGGCTTAAAATCCTCTCGTTTCAACTTTAGAATCCCCCCTTCACTTTTGTTTAATTTATTCTATTTTATAGAAATTTAGACAATTACAGAAAAGACATTTGGCAGGCTGATATTTTTTGCTTGCATTTAGTTTTATCGCTTCCATTTAAGCAGTCGACAGAGTATCAAACTTGAAAATATTGCAAAACTAAACAGATACAATAACATATAAATACTTTTCAATAAGTTTCTCATAGGCTAACATTAGCATTCATAAGGTAAATCCCACCAGAGGTGTGGATTTTGTCGATTATGTCCCTCCTGAATAATGTTCAATTTCCAATTTCTGAGGACGGTCTCCAAAAAGATGTGCTATCTCGAATGGATTGAACTAGTCCAGTCACTTGTCGAAATTATTTCCTGGTACAGTTCCAGACATTCAACAAACTCATCCACATTGTCTTGTTATTACCAATAAGCTGCGAAATGTCTATTAGTATAGAATTTTATAAAAAATCAATGAGCAATCTCTCCTAAAAAGTAAAAGCGCAAACTCTCCCATTTTGGTAGGAGAGATTTCGCAGTCTTTTATTAAATAATTATTAGCTTTTTGAAAAAATCGTGGTACTCGTACCGTTAGTCTAGGTTAGTAGCTTTTGAGAAATGGTTTAAATAAAATATATTTTGTACTACTACTATTGTATTGAAATTCCTAGGAAGGGTTGGGAAAATTCAAGCATTTATTTTTGAAAATGAGACAAATTAACTACGTTTTATCTTAGACTCTTGAAGCAATCAACATACACATTCAAGTCGGCACTTTACTATTGATGTTGCACAACCACCTAAAATCGCAATTCGTCCACCCTACTCTTTCCCGCATATCCCCCATGTGCGCAATCTCTCCTACCGTGCGATCTCTCCTAGCTTTACCTTATATGGAATTTCACACATTATGTATTTTACATATAATTTAAGATGTTTAGAGATTTTAATCATTAAAATAGAAATCAAATATATACTATATGAATTCTAAATATTTTAATGCTTCAGTTTGATTTCAAAGTTACTCTAAAAGTAATTTTAAAGTGATTTCTCACTTGATTCAAAACTTTTGACCAAAAATATTAACTGATATCAAAGCTGAACTATATTACACTTCCAAACTTTAACACTTTCTCATTCGAAAAATGTTTTTCTCGTTATGCGCTGTATTAAAAAAAAAAAAAAAAAAAAAAACTTCTCTAATCTATGTTTTAAAATTTTTCACTCGAACTTATATAAACGATGTCTCCAAATAGTCCTAATACGATATACGTAAATGATCTTTATTTTATTTACTTAAAAGTTTTACATAAATATTTTATTTTATATATTTATTTTATTTTTTATTTTTTGAATACTTGAAAGTTTTACATATTTAAAAAAAAAAAAAATGAAATACTATCTCTTAAATCTTAAATCATTTTTATAAAATGTGATTGTACGAATACTTAAACACCATAAAAGAGGAAAAAGTTTTTTTTTTTTTTTTTACGGTAACATATTTTATGGATAGTAGGTTATTCGTTAGAAAAATCAGAATTTTATGTAATTGCGATTCTACATTGTTCATAAACAGTCTAATGTGTAAAAATTTCTTAGCATTTATTTTTCCTATGAATGTGTCAGAGGAAGTGTACAAGTTTGTGTTTGTGTACATTGAGCGTAGAATAAGTGAGAACTGTTGAAACCATATATTGTATTTTGATCAAAAAATAACATTTAAAACACTCAGACCCATATAATTGAGAATATCTTCTTATTATAGTGCGTTTTTTTTTTTTTTTAAACATCTATAATTTTATGTCAAGCCTAATTTACGATTATTTGGTAGCCTTAAATATTGTTTCACATGGGAAAATCTATAATATGAATATAAAACCATATTTAAAAGAGGATATAAAATTTTATATAATTTATAAATAATCTGCACTATCACAAGATAAAAACGATTCATTAAGGCATTTTTGTATTAGGTATTACCATGCATTTTCATTAAACCAGTCATAATGTGCTTTGGTTTTACTTAAAGTTTAATAAATAGACTTGACCGAAAGTTTTAGATACAAGGCAACCGAGTTTCACCAAAGGCAAAAAGGTTGTGGTCGGCAAGTTGGTAAACGGGCGGTATCAGGTATAAAAGTAGGTCGTACTCGGTTTTCACCGTGTTTTTCTCATAAACTCTTGTGAATACCAGCAAGGACCCTTTAAAAAGACACCGAAAGAATAAATCCACCAACGCTTAGGTCTTTCCAATCGAGATTAACCTCAGAGCATCATCTGATACCCGATCTTCAGCAACTAGCAATTTTAGATTCACCGAATATTTTGCCCCACGAGACTCCTATCTCATGTCAATACATGGATAAATTATTTTTCCGGTACTATTTTGCATGCGACCAGAGTATTCGTCAACACTCTCTTTTTTTATTGACTATTTTGAATTTTAAATACCAACATATTTATATTTGGTAACGCAATCGGATCTAGTATTATCATTACAATAAAGTTATTTGTGAAAGTTGAAACATACTATTCGTAACGTATACGTAACATTGTGGAAAATGTGCTTCGAAAAATTAATAACAGAGTAAAGAGTGCAATATGGCACTTACACGTAACAATAAAAAATTATAGAATAAACTGAAAATATTACTGTATAAATTCTTTGTATGTCAATACTACAATTTAATGATTCTTTCTTTATAAATTATAAAATATAAGGAAAAAAACTACGATAATTTCTTAACTCTTAAGATTTTTATGATTTGCTACTTGTGGTTGAGTAGTTTTAAATTTTGTAGAAGTGCAATAATTACGACCGTAATACATTTTTAATAACAAGCTAAATAATTTGTTTTAATTCATCTTTTACATTGCAGTGGCTCTTTGTAGGATGCGTTTTCTATATAGTCCGAAAATATTTTGAAGTTAAAAGAGTTAAATAGGGTATTAAAGACCAGTTTTGAATACTGCGTCTCCCCAATTAATTAATGATGCGATACATACTTTCATCTATCAAAGTTATTTATTTATAATTCGATTTTTTTAAATTTTTTTTATAAGTATAAAAAATGATTGTCGCTCATCATATTACCGAAAATATTAAAATTTAGAGTAGGGGAGACTGGGGCACAGTGGACTTAGTGGCACAGTTGACCACCCCTATTTAAATCTCTTAATATTTAACTCTTTTAGTTTATATTGAGACTCATAGATAGCAGCATGGCACTACTTGATACATCCTAAATACCACATGGTAAATGCTAAGGTAAATGCTAACTTAGCCATTTTATACAATTTTTATGTTTTGAGCTGCTCACAGTACTTTTTCAAGTTTGAAGTTTTTTAAATTTTATCAGGACTGAACTATTGACTACAAGTATTGGACATTTGTTAAGAGAAGGTAAGATATGCCTTCCAATGTGCCTAAAAGTCCAAATTATATTTAATACCTTATTTATTTTAATTAAATTTACATATACAAATCTAATGTGACTCAAAATAATTAATAAAAACAAAATAATCTTAATGTTATATTAAAATAAATTTCTGAAAAGGGAAAATAGTTGAATAGTAGTGTAATAATTATGAATATCTAAATTTAATAACTATTTGAATTGTTTAATATTAAAATATAAATAAAATGATTATGTGATATAATAAATAGTAGTTTATATAGATTTATTGTTGTTGTTTTTAGAAATAACATGTAAAAGATAAAAGTAGAATAGTTTTAGTTAAACTTATCTCACAAATATAATGTAAAATATTAATATCTCAAATTAATTAATAAAAATGTTTGAATAGTAATAAAATGTTTAATTATATATTTCATAATTTTAGTAACTATATAACATTAATAAACAATTAAAAATATATCTTATTGTTTTTAGTGATTACACGTAAAAGACAAAGGAAATCTGATATAGGATGTTTCCTCTAATTCGATTTTTTATTTATTTTGATTTCCTTTAAATTTTGATAATTTTATTTCATGAAAATGTTCGAATTATGTTATTAAGACTAGATTCGCATAAGAAAATAATTTTTTTTTAAAAAAAAGAGTAATTTATATTAATTGAACAGGAACAACAGTGGTTGGTCCACTGTACCCCGGGTTGTGGGCCACTGTGCCCCGGTGATGGGGCACAGTGATCCACTTTGTGAGTCACAAAATTTATTTTTTTATTCGTAATGTGTTAGAAGTATTGTTATAAAAAAAAATTAGAATATGTCAAGAAAGGTTTAAAGAATGTTTGCTAATTTTTTCAAGTACCTTGCTTTTTTATTTTTGGTGAAAAAAATTAAAAGTGTAAAAGTGGTCCAGTGTGCCCCAGTCTTCCCTATGTAAAATAATATAAATTACACTCATAAAGTTCACTTTTCATAAGTGTACACATAAATAACTCAAATAATGAAATTTTGTAATTTTTTTTTCTTGTTATATTTAATATTGTTGAGATCGTAATAACTTAATAAACTGACAGACTATCTATACCTTAAACATCTGTATTAAATTTCAAAACGTTTTATGTACGTTTTTTTATTACACCAATTTTAAACCATCGACATCTTTTTAACAAGATCAATAAGATCAGTGTCTTTTAAAACTATCTTCTACTTTTTATCTTATTTCTTTATTTTACAGTTGCTTTTCAGTAACATTCACATTTTTTAATACTTTTACTCGTAATCATTTTATAACTGTAAATTTAAAATAAAAATGTAATTCCTTATAACCTCAACAGATGGCAGGACATCACACATAATTATAATCATTGTGAATGCTTAACTAAACTTTTAGCAGTACTTTCATTCACCTATTTTAAAAATAAAAATATTCGTAAAGGCTATTTAATCATTTATTCATTTAAATCTTGATACATTTTAAATGACCGCTCTCATTTATTTCTTAGTCGAAATTTTACAATTATTGGTGTCTTTTCATACAATTATAATATATTTTATACGTGATGCAATATTGTTATTTTTACATTTTTCATAATTTCTTCACATTAATCTTAATAATAATTTACTGTTCATTAATTTTCCTAGTTTTCATTCCTATTCATATTATTATTACGTACGTAGAATACAATGTATTGTTTCACCAGATTGTACGTCTGATTAATTTTACAGGAAAATTTTTATTTTCTTTTAAAAAATTCTGTATTTTAATTTTGGAAAAAAATTTGGTTTGAAGCATCTACATTTTAATCTGATAAAACTTAGATAATAAGTAATTTAATAAATAAATAACTTTGTGAGTAAACGCTATAAAATTCTCGCAACAGTTGTTTCAGGCCAAAGTGATAGTACGGTCCTTTGTCAGAGAAAACAAACAAAGCACGACTGCATTATCAAGTAACTTATGCATTTAGCTTCCTCTGAAACAAAATATTAAATTAAATTTTAAATTTTAGAGTAGTGATGCTATCTAAGGAACAGGGAAGAAAAAAAGTTTAAAAATCACTTAAAAAAGAAAAAAAATGCATATAAAATCTTAAATAATTAATTTCAGTTCGAAAACAATGAACTTTTAAATGTTCAATATAATATCATTAAAATTGTTTTCACATTATATCATAATACTTAAAAGAGTATCTAATTGTGTGTTGAAATAAGAGAAAGATTTATAATGTTAGTTTACTCTTTAAGTTTACAAGGAATTGAATTTTAATTTTAAAAGAGACATTCAGGAAATAAAAATATGAGAGAAAGAAAGTAACATAATCTATCTATCTCTCTCTAAATATACATTAACTTATGCTTCAGAAACTTGGACATTAATGTGTAAAACTGTGAAAAAACTTTAAACAACCCAGGAAAGCATTGAGAGATGCCTCTTAGGATTCACCCGAAGAGACAGAAAGCGAAACACTTGGATTAGAAAGCAAACTAATGTTACTGATGTGCATTTTAGAGTTAAGAATTTAAAATGGAGCTGGGCCGAGCATTTTGTGAGAAGAAATAATGTTAGATGGACCACCGAAGTCCTATTTTGGATACCGAGAGATAACAAAAGACCAAAGAAGAGACCGCTGTGTTGGTGAGAGACGGAATTGTGAAGTTTGGAAGAGGAGAATGAAGAAGAATTGTAAAAAACAGGGCATATTGGCAGATTGGAATTACTTAAGAAAGGCTTTCATCCTGTAGTGGATTGATAAAGACTAAAATTTATGATGATAATGATGATATATATATATATATATATATATATATATATATATATATAATGTACTTCCTGCTTCAACAAGATTGTTTAAAGATGAGAAAATAAATCTTATATAATATCTACACTCCAATGTGGTTAATAATAGCAAATATTTTGTTCATTAGCATTTCAAATTTCAAAATTTTTGAAATATTTAACATTATTACAGACTTAGCGCAATAGATAATGACGAATTGAGGGAAATCAACGTGAAAAGTTCGAAAAGAAAAGTAAAAATTGCAAACTCAAAATTCAGTAGTTTTTAACATACTGTCATCCTGGCATAAAACCCAAACGGCATAATGCTCCTACAATTTTAAGGGGTGGAGATTCTAGAGACGATTAACCAGCCAATATAAATGTAGGGATTTAGAGAATTTAGCCAGTAGAAGTATGTACACTATGAAAGCAACTGGTGAAATTTATGAGAATAAGGATTTTATATATATATATTTAATAATGAGAGTCGTTAAGGGAAATCCTAATTAGTGATACTTTTATAATTTGTATAATTATGGAAAAATTAAAAAAAAAATCGATTTCATGTATTGGTTATGACCTGCAGATTTTTTTGGCTGAAATAAAGTTAAAAGTGTAAATTTTAAAGTTCCTATGTTCAGAATAATTTTAGGAGAATTTATCTGCTTACATCGCAATCCGTTGTTTTAAGAGATTTTGCTGCTCCTAGTGGCTTGGGAATAACAAGTCAGGGCCTGATTAATTCATTTGAGGGTCAACATGCTTTCGTGAGCCTCCTCACCCTCGCACTGTGCACTAATCAGCAAAGGCACATATATACCTATATATGGGACTAAAATGATAGAATTCAGCATTTTATTTTACCCCTTTTTTTCATATTTAGGCGCAGCATTTTCAGAGCAGTTTTAAGGCCTTCTGATACTCAGGGCTCAGAGCATGTTCCTCACATGCCCTTGCGTTAATCAGGCTTTCTGTCAAGTTAAATTTTTACGTGCCCGGAATTAAGTTGCTTGGTGAACATCACCGGAGTTGCAGACAGGAGCGCACGAAGCAATGAACTGTAAAGTACAACAGTTCCGGGTCAAAAAATAAACCGATTTGTTTCAAATTCGTAAGAATATAGTTAAGCAATAGATGTAGCTTCTCTCAGCTATTTTGTAAACCAACAACGCAAATTATTTAGAATTATTATTTTTTACAGCAACAACTGGAGAAATTAGAGCATACACTTTATTAAACTTGATGGGAATGGAATATGTAAAATTTCATCAGTGAGTGCATAAATGAAATGTCACAGAAGAAATGTTGAACAATCGATGGCAGAAGAGAGAATGACCTAAATTGGATACTGTGGAGTCCTCTAAAAAAAAAGTAATAATAATAATAATAATAAAAGCAATTTTATAAAAAATCACTTAACGGAATACTTTCTCGCGTAATGCTTTTGCTATTTTTTATCAATGAAAATCTATGAAGTTCATTTCTAGATATTATAATAATAAGTGAAATTTAAAGACTTTTAATTTTTCTTTTAATATTTCAAACTACAACTTTCAGATATGCGAATAGATTCTAAAATGATAATGCGAATAGATTCTAAAAAAATCTATTCGCATTTAAGTTGTGAATTATTTTATTTTACACTATATACAGGGGTGTTTGTGGCCCCAGAAATTGCTACCAGAAATTTTTAATAGTGATACTATTGGCAGTTTTCTAGTAAAGTTTTGCAATTTAATATAACAACAACAACAAAAAAAAAAAATTCATAATTACTGGTGGGAAATACAATAAAAAACCCGGAACGCAAACACCCCTGTATATACCAATAAGTATTTGGGCACTGTCGAATTTAGACGATTTTTAAAAAAAATTCAGCACTAATTAACTTGAAACATTGGGCGTATCAAGAACATGTTATACCTCATACATTTCAGTAAACTTTTTGTCTTGAAGAGGGAAATGAGGACCCCAGTAAAAAGTACAGCTAGAAATACGTTTTGGCTGTAGTGTGATTATAAATATTCTTCTTATTATCTGTGTAAATTATTATGACGCTACCATATATATTCATGGAGTTATAGAGATTTCATTAAAAGAAATCAAAAGAAGTTGCCACTCTTTGAATTAAAACACATAGGGTATTAGACCCTGTGCAAAGCTATTTTTAGGAAACTTAGCATACTGAATTAAACACAGCATACTGCAATCAGAATACAAAAATGTTAAATATCTTTAAAATATGGGCATTTTTACTAAATAATTTTTAACCACGCATGCGCACGCTTTAAAAAAAATTCCTTTGCATAATTTAATAGCGAAAAGTATTGAGTTACTTATATCGAAGTCCAAATCGAATATCGTGTAAATTCACGAAGGTTGTTTTATGGGAAAAACTCTTATGATCTCACAAATCATAGTAAATAAACAAAAATATGTTAGAGTTACAAGCTTATAAGGGACTTTTCACAAAGAAGTACATTGAGAGTGTGATTGAAATAATTGGATCTTAAAATTAATTGCGCGGCATGTGAAAAACCCCTTAAAAATTTCAACTTTTGGAAAATATCTAAAATCTAGCTAGTTCTTTTTTGTACAATTCTCTTAATTTTTATTCTATTCAAATGCACTTTAGAAAAATGTTGCCCAGTACATCTAGCTTTTAACCTAAGCAATAAAAAATGTTTTATTTTTCGTACCTGCGCAGTAAACACGTTTTTCATAAAAATGTTCATATTTCATGAGATATTTAAGATATTTGTATTCCGATTGCAGTATATTTTTTTAAAAGTGTTTTTCCAACTTATTTGAGTGTGGGAATAATTTTCGTTAAAAACTTTTTTTTTTTTTTTTTTTTTTTTTTTTTTGAGTTTTAAAATAAATGTTTATATCTTATATGGGTATACCCTTATTTAACATGCTATCGTCACACAAATTCATCCACAAACTGAACTGGGTCTATATTAACATACCCTAAAGTTACAGTTAATTTTGTTTACTTAATAATAGGTGATCACAAACATTATTAATTTTGCTCAATTTGTTACTGATCCCCTAATTGTTGTTTTAAACCAATCTTCACTAAAAAACACGAAGAAGACCAATTTATTTGAATACCAGATGTTTGAAAACATTTCATTGAGAGATAAGTTTTCAATTCGAAAAAAAAAGTGATCGTTTGCAAATTTTGCTAAACTTTTGAACAGGAGTGTAGTAATGTCAAGTTTTCTAAAAATGGCTTTGCACTTGGTATGATGCCCTTTGTATTATATTTAAAAAAGTGGTAATTCTGCACATTTTTTTAAAGAAACCTATATATCTTCATAAATATATGTGGTAGCCTCATAAAAATTTATACATCTAATTAGAAAAATTCTCATAATCACATGAAAGAGCCAAAACGTATTTCAAGCATTATTTTTTACAGGGTGATTCAAAACATTTTTAATTTTGTTTAATTTTTCTGATCCTCTTTTCCTCTTCAAAACAAAACTTTTGTTCAAATATATGAAGTATAACTAGGCTGACCAGATCAAAGTATCTTTATAATAGAGAAGCTTAAAAAATTGCTACAATTATCAAATTATGGATGCATTTTTTCATTCCTAATAAATAAGGACTAAAAATAAAGTGTTACTGATTAATAATTTAGTTTCTACAATTTTTTAAAACTTAGAAAAATGCCTTCAAAAAAAAGGGCGTCCCCATTTATCCCCGGAAAATGGGGACATTTGGTCAGTATAACATGCTCTTTACACTCCTAAAGATTCAAGATAAGATCAGCTAAATTTTTCTAGATAAAAAAAAAAAAAAAAAAAAAAAAAAAAAAATCTGAATTCGGAAAGTGTCCAAATATTTATTGGTAGATAGTGTATTACATTTTAAAGCTGTGAAATCTAAAATTATCAACCCTGAAAGTGATTCGTTTGCGTTAGACATTATTTCTCCTTGAAGCATATATCCATTTGTACTAAAGCAAGGTTTTACATTTTTCAAACATAGTACTAAAAATGTACGTATGCTTAGCCAAAAAAATGCTTAATACTTAAGATATGCTTAATAGAAATTTTGAGGATGTTTTAAAATACTACTTATAAACGTTTATAAATTAATTTTATTTCTAAAACATTTTATTCTGAAATTAAACTCTAATCACACTTACATATCTGGCTCACATCTTTACGTCTAACAACTTAAATTTACATTGAATTGCAAAACAGAACATTTCTATTGTGTTAAATCAAAGAAAAAAGAGTAGTAACGTTTGTAGACGTTTTGACAAAAGTTTGAAAAATCTTATTTAATTTTCTGTATACGGAATTAAAATTCCTGAGACTACGAAAAATTCTTTTCCGCCACTTATAATTTGCTCTTTCTCTACGCTATTCTGCATAATATCTAAGTCATTAAGAATGATGACAAGAAACTTCGAGTAAAAATACAAAGCGCAAGTGTATCAAATCCTGTGCGAGAAAACATGCAGATAGAGTGAATATTGCGACCTTAAACCGGAAAAGAGAACCTTTGTAATTTATAGTTAATGACAGGAAAGTTTTCTCGAATTCCTAGAACTTTTCTGTTATTATACAAAATATTCTTAGATATCACGCACGTCAAGTTAGCAGTTTCGGCAAATTCTAGTCAAACTTCACGATTTTCAAGGATCACTTAAGCTAGATTAAAATTTTAAACAAGCTATTTAGTGATGTTAACCTTAAGCTAATTTACTCATTTAAATAAATGAGCTAGATATAATACAAAGTAAGTTTTCACAGCTATGTTTCTGAAAAGAAAATTTACAATTTTGTAAAATTGCTATGCATATATATTTAAGTTTGTTATTTGCAATTAAATTTTTTTTGTGATGGTGATTTACATGTTTTATCTCATTTCAAATTGGGAGTGAATAATTTTGTTTTTAATAAATGCTTTTTTTTTCCCTTTATAGTCCTGTAATAAAGTATCCTTTTATTTTTATAGTCTTTATTGTATGAGATATTAAAATGTATTAAAAGTTAAATTGAATTTTCAAGTCTTACAAATAAAATTACTTAGTTAAAATTTGTGAATAAATAAGCAAATACATATTTTCTAATCATAACTTACATAATTAAAAAAGCAAAATTTTGTAACAGCAGGCATCAAAGTTGAGACCCATTTTTCACCATCCACTATAAAAGCAAGTGAGGGGGTGCAACTTTCCCCAGGTGGGAGCATTGATGCACCTACATGTGCAATTTTGTTCCCTACACTGTAAAAAAAAAAAAAAAAAAAACTATTACCAGCTGCAAGGAACTCTCTGTGATTGGAGAAAATAATTATTTTCTCCAATCACAGAGAGTTTCTTGCAGCTTGTAATAGTTTTTTTTTTACAGTGTATTTGACGATTACTATTATAAATATTCCTTTTTAATTTGACAATGATGTGTTAGATACTATTCTCACTGTGCATATTTATACGAAATTTTTGTCCTATACTGTTGTATCAAAAATCATAAAAAAAAAGTGATAGCTACGCCTTCTGTTAGCGATTTTTACCAAAAAATTGATAGATGGTATTTTATGCAAAAGTGCATCTACGTATGAACTTTTGTGATATTCTATAAAGTTATTCCTGAGATCCAGCTAAAACAAAATGTTTGTCACGCATATGTAAAGACACACAGACCGACATTTTCTAAAATGATCAGATCGTGTTTTGGAAAGCGCATAGAAAATCAGAAATCAAAAATTTTTACGAATATATAAATTTTTCTATTGAATATAGAAGAAAGTAAAAATAATTAGGGGAACAGCGATAAAGAAGGAAGCAAGAACTATTTAACCATTTGCCGGCCCTATTTAATTTCGCTCCTCTAGTCAGTGTTGCCATATTTAGAGAAATTTTCATTTAATATTCACCATTAAATTTCAACTGTAACGGTTACCTAATCACTTCGAAAGTTATTCGTCCATTATGCATACCAAACATCACTCCTCAAAATTATTGGTGATAGTTGAATAAAAGAGTCCCTAAGTTTGCCAACACTATTTAGAGCATTAGGGCCGGCAAAGGGTTAATAAAAGGAAAAACGTTTCCCAAAGCGATAACGGCATGCGTTCATGTATAATTCGTAATAACATTACATCAATAAGAGAAAGTTTAAGTTTCGAAAAAGAGTGATTTTAAAATTTTTACACAAGTTATTTGAATAAAATTTCATAACGCAATGTAAAGCAGTAGATATTTTTATTTAAACTAGAATTTTTTTTAAAAAGTTGATAGGATCAAATAGGAATATCATTTTAGGTTAGTAAAAATGGCTTAAAAAAATTTTAAGTAGCATATTTTCTCTATAGTTTGTTTTATTTCCTAATAAATAAGAAAATCAAGCAAGATTACGTATTAACTTTAATTAAAGTATACATTAGGGAAATTTAGTCAGAAATCACAGTGGAACTATTAAATTAAAATATAAAGTACATTAGAGAAAAGGTACTTGACACAGCGCACAAAAAGTTACTGCATTGCGGGTTTTAGAAGAAAAAGTATGTCTTCTTCAGGTGCAAAACTACCTTCAGTTTACCTTGGAGTCAGAGGGATGAACTGAACTGAAGAGAGAGAGAACAGAATGGAGCTAAATAGCCTGAAGTAAAGTGGGAAGCAATAATAATAATAATAATAATAATAACAAAATTAATGAAGCAGAAGGAATCTAAAAAAAAAATAATAATAAATATATATATTAGGAGAAAAAGCAGAAGAAAAGGGGAGTGGGATATATCAAAAAAAAAAATTTGAAACAAAAAGAATGTTTTCAAGACATTAAAATAGATTGACATTTCACTAACCAGTAAAGAGACAGGTGGCATCTATAAAAGTAAATATAATAAAAAGGAATAATAAATAAACAAAGGAAAATAAAAGAAAAAGACCAGTCAGTAAACAAATACCTAATTAAAAACAAAACATTAAGAGGCAAAATTTCGAAGCAGCAAGCATTAACGCAGAGAGTGATTTTTCACCATGCAGCAAAAAAGCAAGTGAAATCTAAAACATAAGAATTAATAAGTAGATAAAATAAAAATAAACTATAACTAATATGTTGCGGCCATCACATTTTTCCCCCCCCAAAAAAATCTCGCAGTATAAATTATTTATTAAATCTATCCATTAATAATTTTTTCTATGAGGAATTTAGAAGATTTTCATCACAGAGAAATGTAATACTAAAGGTCGAAAGAAAGTCAATTTTATGCTCTACATATGGCAACTTTCAAAATGTTTTTTCTCTTAAGGAAAAAAAATGATAACTTCATTATAATATATTGCAGATCTATGGTTCTTACATTCGTTTTAAAGGTGGTGACAAGTTCTTTTCAGAAATACTCATATTCAGAATTTACCCTCTTGGGCAGGGAGGTTGGGGGGGGGGGCAGTGATCCACTTGCATATAAAAAAATCTATTTTTCTTTTCCTTAGATGACAATTAATATATTAAAAAATTCTTTTTAATTTTACAATGATTAGTTAACTGTACTTATCATTATGCACATTTGTATGAAATTTTGTCCTGTACTGCGGTGATAATAATTATGAAAAAAAAGGGGGGGGATAGCAATGCCATTTGTTGGCTTGTTCACGAGAAATTGGTAGGCACTAGTTTATGTAAACGTACAACTACGCATGAATTTATATAATATTATATACAGTAGTTCCTGAGATACAATTATCACAAATGTTTTATGAAAATAAAATGAATAGCGACGCTATTTGTTGGCTTTTCCCCAATAGATTGATAGGCACTAATTTATGTAAAGGTACAACTAAGTATGAATTTATATAATATTATATGCAAGAGTTCTTGAGATACAGTTATCACAAATATTTTATGAAAATAAAATGAATAGCGACGCTATTTGTTGGCTTTTTCCCAATAAATTGATAGGCACTAATTTATGTAAAGGTACAACTAAGTATGAAAAAAAAAGAGGATAGCAACGACATTTTTTGGCTTTTTCACCAATAATTGGTAGGCACTAATTTATGTAAAGGTACAACTAATCATTAATTTATATAATATTATATGCAGTAGTTCCTGAGATACAGTTATCACAAATGTTTTATGAAAATAAAATGAATAGCGACGCTATTTGTTGGCTTTTTCCGAATCAATTGATAGGCACTAATTTATGTAAAGGTACAACTAAGTATGAATTTATATAATATTATATGCAAGAGTTCTTGAGATACAGTTATCACAGACGTTTTCTCACACATACACACAAACCAACAGACAGACATTTTTTTAAAACTGTATAAATCGTGTTTCGTACCTTTAAAAATGACTAAATAAATAAAAATCCGGAAATCGAATATTTTTTCAAAATCCAATACATTTTATAAGGAGAGGGCGCCATATACAGATGTATCATTTGTAATAACATCACAATAATAAGAGGTATCTAACTATCTAAAAAAAACTTTACACCCGTTTTATAAATTGTATTTGAATAAAATTTCATATCATAAGGTAAATTAGTATTTTTTTATGTAATTTAATGACAAAAATTTCCTTAAAAATTTTTGATATTTCAAACCAAATTTTACGCAACCGTACAGAAAAAAAATGGAGATTAAAGTGTCGGAGATTTTTTTTTTTTTTTTTTTTGTATGTTTTGTGCTTCAGCAGAGAGCAAACACTTTAAACCAAATTAAATGTTATACATTTAAATTTATTTGTACATGTAAAAATTTCCCAATGTTAGTTTATTTTTTCTGCCGAGAACGTACCCTCTCAGACTGCTTCGTTTGCTTTTCCTTATTTGTTTACTTTTCATTTCGACATGCTTAACGTAATTTCCTCTTACATTCTTTCATTATAAAAGAAATATTAAATATTATAAAGAAGTTTTTTCTATAACTTTCCGTTTTTGCATGAAAAAATTGACAAGGCGATACTTTTAAAACGGAAAGGAAATCCTTGTAAATTAAAAGTTCCAGTTTCGTTTATTTTTCGCTCAAATAAGCTTGGTTATTATATGTATAAATGATTAAAAAAAAATTCTTAAAAAAAAAAAGTAGCTAATTAAAACGTGTTTTTTGTTTAGCTATGTAAGCTGTTTTTAGGCGATTTTTTTTTTTTCATAAGTTATTTTCTATGGTAAACCAGTCTACGTTTTCCACAAAAAATCGCAAAGTATATGCTAAAAAAATGTCAGAAAAACGTCGTTTAAATTACTTTACTTATTGAATAATTCATTATCTCTCCTACTTAAATCAGAAACCCATTATTTAAGAATAATAAGGGAGGAAGTATTTACAATTAAAATACACCATGCTTTTAGATTCATCCGGAAAAATTGTGTTGTTAACGGTTTTTAATTCTGAAAGACAAATTTATTCAACAGCTCAAAATTTTTCAGCATAAGAAAAAAATGTCTGGAGTATTTGATTTCCTTTAAGTGCAACTCCATAAAATAAAACATTCAAAGAAATGTAATTAAAATTTATTTATTTAATTAAAAATAAAATTTTAGTTAATTTGTTTTTTTATTGTAAGTATACAGATTTAATTCTAAAATTTGTATTAATAGTCGTATAAATTATACATTTTGACGTAAAGTGTAATGCAAAATTTAAATGAAACTGGTATAATTAAGAAATATTCTCGATGTATGCTATTTTAAAAGTTTCATTTCGTCCTTAAAAGTAATGAAAGTTTCAAAATAATAATAATATATGGCTGAATTTTCATATTTTATTCCACTGTTATATCTCATTAAACGCAGATTTATTGTCTTCTTTAAAATAATTTCAGCACTCACCCAGGAAACAATTACACAAATCATTGTAAAAGTTAAAATGGTAATGGAATATTTAAGAAGAATTTTCGAAATATGTTATTTTAAAATTTATATTTTTGTCTTCAGTAATGACAAAATTGAAAATTTATATATTACAGCAGTTTACTAAATTTTACTTTAATTCAAAGCCCCACTGTTATATTTAGCTAATATACATGTGTTGTATTTTGTATAAAATGGGTATATTTTTTAACTGCTTTAAAAGAGAAAAAGAATGATGTTGGAAGACATTTGTATGGATTATACTTTATAACTGCGTAATATATATGTATATATATACACACTTTCCAACTGTGCAATATATATGTATATATATATATATATACTTTACAACTGAGTATGTTTTTACATATACTAGCAGACTTCGCCCGCTTCGTTCGTCATCATATTAAAATAAATTCTCGAAATGCCATATTGTTAATAATTTAATAAAAAAAAATCTCAAAAAACAAAGTCGCTGAAATCAGTCAAAATCTAAGTTAAAGCTCCCAGTAGCTTCGGTAGAGGAACTGCTCGCCACACGTCGCTCCCGCTCACGTTTCGTCGCTCTCCACACGCCGAGCCTGGAGCCCCAATGCCTTCGGCAGCGACTTTCCTGCTTTTTATCCCCTTCTCGAGTAAAGTTGAAAGTTTTGTAAAACCCCATCAAAATGCATATTGTGTACAAACCAAAATTTGCCGTTCTAAGGTAATTTTAGAGCAGATTGAAGCTTGAAAACGTGCTTTTTGCCCCGCTTGCCCCAAAGGGAGGGAGTAATTTTGCAAATTTCCTTTGTAGTGCATGTTGCATACACATACCTAACCGATACATAAAAAAAGCGAGATCCTGAGATTATTTGAAGCAGAATTATGTTTGAAAACGTGTTTTTTACCCCTCCCCCTCTCCCGCTATTAAAGGAAAGAAGGGAAAGGAATTTCGCAAAATCTTTTTATACTATGAGTTAGATACATATAACCAATGCAAACATCAAAAATCTCCTTCTTAAGATAATTTAGTGTAGAGTTGCGCATGGACACATGTTTCATCCCCCCCTTCCGCCTCCCACCCCGCAAGGGGCGGTAGGGTGGAATTTCCGAAAATACCTTTGTAGTGTGTGTTGAGTACGCATAAGCAGACTACATATCAAAATTGCTATTCTAAGATAATTTGGAACAGAGTTACGCATGGAAACAAGAATTGTGTCCCCCTCCCCCAACCCCCAAAGTAGCGATAGAACGGAATTTCAAAAAATCCCTTTGTAGTGTGTGTGATCAGTACGCATAACCATCCGGCATATCTAAAAATCTCTTTCCTGAGATAATTTGGAGCAGAGTTACTCTTAAAAAAGTGGTTTAGCCGCCCCGCCGTTAAAGGGGGGAGAGGGGAAATTTCGAAAAGTCCCTTCATAATGCGTGTTGGGAAATCATAAACAAGCCGCACATAAAAAATCGCCTTTTTTAAGACAGTTCAGAGCAGAGTTATGCATGGAAATATGTTTTTGTGCCCTCCCCACCCCAAAGGGGGATAGAGTAAAATTTTCCCAAATCCCTTTGTAGTCTGTGTCTTAAGTACGCATATCCAATCGAAGTATCAAAAAATAGTTATCCTGAGATAAATTGGAGCAGAGTTACTCTTAATAACATGCGTTTGCCCCCTCGCCCTTAAAGGGGGGGGGGGGTAGGGGTAAATTTTGTAAAATCCCTTTATAATGCGTGTTGGAAACGCATAACTAACCCACATTTAAAAATTAATCTTACTGGGATAATTTGAAGCAAAATTAGGCTTTGAAACGTGTTTATTGCCCCCCTGCCCGCAAGGTGGAGTAGGAAGGGAAATTCGAAAAATCCCGTTACAATGCGTGTTGGATACACGTAAATAAGCCACACATTATATCCTCAAGAAATATCCTCAAGAAGACGCTTTCTGGTTTTTTATATCTTTGTGCTGTTACTGGTAGAGTTCTACTCCAAAATCCGTATTTTGCTAAATTTGCCTCAGAAAATCGTTTTTTCCTCCCTCTTCCCCCTTAGAAATCTAAAATTCCAAAATCGTAGAAAAATATTTTTTTTTCACACTCATGTCTAGTCTCCCTATCTGCAATTTCTTCACCATGAAGTAATTTGGAACCGTATTATGCTTATAAAGGTGTTTTTGCCTTCTGCCCACCCCCCCAAGAGGGAAACGGGGTGATATTTTGAAAAATCCCGTCTTAGTGGGGGTCAGGGTCCTAAAACCAACTTGCCCACCAAAACTTGTGACTTTGTCTCTCACAGAATTGCCACGACTGTCTTGAGTCAGTGAATCAGCGAGTTTGCACTTTTATATACATAGATATATATGTGTGTGTATGTGTATCTTAATCATCTCTCATCGCTACAATATGAAGAAACCAGGAAACAAATCATTACTGAGGATTTCAAATATAACCAAAACAAGTGAAAGTTACGCATTGTACAATGCATAATTAAAAAAATATATATGGTAAAAAAAGGGAAAATTATGAATAATTACTCTGAGAAAACACAAAAATAGTAGTCATACTGACAACAGGGGTATGTATGACTGTTGGGTGATAAAAATAAAATTGTTTCTATAAAGCTGTAGGCATTCCGTAAATAATTACAAGATAAAAAGAACTTTTTATATACCATGTTTTTAAATTTTCTGTTGAATCATATAAACGCTAGAGAAGGCAGCGGGAACCCGGAACAATTGGCTAAAAATATTTAAAAAATTCATTGCCATCGTGTTTTGAGCTATTTTAAAAGTTTTAAATCTCTAGCTGGCTAGCCGGGAAGTTAGTTAAAAATCGATTGCAAGCTTTGTACTGGTAACACTGCCTAAGGCAGCAGGGGCCCAAAACAGTTCGTTAAAAGTATTTATAAAATGCATTTTCACCGTATTCTGAACTATTCTGAAAGTTTCAAATGTCTAGCTAGTCGGGATGTTAATTAAATAAATTTTCTGTTGAATCCTATAAATGCTTCCGAAGGCAGTAGAGACCTGAAACAATTGACTAAAAGCATTTAAAAAAAATGTATTTTAAACGTGTTCTGAGTTTAACTGAAAATTTCAAATGTCTAGCTAGTCGGGAAGGTAGTTAAAAAACGATTGCAAGATTTGTACTGGTAACGCTGCCAAAGGCAGCAAGAACCCGAAACAGTTGGCTAAAAGTATTTTTAAAAATGTATTTTCACCATGATCGGAACTTCTCTGAAAGTTTCAAATGTCTAGCTAGTCGGGAAAATAGTTATATACATTTTCTTTTAAATCATATAAACGCTGCCGAAGGCAGTAGGAACCTGAAACAGATGACTAAAAGTGTTAATAAAAGGTATTGTCACCGTGTTTTGAGGTATCCTGAAATTTTCAAATGTCTAGATAGTCGGAAAGTTAGTTAAAAATCGATTGCAGGATTGGTACTGGACAAACAAACAAACAAGAATCAAAGTTAATAAAAACATGGTAAAAAATTCACAAATGGTACTCAATATTGTTATCATATGTATAAATATATATATATATATATATATAATAACTCTATTTATTTTGGTTATTGGGAATAATATTGTATACTCTCATTTAGTTCTCTCATATTCCACAAGCCTGTAACATTATGTATATATACAAGTGTGTGTATATACCCAAGCAGCACAGAAACGTTCTCTGAACGTTCAAAAATTGTTCTGCAAACACGTTCTAAGAACGTTCACTTTGAACGTGTTATAGACGTCTATTTGTCCATCTTGAAGACGTACAATAGTACGGTTCAGAGAACGTTCAATGAACGTGTAGCAATCACCATCGGTGTTATAGAAACGTTCTGAGAACGTTCTACGTATACGGTCTCAGAATGTTCTAAACGTTTTTAGAACGTTTTCAAAACGTTATACACATTTTCAGAACGTTCTAGAAAGCGTACTGTAAACGTTCTAAAATAGTGTAGTCAAAAAAAAAAAAAAAAAAGTGACGTCATTATAAATAATCCCCTCAGTACGGGCGTTTAGAAGTAAAATGTACATAGCTGATGACGAATAATGATACAACACATGAACAGGGATATGAATTACTTTTTTTTTTTTTTTTCAATTCAAATAATGTTTGAGAAATTTTAACATACTTGCTATTCCTTTAATTTTAACGTATATCATGAAAAATTCTATATTCTATGACAGTTTTCCCCAAAAAATGTCATAACGTCTTTTTATCCCTTAAAAAATTTCTTAAATCTTTGCATTTTTTAAAAATTTCTTTTTTCCCCTAATCTGAAGATAATGAAGTTATAGTATTAATTAAAAAACTTTGAATAAACACAATGAAATGCAAGAACTCGCACCAACTGTTTCGCGTCAAAAGAAGACACAACCCTTCATCAGGCGAGCAATGTAAGCGCGAGAACTGCAAACAAGCACGTTGAGTGTGTTGAATGCGTTGCCGCTTTGTTTATAGCAGCCATCCTTTGTTTGTAGCAGTCGCGAGTTCTTGCATTTTATGGTGTTTATTCAAAGTTTCGTAATTAATACTATAACGTGATTATCTTCAGATTAGGGGAAAAAAGAAATTTTTAAAAATGCAAAAATTTAAGGAATTTTTTAAGGGATATAGAGACGTTATGACACTTTTTGGGAATTACTGTCATAAAATATGGAATTTTTCATACATATACGTTGAAATTAAAGGAATAGTAAGTATGTTAAATTTTCTCAAACATTATTTGAATTAAAAAAAAAAGTAATTTATATCCCCGTTGCTGTATTATATCATTATTCTTCATCTGCTATGTACAACTAAACTCTTGAATTATTTTGCTTGTTTTAATCCTTGTGATTCCGAATGCGTCATCCTATGATTAATGTTTGTTTTTCATGGTTGCTTTCTGTTTGATTCTCTGATTCCTTGAACTAAATAATTTATTCCAATTTATTCTTCATTTTTAACTTCAATTAATTTCTTGTACGATAGGGTGCCCGCTAGCAATTTGCTATTATAGCTGCTAACGAACGAAATCGTACATTGGTGCTCAACGACGAAAAAGGTCACCCCTGACGAGTTTTTTTTTTCTACGGTTCTAAGCTTTTCCTTAAAAATTTTTTTTCAAAATGATGTCTTATTTTTTTATTTCCTCGTTGCTTGTTTGTATCTTTTGATTTGAGTTTCATGTGGTTTTTAGCACCGGCAAAATTATTAAAATTGAAACTTACAATATAGGAATAAATTTATGATTAGACTGAAGTTAAATAAAATAAAAATAAATAAATAAATAATAAATGCTTCAATAAATCACAATCAGTCTCCCCAGGTTATTTAAATTTCTTGTAATTTCCTTCTCATTGTTCTATGTGGTTTCAGTGATCTTATATCTGCTGCTTGGCTTTAACTAAGATTAAAAATTCATTTATACTATTTTTTTTTTTTTTTTTTTTTTAAATACAGGGTGCAAAGCATAGTCACGAGAATACCTTTATCTCCGCAACTATTGGTCGCAAATATATAGATTCAAATACAAAATGTTTTAAAAAATATGAGCACTTACTTTTTGCTTACTTTTTTTTTTTTTTTTTTTTTGTAAATACATTTTCTTATTGGAGGACATGTGAGACCAATTGTTGCGCAAATAAAGGCCTGCTCTCGACTTTGCACCCTGTATATTCTAAACATTTCTGGGTATTACTTTGTAAGTCCTTGGATAGTTTATAAATATATTTGAATACTGAAGTTCATAGAAAGTTTTAATATTCCAACATAAAAAATAATTTCGAAAATGAATGTACCAATACACCGCTAAAATAATATATAATTGAGTTTAGAATATATTGTTAATTTATATTTATAATAATAAGAAATTGAAACGAAAAATTAAAAATTAGTTAGAAGGAAGAAATTTAAAAATTTTCCAAATACTTAAATATATAAATATTTTTTTAATCAAAATATTTTTCTAAAATATTTAACATACTTCATATTTTTAAATTTCAGTGCAAGTGTGTATACATATTTTCAGTTTACAGCAGCAGTTTACAAAAATGATGTTTGCAGGTATTTAAATTTATTCCACATGGCAATGTAATTGGTATTCTTTAAATGTTTAAATTTCTTTAAATTGAGTCAACGCAATTTTTACTCATTTGATGTAATTATGCTATCATGGCATATTAAATAATTAATAAATGTAAATATTATTATTAATAAATAATATAGTAAGTATATTATTTATAATTAATATATTATTTCTTAGTATATCATTTATTTACTTATTAATATCGTTTTTTTTTTTTTTTTTTTTTTTTTTTAAAGCAGAATATGTTTTTCTTTTTTTTTTTTTTTTTTATAAAAATGTGGAATAAAATTGAATTGAATCTTTGTTTTATTATGCAGTTAAACAAGTTGATATATTTTATTTAATAAATTACAGTAAAGAGATATTTAAAATTATAAGTCGGTGAAACTTATTATATTATTTTAAAAATATGCAATTTGCATAAACTAGATTATATATATGATCATATAAACATTAAATAAATACTTCAGAATTTAAAAAGAAAAAAAAAAAGAATTACAAACCTTAATTTTCTTCATAAACCTTACAAACCTTTCTTCAAACTTTCTTAATTTTCTTTCAAGAAAACACCCTTGCAACTAGCATTTTAAAATACACAATGACCAGTCTGCAAGGGCATTCACTTAAAATTTACTCTCATCTTTTAAACTCTTTATGTTACTTCATTCAGAAACATAATAACCAAAAACAGTCATTTTAACAATTTCCATCTCAGAAGACTAAATTAATAAAATGAATCCATAATTTCTAAGCGGTTTTCTGTAACTGGAGCAGTTTTTTCTGCGATAAAACGCTGCTTACAAGTTTCAAAAGTTAGTCTTAAGAACTTACGCAGATATGAAAATGATTGTTTAATTGATATTAAAATAAGACTTTAATAAATAGAACATAGAGAATATTACAGGTTAAAAATATTACATTTTTACCTTTTCTAAAGCTTATCCAAGTCATTATAACGCGAAAACTGAACAAAACAGATTACATGTTTTAAAATTACCGCTTCACATAACGACACGACATTCCGAAGAGCTGGCGCTGGCGTTTGTTTCACTTTGCACGGTCAGCGAGAATTAAATAAATGCAATCCACAGCTGTCAATTTCATCTGCTCTTCCCTTCTTACATCCGGAATAATCATGTTTCAAAGTTCAACATTTGAAACAGAAATTTATTAAGCATTTATAGCTGTAGAAAACATATAGTTTTTTTCTTTCTTTCTTTTTAGGAAAAATGGAGCTGAGTTAAACAATTATTTAAATTTTTATAAAGTATTTGAAAAACTTATGAGATCACTTTATTTTTCCATTTTAAAATCTCGAATTAAACGGAAAAGTATATTTTGTTTTAGTGTATATTTCAGTATTGAACAAAATATTCAGTGAAAGGATCAGAAATGGCATACACTTTATTTTTTCTGTATACATAAAAAGAACGCAATGGATGCATGGAAATTTTCGGGGTTTTAACACTCCTTGAGACGTCCTCGATAGGATGATTCGACAATTTTTAGAACTTGTTTGCGCATCTTAATAAAATTTTGTGGAAATTGCATCTGAAGAATCAGTGGACAGAATTTAACCTAACTTGATATGTAGTCGAACTTTTATTTAAACTAGCCCCGATTAATTTTTGGAATATATGACCTAATAGGTGCTCAGCTATTATGTATTGCCCCCCCCCTCCATGTAACGGAGGGCGGTATCTCAGTTTCGATTGAATAAAACTGCACCAAACTTGATATGTGAGATAGATATTATGTTAAACTATGGTGATCTAATTTGAGCATATATTGATTGAGAGGTGGCACTAATGTGCTGTAACTCAATGCCGTTTAAAGGAAAGCAATATCTCAGATTATTATTATTATTATTATTATTATTATTATTAAAAATTCACTAACATGAGTATGTGAAATATATATTATGAAAAACTATGATAATTCAGTTTGGGTATATATCGGCCGATATAGTACTCTATATTATGCAATTTTTCCAGATAGCTATACCTCAGCATGTGTTAGTGAAATCTGCAACAAATTAAATATGTAAAATTTTAATTTTGAGATACAGTGTTTATTAAATTTTTGTTCATGTTAACTGGTTAAGTGGCGCTGTTATATAGAATGTTACAGAATAAAGTAGTGCGATGGGTAGAAGATTTCTTTTAAACAGTTTAATTAAAAGAGAATGGCTACGTAAAATCTTCATCTATTAAGAAAATACTTTTTGAAATATATATTAAATAATTTTCTTTTATTAAAATTTATTAAATAAAATTTGGATTTAAAAATAAATAAATAAATAAAATAAGAACAATTAAAGAGATTAATGATTTAAAAACATTATCAATATTGATAATTTACAGTAACATTCAAACCTAAATAGAATCATAAATAAAATATAATAAAAGTTTAAAATTATGCTTAAAGAAAGAAAAAAAACTCATTTCTGTAACTTCCCGATGAGTATTAGTGACCGCGAGGTTCTACTCCCGAACCTTACAGACGGGAAGTGTTGGTTTCGATTCCTGGTTGCGCTCGTCGACTTAGGTTTTCGGAGTTTTCCGTGATTTTCTTTGAAACTCGCATAAATAAGGGTTAGGCATTCTTAGAATGATTTCCACGGAGGACACACCATCCAGACCTAGGACCCTCGTGTAGTTAGTTTGTTTTAATCCTAACACCAACATTCAATGAATATTACGAAATCAAAACTGAATCTTGTTTTGTCCTATTCGTAATAATCTCACTGAGACGGAACGTTTTATGACGGTGTTACGTTTAAACGTTTTGTATAGAACTGAAATTGTACGTTTTATGGAAGGTACAATGCACACTTTTTTTGAACGTTCTAAATAATACAATTTTTGAACGTCTAATGGAACGTTCTTTTGACACGAAACACGGTGTTTGAACTATTGTAACCGTTATTAGACGTACAAAGAACGTTCCGGTGCTACTTGGGTATGTATATATGCATTAAAACTTTACTCTGTTTTGATATTCATGAATAATTACTCTGTTCTGCATGAAAATCGTCCCCAAAACCATTTTTGTTAATTCTTATGTAAAATGATCTCCTGAATCCTATGACGCTCATTTTGCACTGTCACCCACAGTGTTTTGGGGACGACCCCTATTTTTGTCACTTTTCGGTAATTTTATGGCTATAAATTTGATTTGTAGGGGAGGAAAAGATTATTTTAACTGTTAAATATCTTCTGAGGTGTTACAGAAGTGAACAATTCTAAAATATGGATATTTACAGCAAGAGGAAATTTTAGGGGAGGGGGGGGGGATTTGCCTCTGAAATGTAAGTTGCGTTTATTATATTTTATTAATCAATTAATAATATAATGAATAATATATATATATATATATATATTATTTTTCTTACATATATATATTATTATATATTATTTTTTGTTATTAAGTGTTAAAATAATAATTTTCCATTCTGCAAATAATATTCATGGCCATAAAATAAAGGAACATTGATGAAAATTGGGAGAGGGGATGGCATTCCGAGAAAACGGTGGGCGATTGGGCAAAATGGAGGTCATATTCGAATTCAAGAGGTCATTTTACATAAAAATCAACAAGAATGGTATCAAGGATAGATTTTTTTTTTTTACTTTTTTCAGCGCAGTGTTATTATAGTGTACTATTTACTTTGGTGAGAACAGTTTCCCTGTCCAGAAATCTACAGTAAGTGCGAAGGAACCTCGCAATCATAAAAAAAAGGGGTATACATTTAGCTTTTAAATATTTTTTTAAAAGTATATCTTATACTATTAAGTGATCAATATTTGTATATATATTTTACTGCTCTCGAAAACGGTAGCTCGGACAGTCACGAGATTTAACACAAAGGTGCCCCCCGAAGGATCATTGTGCACATCGAAGTCAGAATTTCGAATTTCTGTTTAGTTTTCTTTTAATTAATAAAAATATGAAAATAATAAGCTAATAATAGCAAAAAATTAGCCATTTAAATTTAATCCGTAATTTAATTGTTGCCAAAAAAAATACGAGTTTATTTTTTTTTTCCAACGGGAAAATAAATACATTTATCTAAACACCAACAATACTACACACTACTGATCGCAGAGCTTCCAAATTTGGCATATAGATACCTGGGACCCTGTAGGTGTGCACCTCATCGAGAGTTTTTCGAATTTCGAATCTGAATTTTTTAAATTAATGTTTTTTGGATTTTAAACATTGGCTTTTATGTTTCATTTTTCATGAATTTATTCTTCGATTGTAATCGTCTGCGTATCTTAGCAACGGCTATATTATGCAATTTATTTTTTATTTAATACATTTATTTGAGGGCGAATTTTTTTTCTCTTTTTTATTTATTATATTTATTAAAAATAAAATGGTAATGCAGTAGAAAAAATTAAATATATTCAATTTAAAATTTAAAAACGCATTTATAACTGTTATGTTTATGTATAATTTTTGTAGTATAGCAACAATTATTTTTCATTTGTTAATTTAATTTCTTTAAAAGTGTTTTTTATTTTTCTAATTTATAGTATTTGTCAGGAAATAATGGTAGTATATAGTAAAAAGGATTAAACTGATTGGAATTTATTTGTTTTTTATGTATTTAATTCCTTCTAAAAGAAAATCTACTTTTTATTTTATTTCATTACATTGGTCGGAATCAAATTGTAACACAGTGTAAATAGCATGAGCAATAAAATACTTGGTTCAAAAACTAAAATATTTAATAGACGCTGAGATACAGTTATCTTTAAAATCGTAGCTCTTAAATAATGGCAGACCCACCTATCGTCAATAAATACCCATATTGCAATACATAGGAAAGAGATTTCTGCAGGTAGTGGGAAACTGCTCCCGATACAGTGCGGGCAGAGAAAGAGCTGCCGTAGTCAGCGAGTACCCGATGCGAGGTAGCGATTCCAATGTAATTAATTTAGTTTTTATTTATAATGTGATGTGAAAAATAAATAATGATCCAATTCTTTGGAGATTCATTTAAATATAGTGGCCAGCGAAGCGGGCGTAGCCTGCTAGTTATAATAAAAATAACATAAGTTTGTTAGTGACAGTGGTTTAAAATTGTTAGTGCTATTAGATGTTAATATTCTGAATATGTTATGGAGGAGAATTTCATACAGTCCGATCAAATTTTAATCTCAATGTTCTCAATCAAAAATCAATTAACTTAGATTTATTATAAATATAATAAATCAGAATAAACTACTTATACATATGAACAATTAATTGAATTCCTACATCATTTTCTTGATGTTCAATTAAATAATAAATTTGTAAATCAAATGAAAAAAAAAATCTTGCGCGCTGTTAAAAATTTTAACAGAATATCTACTGGTTTATCTTAAGTCTTATGTAAAATTACAGAGAAAAATAAACCAGTATGTTAAAAAATCTATGTTACATATGCATGTCATTGGATAATATTAATTTAATTAATTATTGACTGCAATGTATTTGTGACTTAGAATGTTTATATGTATAAAAATATTTATATATATATTGTTTTAAAACTATATGTATTATAGAATTAGTTGTTGATGAATTATATGAATTATTATTATTCATATAATTATGTTTAATTACATGAATTAGTTGTTCGTATGAAATAAGTAATAATGAAAACACATTTAATAATACCATGAAAATATTACATAAAAAAATTAATTATGCAGTTTAGTAATTACACTGTTCTGCAAATAGAAAAAGAAAATTCGAGGACTGATACCATTCTTGCTGATTCTGATGTAAAATGACCTCTTGAATCCGAATATGACTCCCATTTTAACCAGTCACCCACCGTTTTCTAGAAACACCACCACCTTCCTCAATTTCTTTCCCTGTTCGATAATTTTATGACCATGAATTTGATTTGAAGAATGAAAAATAATATATATATATATATATATATATATATAAATATTATAAATATATTTATATATATATATATATATATATATATATATATATATATATAAAGTTTAAAAAATAACATGAATAACAGATTAAAAAATTATAAGATATGTAATGCATAATCTCAGTGACAAATCCCCCCCCCCCCAAAAAAAAATAAATAAATAAATAAATAAATAAATAAATAAAATAAAAATAAATAAATAAATAAATAAAATAAAAACTATAAACTATCACTTGTCACGACTGTTCCTTTTTTACAATTTTCCAACTGTGTTGCCCCTCAGAAGATATTTAACGGTTAAAATAATCCCCCTCCCCCCCAGAAATCAAATTTATAGCCATAAAATCACCGAAAAATAATAAAAATAGGAAGTCATTCCTAAAAAACGGTGGGTGATAGGGCGAAATGAGCTTCACATTCGAATTCATGGGTACATTTTACATAAGAATATGCTGAAATGGTGTCAGAGGCAATTTCCATGCCAAGCAGTGTTTTTAATATAGTTCCATATATTTTTACTTTATTTACTCATAAAAGTTTAAACTAAAAGAAATAAAAACACGTTTGTATAAATTTTAAGTCTTTACTTTATACTTATCTGTCTGGAGAATAAATAATATATTTACATAAGGGTTTTATTCTTAATTTTTCTATTAATAAAAGATAAAAAAAAAATACTGTATAATAATTTTTATATTTTCTGAAAAGGCAAATTATACTCTAATGCCAAAATTGTTCAGTTCTGTAACGTTTTATACAAATAAATTCATTTTTCAATATTTATTTCGGAAACCAAAATCAGTTTTGTGGATGCACTTTAAATAAATAATCAAAGAGTACTAAATAAGTAATCAAAGAGTACTACCTTGTACTAAACAATAACAAAAATAATATTTTTGAAATATCCTAAATAAGTCTGACAGCTATAGTTAAAATATCTAAATAATATTTTAAATCTAAAAATAACCTATAAAATAAACGTTTAAAAGCTGAAAAAAAATGTGATTTCTATTTCGTTTTATTAAGTATAATAACAAAATTCAGTTCTTTAAATAAAATATAACTAAAATATATGTAAAAAAAAAAGTCTGATGATATTGTTTTAGAAATCTAAAATACATGTAAAAAAATAAGTCTGACGATATTGTTTTATTGTATCTTTTTTGTACGTAATTGCATTAACATACCTGAGTATCTTTCTTTAAAGAATAAAGATAATGTAAGACAGTAATAAATTTTCAGTACGACGAAAAGAACAGAAAGAAAAAAATGCATGTTTCACTTACTTGTTTATTCCTAGACTATTTAAAAAAAGAATTGATTTTCATTTATGTTGATAACCGTGATTATACAGGGCTTCATTCTCTGTTGATAATTGATGTGATTTCAAAAATTTTAATACTACTTCTTTAAAAATGCATTACACTAAAGTAATTAGAGTTGAGACGAAAAAGGTAATTGAGTGGGTTACTTTTTTGCAGTTGTTTTAATTACTTCCGAGGAAAAAAAGATTTTGAATCAAAAAATCTTTAAGAAAACATGATAAGCGCTCACGAAGTTAACTAACCACGATTTATTCTTGTTTTGAATCTCGCTGGAAGTAGTTGTCAAGAAAAAAGTCGATTAAAAATAATTTTGCAAGATATTAAGTTTTAAGATTTTAATAATTTTTTGAAGTTTTCCAATTATCTTCTCTCCATGTTTTGTGAAACTTTAAAAAAGAAATACACTAAGAAGGATATTAAAATTTATTTTGATTGCATTTTAATACTTAGTTTTTGTATTTTTTCTAATAACAAGAAATAATTGTGCAAGTAAAAGAAAATGCAATGCAGTATAAATGATTGAAGTTATGAAAAAATATTTTCAAATGTTAAGAAGATAAACCGATGGCAGTCGTAATTGTCTCGAATTTCTGCAGTTGACAGCTTGAAAAGCTATTGCTAAATAGTTCCAACATAATAGTTTATTTTAGATCAATTGTTTGATAATTGAAAAGGAACGCAAATTAGTTTCTGTTTTGTTTGAGGAATTTATATCTGAATGATATTTTAATAAACATATGCAAATTGAAATAAATTCATATATTAAAATGGTGATTAGAATGTTTTTTTTTTTCAATTCTGAAACGTCAAAGTGAAAAAGAATTTAAACAATAGGTGGAAATTTAACATTTAAATAAAAGCAAATTTATCTCCCATTTAATAAATTTTAAGTAAAAGTAAACTTTAATTTTTCGCAATTAGCACAATAATCTATTATGTGTATACAATTATCTGCATACGATCTGTTCACTGCTGACAATGATTTAATAATTAATTTATATTATGCTTATATTTCAAGGAATTTGAAAATAAATTCATTTCATACTAAGTATCATTAAATATTATATTTTTCATTAAATAATGAAAGACGCTGTAATGGAAAAGTGTTTCTCTTACTATATAAATTTGATTTTAAATAATCTAGATAAAGTTATAATCAATATTTTCAGATATTACAAATCTGTACAGATTACAAAGGAATTTTTTTTGAACTCGAAATCTTTAACTCCAACAGCTATTCAAAATCTCAAAGAAATTATCAAAAAAAGATTTTCATTTAATTTTGACTCTTCAGAAGGAGAATTTCATGTTAGATGTTTCTGCATTCCAGGCAATACTATAAACTTTTTTTAAGTACAGCGTGTTAATTACTAACCCGGGAGAACACGCGCCGAACAAACATACGCGATCAGGCGCGCCGGGTATGTGATACCCGCCAACTATTTGTCGCATTTTAAAGGGCTTATACATGCAAATATTTACTAGTGTCATAAATAAAACTATATTGTGAGGCAAATTTAATAATATTAACACATTTTAAATAAAAATAAAATAATCAGCTACAAAAGGTTTCATTCATTTCCAGGAAAAGAGGAGGGAAAGACAGAAAAAATGAATAAGGTCTTGGGTATGAGATAACCGGCGCGCGTTCTCGCGGATTAAGAACGTTTAAGATTTTCTTTTAAACCATTAGTGACATATACATAACATGTCGGAAAACAAACTTATATTTTCCGAGAAATATTCAATATCCCTTTAAGACCTGAAATTTTTTTGGTAAAAATTAAAAATTTTGTTAGTTTCCCCTAGTTGTTAGGACCATATCTGACTGAATATATATATATGTATATAATACCTGATGTTAGATTAAGCCTCGAGAGGACCCACACAACTGTGTAGGTCTGGCCATACTGGAGACATTTTTAATTAAACGTATACAGTTGTGTAGGTTCGAATTATGTGAATAAATATCTAAAAATAACTGTTTAAGCAAAAACTATTGTTATTTATGAGGATTATTTTCATTAAGAAACTGTTCGAAACAATTTTTGTTCTTAGAAAGACATAAATATACCTCACATTTTTCTCATCTCACTCTGGTACGGCTGATACAGATTTGCAACCTACACTTCCTAGCAGTTTTAAGATCATAGAAACAAGGCCAGTGACTTGTTGTATTTAATTTCTTCTTTTCAGAGGGTAACTTTTTGGGTGGATTGTAAAACTTTGATCTGCATGACTGAGCGACATCATCTTCATTCTCCTCTTCTTCTCTGGCCAGTGTTGCCAGATCTAGCGGATTTTATATTCAATAATCACCAATAATTTTTAATTGTAACATTTGCCAAATCACTTCGAAGATCGATAGTCTATTATGCATAGCAAATATCACTACTCAAAATTATTGGTGACTATTGAATAAAAGTTCCAACAGATCTGGCAGCATTGCTGAGGACAGCCTGCGATCTCTTCTTGTTTGGTAGTCGTACATCCAAAAGTGTCTCAGCCACACATAGACGAAACTGTAATAAATCAACTGTGTTTTTACGGAGTATTTCGTTTGCTTTGGAATCTCGTATGTACAGAAATCACGAATTTACCACAGCCAGATCAATGAAGAGAAACGCTGTTTTATGGGTTCGTTTCTTTGTTTTAAACCAGGTTTGATATGTCTTCATTTGCAGGTCGCAAATATACACCCCCCCTCCCCACCCCCGTCACCGATGTATTGTATTTCAAATGCGTCAAATATCATCTTCGGGCCATCTAAAATCCCAAGAATAGTAACGTGTATATATTATTCTTGAAATGGTAAATGCCAGACTTACACAATTGTGTAGGTTGCTAATTTTATTTAGGTTGCTAACTTTTTTAAAGCCTAATTAATACTACCAAGGCTAAAATCCATTGAAATTCCAGCTTCTGTCTCCTTCCCTAAATTCACGAAACCATCGATGACATGTGCTTTCGTCTATTGCATACTCCCCATAAACTTGACAAACATTGCGACATGCTGCGGCTGCAGTACTCTTTTTATCGAACTCATATAACAAACAATGTCTTATATGCTCCTTCTCGCTTTCCATGTTACACCCTCTGATATATATATATATATATATATTTTTTTTTTTTTGAGATCATTAACTCTGTGAGACACGATCCATTTATATGTGAGGCATCCACACGTTTGATTGGCTGAGGATTTGCGTCATTACAATGTCATGTGTGACGTCAATTCCATTGCAAATTTACATATTCAAAAACGGGTAGAACTTCTGCACTCACCGAATATTAACATTTACTCCTTCACAAGAGGAAGGACTCCGTAAAAGATTTGTTGAAATTGTTTATTTCATACTTATTAAATACAGCTAAATATCTTGTGGTTTTTGCTTGCACTTTATATTATCATTCGTCTAAAACTTATGCATTTTTGTTTTTAACTAAACATACTGATATTGCAAATTTAGTCATTTTCTTCTATAACAATTCTTTATACTTCAAAAGATCATGAATTCTTTAATCCATTTTATGTTACATCGAGATGATAACGGCTTTGCCGTTGCTCATCAAATGTTATCCTCTAACCATGTAACTGGAAAGAAATTTAATTTTTGGCAGAATGGTTTATTTATATTGCATAATTGCTAAACATGATCCAGAAAAATCAACTCTCTCTCTCTTTTGATTTAATTTATTAAACATTCTGTTCGCTCGATTAGCGCTTTTTACTGATCCCTCTAATATGATTTTATGTATGTCTCTGAATTACAGGTCTATGTAATGATTAAATATTTTCTCTTCAGCAAGTATTTTAATTGTCCCATTTTTAAACATACAATTTAAATTTCTTTACAATAGTGGTAATTTTAAAATACATAAATTTCTTATTTGAGGCATCACTGCCTTAAGGCTCTGGACAATTTCCTGTACGCGTACCTATAACAACATCAACCCTATATTTACAGCAGTAACATCGGCTATAATTCTTAATAAACCTGACTCATATAAATTTTCTGATTATTATCATTAAATTTAATATACTAACACTTCTCTTAATAAAATATTATCAAATTTTAAAATGTACATATTACATTAACTGTTTTAAATTTCTGGTTCGATAGATTTTTATGATTGGGAATTCGGTATGACGCGATATCTTGTTCATCACGGTGAGTGCGTTAAACTGTGATATTAACTTAATATACTGCAATATAGGTAGAAAAAATAATTTCACGTTGGATTAAAAAAGAGGAATGACTAATGATTTTGCTTTAATCTTAGACAATATGAATATGCATACTGTTCTTATACTGCATTATCATTTCAGTGAAAATTAAGTAATTATAGATGATAAGACTTAAATAATAGATTTTTATGTCTAATAAACATTTTAATATAATAATGACTCAGAAATCTTTTTAAGAAGGCTTTCAATTAAGACTTCAACGCATACATTCCATATGCAACGGTTTCATACAAATATTCAAAAGTAAAACATTAGAAAACACAAATGATGAAAAGAAAATTCTTTATAGCAACTACTATTTAATCTTTATTAATTGTTCATTGTTTAGCAAATTTATATAATAACGTCATTTTTATGTAGAATTAATGCTTTCTAATAGGGATCAAATGTTTTTAAAATAATACTTTAATACCTTTAAATTTTATATAAAAAATGACCATTGTGACCATTGGAGTTATCCTCTTTAAGACTATAAAATGCATATCTTTGAACTGCAATATACGAAAATTAATTCAGGTGACATTCGTGACAATTTCCATTCTGGAAACTCTATGGTAAGATTAGAATTATAAATCGTATTTGCTAATGTCATTACAGTTCATATTGACATTATAAATTATTAGATTATTACTGCATATCATTAATGTGTACATTCCTTTCCATATTTACATAGTATTTAAGGAAAAACAGGACAAGGGTTCATCTTGATGAACAATATTCAATATAAATTGATAGGTAAGATAGAAATTATTTTAGATTCAATTTCGTCCTAAAACGTTTTAGTTTAATTATACACATAGTACTTTTAAAATTCTACTATATTCCCATATAAAACAATTTTAACACATAAGCAAATTTTTTAATAAAAATTATGTAATTGAGAAAAATTAATCAGAATAAAAAAACAGGCTTATAACACAATTTTCAACACTGTTATTCTTTTAATGGAAATTCAATGCTTCAAAGCTATGTGCCGGAAGGTCAAAATCCTTCAACCATTGTCATCATATAACATTTTCTACAAACAGACATTTTCAATTTAAGTAATTTTCGGGTGCAACATTTTTTAAAAAATAAATATATATATTATAAAAATTGTGTTTTAATATCATGCCGTATAAAATTCTTAAAATTTTAAAAATAGTTTCTGGTACAGATTAGTATAAAACACCCTGTATTTTTTTTTATATCAGTAAAGTTTTGCCGCATATTTGATGTTTTTTTTTTTTTTTTTCTTGTAAGTTTACACACAGGGTTTGTATTTGCAAGTAACTTATTATAATCTGTTAGGGTCTTCTTGCAACGCTAGCCACTATATTTGAATAATTAAAGAAAAAAAATAAGCACTTCATTACCTTTTTTTCTATTTTTTGTAACACTGTATAAAAGGAAAATCAGCATTCAATTCTCTGAAAACTTTGCTTCGGATACACGAAACCTTCTGCAGTATCTTCCCCGCACGCACTATGCCAGATCCAGGTTCCAACTGATTGCGGCAACGCTTAACCCGAACAGTTCACTCTCGGTTTTATCAGAGACATATGAAGCTGCTATTATTCAAAAACTACGATTTTATTACAGAAAACACCATTAAATTGATGAATAATTGGCAGCCTTATCATCTACTGACCATTATATTTTTGGCACCATACATTAGCAAGACCCAGCAACACTTTTTTTTTTCTGTTGCACTGCGATAATAAAACTTTAATAAAATAAATTTATCAGTATATTACTATAAATAAACTATATATTTTAAATTATGAACACACTAAAATATTACAAAATTTAATTTAATTTAAAATTCAATAATTTTAATCGTTTCTATTACACTGCCATTTGACTTTGAATGATACAAATTATAAAATGATTTAATAAAGACTATTTTGCATTCAAAAGACTTTTTCTCTCGCCAGATAAAAATTTGTTTTCAAATAACAGGTATTAAACTAAAGTATCACATTTTATTTAATTTTAAAAAGTCTACCAATCCCATCGCTTAAGGGGAATATATTAGCAGATTAAGAAAATTTTCTCAATCGAAATATACATGCATTGAAAAAAAAATCGAAGTAATACTTCCATATTAAAATATCGATTATATATATATTTAATCATGTAACTAACTAGAAAGAAAAATCAGCGGGTAAAACCGGAAAAGAAATAATTTAAAAAATTTAAATTCGATAACTGAAAACATTTCCTTGTATTCCAGCCCGGCATGAGCTACCCTTCTACCAAGTTCTGTGGCTTTGCGACCAGTGCCTGGCTCCAGAGCACACACAAGCGAAAAACTCACAAACGCCTCTCATTATTTATACAGAAGATATTAAAAAAAAAAAAAAAAAAAAAAAAAAAAAAAAAAAAAAGGCCTTAACAGTAACCCGACAATAGGTGAATTTCCTTACAGATATATTTTCTTAAATGTTTATTACTTTTTTTTTATTTATTGACAAATTTAACTGATAAATAAGTTATTTATTTAATGGTCAGACATAATTATTATTTATTTCCTGGATATCCGAATCTATTCATATTGCGATGTCATTTCATTTATAAGCATATTTGTATAACATAAAAGAAAAATCCTGAACGATAAATACATAGAAATGTAACAAAGAAAGATCATCGTTTGAGCGAAAACATTATTTTTTCGTCATTACAAATTTTCAGAGTTTCCTATTTAGGAGCTATATTTATGAAATCAAAAAGCACTAAAAAGTATATGAGCAAAATATGAAAGATATTATCATCTTTACATACGATGAATGAGAATTCGGAAAACCAAATCCTATTTCCTAGTGTCATCTGACAAAGACGTGTTTTGAATTACCTGCGGATCTGTGCATCCAACGTTAAAGCGATGAATTTCACATAGAATGAGCTTCATATCAATGGACGCCTACCCCTTGAACTTCAGGCACTTCAGTATTTATACAAGCTACGAATCGAAAGATGCTGTCTGGAATATTTGCTTGCTATGATTATCATTTCCGGTCTAAAAGATTGCAGATTGTAATGATATTTTGATCTAAACGCTTTCATGCATGCAGATGTGTAGTCATAAGTATTTTAATATATAAATTGTCCAGACATAGTAGTTATACTAAAAAGGTTTCCACTAAACACATAAAATGTGATATCTAAAATTTGAAATGAATTATAAAAGGCAAATTTATTATACATCTATTTATTTTTTACTGGCTATTAACAAATATTTTAATATATAGCTCATTTATACATACATATATATACATATGTGTGTGTGTGTGTGTGTTTATATAAAATTGTCTGTACTAAATTCCTAAAATGGGATACGAACTGAATTTAATAACAGAAATGTATTTTTGTACTTGTTAATTTGAGTTTTCATATGTATATAATAATGAAAGTTTTTGTATATGTATTGCTCCTATCTAACAATTTCGTCAGCATTGTTGGTATTAAAAGCATAAAATAGGATAACAAAATAAATAAGTTTTAAGAAACACAATTTTAAATTTTTAAAAAGTGTCCTTCTCCCATCAGCATGCGTTCGTAATTGTATTACAATGATATTAATTAAGATATAGCAGTAAATTAAAATATAGGTACTAATTTCATTTAAAACTTATGTATAAATAATTAAGCAGATTGTACAGAGCATCGACTAGTGTATCAAAAATAAAAACTCTTTTCAAATGTTTGTAATTATAAATATTTTATTTTATTAATTGTTTAAGCATAAAACTATTGAAAAAATATCATTCCTAAATGTGTAAAACCAATTGTCTACACACCAGAACTGGTTATTAAAACAAGTGTTTCAGACAAACATTTTTATTTTAACAAGTAAACCGACATAAACATTTCAATTCACAAATATTTCAAAGAATTTTATACATATGTAGAATGTGATAACTAAGAAATACACACTTCTATGCTTGTATCCAATAAACTTTTTCTTATATAAATGAGTAAGTGGTCAAAATGTTCAATAAATAATTTTTACTATTTTCTTTACTTGCGTCAGTTAATTTTCTTCTTTTATCACACTTGTGATTTTGCATCTTTCACCATGGTATTTTACGTATTTTTAATTTATTTTTATCTATTTGCCATGCAAATGTATTGGTTCTATATTTCCCTCTAATAACAAATACTTTCTACAAGCAAGTTTCTACTTAACATTTCATTGTAAAAAACTGGTAAAGTCTGTTATATAAATTGAGTATTTTTATGTCTGAATGATGTATTAATAAATATATTTAGTGTTATCAAACATTCAGAGATGATGATATGGTAGTAAAACTTTTATTACAAAGAAAATGATACAAAGATAAGAGTGAATAATTCAAGCTTATCATTCAATGTTGCCACGTATATAGCAGCTTTGATATTCAATAAAAAAATAAGGCGCAATAATTCGCTAATTTTACTTCATATTTTTAATATATATACCCAGCGAAAAGTTTTGTTAAATTAACAAAATTTGTTTGGTACACTAAAAGATTTTGCTTAAAAGTGTTTCAATAGAATTTTGTTTAGATTTAAAACAAAATAAAAATAGTTTTTGTTGCATTTCTAACATTTTTTTTTTCTTAAAAAAAGACAGAAAAAAAGTTTTTTGATTAAATATATACAAAATTTATACTAAAGTTAAACAAAAAAAATTGTTAATATAAGTAAATGCAAAGAAATTATGTTGAAGTTTTGTAAAATTGTTAAGAATATTTTTTGTGTTGCCATAACGAAACTAATTTTTCACTGTTAATGAATATTTGGTTTATTACAACAATGTTAATTTCAAGAAAAGACTTTTGTTGTTTAAATTAAATTTCCGTTTCTTCTTACTATTAAAAGATTTTTTTTTCATTGTTAATGAACGTGTGTTAGAACCATGAAAACTAAAGGATGGTGTTTTCTTCTATTTAATAATTAACATTCCAGAATTTCTTTCTGAAACTAGCAGGAAAACAAAGTATTAAAATGCTCCTCTACAATCAATGTTAAAACAGAAAATTGAACTATTACATTACAAAATTAGTGTGAAAAAGACAATATCAATCGACTTTAGAGTTTTAAATGGGGAGGAAGAAAAATCATTGATTTCTTGCGCGCACATGATTATACGTGTGGATTCCAGAACCGAAAGAGTCTGTGAGACTTTTTTTTCCAATATTTCCGCTCGACCTCGGAAAAGCCACTAGGTTCGAATTGTAAGTCTTATCAGAGTCGGGCAAAATCTTGCTTAGGAGTAGGCTTTGTAAGGATGCCGAATGACATGAATTTGCTTTCTCTATATCACAAGTCGTGACATCGGCTTCTCTTAAATTTCCGATGCAGTGATAGCGGATAGCAATGTGTTCTTGTGGATAGCAATGCGTTGGTTTTTGAGATATTCTTCGGAGACTCGAAAAATTTTATTGCAAATTAGTTATCATCAAAAAGAGTTATTGATAATTCTTAAGACAGATTGACGTCCACTAATCCTTAAATAATACATTTTCTCATCTGCCTTCGTGGCAGATATATATTCCGTTTGGCTGAAGAAATAGCCACACAACTTTGCTTTCGTACTTTTCTTTGCTTTCCAGTGGATTGGTGATTTTACTAGTAGAAAAAATTTACCTGTAGTTGATTTTCGGTCAGATTTATTATTTGCTCAATTGGCATCAGCAAAACATGTTGATGTAGGCTTTATTTCTGCGTCTCTAACTGTGTCGTCTAGTTGTAAACCGGCCAATTCCTTAAAATTAAAAATTGCGTTTTTCCATTTTTTTTCAGTTTCAAGTAAACATGTTTCTACCATATGAAAACAAGAAAAAATACCAAAGCCGATTCATCCGTGTTATTTATGTTTTAAAATCCCGTCATGCTGTATAACCGGTCAAATCCTGAGACTGGTGCGATTCAAAACCGGGCATATCCATATCCGCCATATCGAGATTCTGCTCCACCAAATTACAGCAGCATAATTGTTGTTTAGGTTACTGTTATCATGTTTTATCTTGCCTATGACTGCTCTTTCTTGGTGAATACAAAGTTTCTAAGAATTGAATTTCGTGTTTTCTTCGACTATAGCGAAGTTTGTAAAACAAGTATCGTCTAATCAATCAAGAAAGAGGAAAAGTGACCCTACGACGTGGAAAAGAAACAAAGCCAATCTTCAAAGATAATGTACTATCACTTTGTAATTACATAATATTAATTGACTAGCAGGCTTTGCCCGCTTCGCTTGTCACTATATTTAAATGGATTAAAAACAAAAAATAATAACTATTTTTATACTCCTTTACATATAAAAACTAAAAAGAAAATACATTGAAATTTCTCAATAACTTCGCATCGGATGCCCGCTGCCTTCGGCAAAGACTTCCACACCACAACGTCTCGGGTCCGTGTCTCTATTACCTATAACAACGCATTAACTGTGAACCTCAATTTGGGTGCTTATCGGATGACAGTTTTGAAACGAAGAGTATTCAAAAATATTGAATTGCACATCTATATATTAATAGGCAAGCATAAAATTTGTAGTCCCTTTTTAACATATTAATTATGAGAGTAGAGGGTTGAAAATGGTATCATTCGAAAGGTATGGTTAGCCGGAAGGTGCGAATACAAATATTATTTTCTTACGATGTCAAGAAGGTATTTAAAAATACATTTATTTTTTATGCATTTTCCCCCATTTTTCCCTTTTATACACGTATTCCTTTACATTAAAAAATACCTAAAAGTAGAAAGTTGTTAAATCTGGCATTTTCATAAAGCTCAAATAAAACCATAGACACAGTAATTTGTATAATGTAGCATCACTATACGCAAGCGAAGTGATGACGTCACTGTCTGTCCATGGAGCCATGAAAAAGATTTTCTATGTTAATCGTCCATTGGATTTTTTGTAAAAAATTATTAAAAAATAACGGAAATTATCTGCCGATTTTAATTCCGATATTTGGGTATAGTTATATATAAGTTACTGTCTACATGTGTTTGATTGAGTTATTTTTTCTGTAAAATTGATAAAATTTTAATTTAAAATCACAAAACTCCAGAAAAAAATGGCAAACTTCCAGTTTCGAATGTGAACATAAACATTTCATTTCAAAGGGTGATATTTAAACAATAAATATTCAACTAATATGCTAAATAAAAGGAAAAAGGATTTGTTACTAACTGCTGCATGCATAAGTAGACGATACGGAAAAAATTCCGATTTCCGTTTTTTGCTGAGTTTACATGTTTTGAGCTTTCTTTACGTTTCAATTAACTGAAATTGGCTACTTATTTTTTAAAAAAGTGTCTTTATTGCTAGCTTTTGTGGGTAGAAGAAGCAAGTAGAAGATACATAAAAACTTTTGATTTCCGGTTTTCGATGAATTTACACGTTTTGAGATTTCCTTGAATTTTAATTAAGTGAAATTGACTACTTATTTTTTATTTTTAAAAAAGTGGATTTATTATTCTTTCCTCTGCATATATAAGTAGAAAATATAAGATTCAGAATAGTTTTAGATTTTCGTTTTTCGATAAAGTTACACGTTTTGAAATTTCCCGAATTCAATTCGACCATTTTTGAAAAATATCTTTTTTTTTTTTTTTTTTGTTCAAACACTGTACTTTATGAACCAATCGAATTAATTTAACAGAATTTGATACTTGGTTGGGCCTTGGTTTGACGTGGTACCTATTAGCTTCTGGGCTGTATCACACAACAAGGGGCGTTTTCACGTTACGATTTTCTCTCATTTCAGGAAAGGCTAACATCTACAGAGAGAAATAGTTATATTAAGTAAAACTCTGCTGATTCAGTTAGAGTGAATATCGGCAAACAATTGCCGCAGCTGTGTTGCAATTGCATTCCGTTTAGGACAAGGCAATAACTTTCCTTTGCCTCGCTTTGCAAAAAAATGATCGAGTTTCGACCACTGGGCGATACTAGTTTATATTTAAATCGCAATTACATATAAACAACACTTTATGTACTTTACATAATATTTACTGTCACATTTTCCCCTATATTTTATTTCACGTATCCTGACGACCATAAAATAACAGCAATATCACGCCAATATGCCCGGTAATACAATATACTGAGCGCTATTTTAGCCGGATTTAAAACAACTCATTTTTTTGTTGTTATATATATTTCCCTGAAACATATTTTTATTTTTTATTTAAATATTAATTTGAATTAATCATATATCTGTGTCCGACAGCGTGCAAGTGCACGTATACCTCTGAGTGCAGATAGCAGTCCATTTATCTGTATGTTTAATTAGCGTAGTTATTAGTATAGAAAAAAAAATAAAACTTATCATGGAACACAACTTTATTACATCTCTCCCATTGCGACTTTTAAACTTTTGTCGCCATATCGGCGATGGATATATATATATATATATATATATACATATATATTTGTATAATTTCTTGTATAAAAAGGGAAAATTTCTTCAGTACCTATTTTGCTAATACTTTTATCTGTTGCACTTGTTTGTTAGTTTATAAGTATCCTTCATATTCTGTTTATATTTTTAATGGTTTTAAAGTTTAATGTTTTTTAATGGTTTTCAAGTTTTCAAACATACTGCCCTAACGACTGCCTTAAGGGTTTTGGTTCCAATTTTATTTTGGCTAACTGTGATAAAAAATCAGCTTTTACCGTAAATTTTTATTTTTGGAAATGGCCGATTTTGTAACTAGACGATACAATTAAATTGAGGTCGTCGGTAGTTTTTAAGCAGCTTATAACTTTATTCGCGACATCACAATCTTGTTGTTGGGGTATTATTGTTTCATAACTAAGGATGTTAACTGATGCGCCTATATTCGGTTTTGATATTATAGCTGTGCATAGTAGTCGCATAGTAGCGCCTATCGCTTGTTTATACTTGTTATTTCGCAGTAAATTTTTATTAGATGGTGAATTTATGTATCTAAGATTAATAGGAATGTTCGTGGGTTTTGAATCTTTCATAAGTTTATTTTTTCAACTAGTTGTCTGATTTTTGTCTTCTGATTAATTAATTAATATCCATCCTTTCATTTTTCTATAGTTATATCTAAATAGAAATTAATCTTTTCGAGATTTTTTTTTAACTCGTAGTAATCACTAAGATTTCTGATTGTTTTATTTATTTGTTTGTTTGTTCCGAATATGAGTACTTCGTCGTCATATATTATAACTTGTATTGTATTTTTACCTTTATCTTTTCTAAATAAACATGGATGTGTTTTATTTGATTATGTACAAATGTAAATTTATGATGGTTCTATCCTTGTTATTTTTTTCTGCTATGCGTAGGTTAATGGCTGGAGGAATGCAACAGTAATTGTTTCAAATATTTCTTCTTTAATGAAATGCATCGAAATTTTAAATTTCTAATTAGCATAATTATCTTGATTCAAATTCTCAATTTCAATGCTTCCCTTTATAGAAATCAATTTTCTTCTTAATTTTATATAATCTTCGAATATATTGCCTATGATTTAATCTAATGGAACTAGTATTTTCGATTCATTCTCACATTCATTTTTATATATTTATTTGAGCAGAATATATATTATTAACTGTAGTATTACAGTCTCAAAAGAAAGACAATTGATAATGAATTTAGTTTGCCTTCTACGTATTCTGATTTTAATGTGCTATTCATTTCTTTAAAGATCAGGTAGTTTTTTATTCTCAAATTTCCATTTCTTCTTACTAACATAAAAAGCTTGTTATCATTATTATATTTACTATTAATAAATGCGTATGTGAGATATATACAGTTTAAAGCATGATGTTTTCTTCTATTTATTAATTAAAGAAAAAGAAAATATTATAATGAAACATTAATCCGAAATTACAGGAGCTGGTAGAAAAAAAAATTGTTAAAATGTTCCATTACAATCAGCGTTAAAACAGAAAAGTTAACTTTTACATTTAGCTTTTACAAAGTGAGGAAGAGAAGGTAGTCGCGTAATTTTAGTGTTATAAACACATATAGCATAAAATGTTTCATTTGTGTTGGAAAAAGCTTACAATCCTTCACTGTGTTAACATTTTTAAGCATCCCCTCTGATATCTCTCTGAAACGCTCACTCTCTTCAATGTTCTGTCTGATAAGTTATTGGAAATTTTCGGTTACGTATCTGATTTTTATTTATGATTTCCTACATTTTTCTATTTTTTAGACTAATCTAAAAGCAAACCAGATGTTTGAAAACGTTTCTGCAATGTTTATAATGTTTAGATGTTATATAATTGTTATGTTTCTGCAACATTTTGTGCTGTTAGGGATGCGAAAGAAGAAAAGTCACTGATTCGCTTGATTGTGCTTGCTTCGTTACGCGTAGATTTCAGAACTAAAAGAGTTTATTGTGTGATTGCTTTTCCGTCAAAATATGTGTTTAATATTTTTAAAAAGATAATACAATGATAGTAGATAATACAATGATAGACATTTTTTTTCGTCTTTCTGAGGAAGAGGCAAAGGAAAACGCAATATCTTAAATGAAATTATCACTTTTTTTGCAGATTTAGCTATTACGTGGATATAAATGTTCAAACTTATAATTAACAGCTTACTCATGAAGCCACTACAGGCAGGTATACGTGTAGTAATTGGCAAAAAAAAAAAAAAAAAAAAAAAGATAAAGAATTAAACACCTATAAAAATATTTTCATAATAAATATTCCGTAATAAACAAAATCTTGCGTCTATAGTGATCAGCAATAAAAGTTTCGAAATTTTTAATATTACAAAAAAGAACAGTTCAAGCAGAAAAAATTGTGTTTTTATCTTATACAAAAGAATCAATTCATTATCTAAAAACGAAAACTAATAACTCAGGCTTTTTACAATTTTTGTGTTGTTGTATATATATGCATACTCTTACTGAAATTATGCTATTCATACTTAAAATTTCTGTTATTTCTTTAATATTGATGTTCATATGTTATCATGAGTTTCTCCTGCATTTTAAATTTTACTGGTTCAAAAGCTTTCTTTTGAAGGTTTAATTTAATCTTTAAATATTTACATATTAGCAACAACAAAACATTCATTTATGGCCAAATATGATTGGAAGATATATTTTAATTTAAAAATTCTATTAACATGTAATATTTTATATTTGTGAATTTATCTGGCAAACACTAAACACCACTTCATTTAATTTGGGTATTTTTGTGAAAGAATTTGTAAGAAAAATATTGAAATGTTTAATACGTTATCTTATTTAAAGTATTTTACGCACTCAAGTATTTCAGTTTTGATTCAAACAAGATTACGAATTTGCATTTCCAACCGTAAAATCTTCATAGGCTTGTCAGACATGTTTAAACAATCCGGAAAAGTTCCGCAGCACATCAGAATTTTAGAAAGGATATTTTCATAATCAATAATTTTGTTCTGAATACTGTAGATAACGATGCCTAAGGCAAGATACTTATATTCGAAATAACCAATCAAGTGAAGTTAGTATAGAGAATGTTTATGTATTCTTCTTCGTGATTTAACTATGTTGTCTAATTTTGTTAATCATCTCAAAAATCCAGTTAAAAACGTTGAAGAAATTGTATTCTGTAACTTTTAAGTGTTAAAATATTACATTTTATTCTCTTACTCAAGAGAGTGTTTTTCATTCGTCATTTTTCTTACAAAAATAGTTAAAGAGCTATGCATCGTTATAAAGTGTAAATGCTTCAAATTTTCTATTAATAAAATCAAACTTCCTAATAACATACGCCTTTCAAACATTAATCGTGTTATCTGCTCGATTTATATATTATATAGCTTTGCCGGAGGATAGAGTAAATAATTTAAAATCAGGAGAATATTAATTTTCGTTAATGAATAATAAATTAATCAAATGATAAAACTTGAAGAGGGCTGTAGTTTAGAACATATGTTTGGTAAATTTAACTTTAATAAATTTGTCTTTAAATTTTGTTTTAGGAAGAGGCATATAATGAAGGATGTTTTGGAACTGAAAGTATACACGACCTACCTAAATATGCAGACACTTTCGAATTTAGATGTTTTGTCAAACATAGAGAAAAATGCTTTAGGAATATATCTTGAAATTTTCGGAGTATAAAGAACATGTTTACTTCATATATTTAAGGTAAAGTTTTTTTTCTGAATGGTAAAGCTTTTTTTTTTTTTCCTTTTTTTAAATATGATGCGAATAAATCATTTTCTGAACAATTATACATCTTGAAAAAACTTCTCATCGAAACACCCGTGTTTTTCCGTCATGCCAAATTGAACACATAAATAAATATTTGTAGTATACAGTAGAGATTTTTCATATTTATACACTGTATAATATTACTTTTAAGAATAATTAAATACATTACCTTTCCATAAATAGCCGGAAAACTTTTATTTTAGCCGTTTTGTCAAATATCTAGAAACTTACTTGACGAATTACCCTGATACTTTGGACGTGTAATGAACATGTTATATACTTAATACATTTCAGCGAAAGTTACGTCCCAAACGCAAAATGGGAACCAATAACATTTTTTTTTTTTTTAAGGCAGAATTTTTGGGAAATCCCTATAAACTGTAGCGCTCCGAATGCACTGTACCCGTAGCAAGTGATCATGATGCTTATTTTAATTGTCTGTGATAATTTGTATTCGAATAATACTAGAGATATAAACTTACTGAAAAAAAAAAAAAAAAAAAAAGTCAATATTTTTATTAAAGCATTCAGTTCCCTTTAAACTATATGCAGTGCCATTTTTAAATTTGACATACCACATTAGGCACAACCCACAACAATCACATTATATAAAAATATTAATTATTTATTAAAATATGAGTACTTGTGCTAAATAATTGCACATGCGAAAGCATTAACTGAACTTCTTTTGCATAACTTATTAGCCAATTGTATGCAGCAACGTATATGAAAACTTTGAGAAAATATCGCAAAAATAAAAAATAAAAAATAATTATAGAATTAATTGAATCTCTCTCTCTCTCTCTCAAAAAAAAAAAAAAAAAAAAAAAAAAAAAGAAAGAAAGAAAAAAGGAGAAGCAACCCTTTAAGGAGTTGTAAAATTTTTTTTAATGCAATGAATGATCATATAATGTGCGATAACTGAAATAAATACAAATAAAACCACCTGGAGTTTTCAATTTTTTTTTTTTTTTTTTTTTTGCGAGGAAATGAAATATAGTTAGTTCTATCGAGGATAACTTATTGAATTTTCATGATATTTGTTTAATTTTTTCATATAAGTTGCTCAATAAATTTGACTACTACGTTTTGCAGGTAATCCCAAGTATTCTCTTTTCATTTTAATATTCTACTGGTCTACTGTTTGTCTTTGCCACAAAGATTTGCTGAAATATATTCGGTATAACACGTCCTTTACACTCCAAAGTTTTAAGATAATTAGTAAAGTACATTTCTAGATATTTGACAAATTGTCAAATTTTAATGTGTCCGATTATTTATGTTAAAGTAGTGTTGATATCTTGTAAAACTGCTAAAGCTGAAAAATTTACAGCTTAGTACAATTATACATATTCTTAATCTAATTCGTAAGTCAATCTATCAAATTTACTAATAAAGATTTGAAATCAATTAAAATGTGGATATTCATTTTCTTGGAACATAGGTGTTGAACAAAACACAATAAAATTTAATGACATTAAAAAAAAAAGTTTAGCACTCTACAGTGATTTTTTAGACACTAAAGTAGTCTGGGTGGAGTTGGCACAGAGATTAAGAAGAATTTCTTAGGGTGTTTAGCCATGAAATGTTTTCTGTAAGTGGCTTCGTAGGGGTTTCGTAGTTCTTATTTATAAGAGCTTCTGAGTAAACCACGGAAATTAACAAACGGCTAGACTGACGAGTGCAACTTGGGTTCGAACCTGGCACATCCCATGTGCAACTTAGAGAACAGAAATTCTCGGTAATGGTGGGCCTAAACAGTCTACGATCTACAGTTTAACCGTTTGAAGGGAAAGATAATTGCTCTCATTTAATATACAATAGATAGCCACCAATATTTACGAACAGTGTTAAAAGAAAAAAAAGTGAACTTTTGCCGTTAAGTTATTAAAAGAAATTGTTGAAGAATTCCAAGATGAATTTTTCAGCTGCTGTATTCCAAGACAACTACTGGTAATCATTTATCTTAACTCTTATGCAAAGTTACAGAGAAAAATAAACGCAGATGTTAAAAGATTTATTTTATATATGCATTTTAAGGACTAATATTAATTTCATTAATTATTGGCTAGAATCTATTTGTTTGCATTAAAAAAACTTTACAAACACGTATTTAAAGAAAAAATAATTAAAAGCATTAACTATAGGAGAAACCTTGTGTTTCCCTTAGCTCCTAATTTAAGTTTATTCATATGTTTTTCATGTCAAAGAACAGCTTACCTACATCACGTAGCTATGTTTAACTTAAGTTCATCATTTTGCTTCTAAGTTGAATGCCGTTATAAGTACTTCTCCACAATAATATGTCAAGTTATGTTTTTTTTTTTTTTTTTACTTTAACTGTAAACTATTATTAAGGTATATTTAAACTGCAATAAATATTTTTTTGATTCCTGAAGATGCTTTAAAAAAGCATATGCTTTTATAATGCTTTAAATTATTTTTTATTTTTTTTAAATATGTGTATATAAAGTTTTTTTAAATACAAACACATATTACACGTGTTATTTTAACCACTATCTCTTTTAAGAGATAATATATAATACATTTGTGACTTATAATACTTTTTTTTATTAGAAACATTATTTTTATCTTTTATTCAGAAATAAATAATAAAAATAGACAAAAATACAGAATAAATATTTAGAGTCTCGATTATTTACTTTTAACTAAGAATTATTGAAAATTTACAGAGACTCTATTTAAATTTTTTTTTACTGTGACGTGGAAATTATTTATTGCGTCCACGAAGCAAAACACTGCTCGTTAAAGTGTTAAAGAAATACCTGTATAAGAGAAATCAACGATTTATAAATGAAGATTATTACTTGCGCTGAATGTAGAAAGGATTAAAAGTAAAAATTAAACTTGACTAAAAATGTTAATTTAGCTCAATTTGACTTTAATGTTATCCATATGCGTAATAACATGCTGTAATTTGTACGGGTAAATCATATTTAATTTCATTTAGTACGCAAAGCAAAATATCTATAAAACTGTGAAGATACATTTAATCATTGCAATTTAATAAAATAACAAAATACTTACTTTTGAATTAATTCAGTATTCAAACTTTTCATATGGTAAATTTTATAACAATCACATAAAATACATTTTAAAACGAAGGTATTTTATGTGAATCAAATTGTTTTACCAAGTGAAATCTTTTTAAATAATTCCTTTCTATCTAAGCATGAAACACGAAAAATTGCATTCGGCATTACTAAGAGAATCTTTATACTCCGGAAAGATGAATCTCCGGAATGGTTGTAACAGAGTTTCCTTTTAAAATGAAAGTAAAGGGATTTGACGCATAGGCTCATGTTGCAGCGTTTAAAGTTTCAAGGAAAAATTATTTTCTCTTCTGTCAAATAAACGAATGCAATGAAATTTTATATTAAAACAGATGCATTAATAGTTGAGATTGAAAAACGAAATAATTGAAATACATATGGAAAATTCCACTTTCCCTCACTTTTTAAATATTAATAAATAATTTGAAATAAATTTTATTTACACGTATATGTATTATAGAATCCATGTTATTTTAAATGATTTCATGAGCTAGGTATATGTTAATGTAATAAAAGTTATCTATTAAAATTTCAATGGATTTCTTAAAATTTTGTAAACCATTCATTATAGTTGTTATCTATATATATAAAATCATTTGTCCTGAGTGAGTGAGTGAGTGATTCATCATCGCCCAGCACAAACCCCTGGACCTAGAAGCATGAAATTTTGTGATAATGTTCCTTCCATGACGTAGACATCCACTAAGAAGCGATTTTACAAAATTCACCCCCCAAGGGAGAGGGAGGGCGAAGCATGATTTCACAAAATCCTTCATACCTCAAACAAAAATATCCATACAAATTTTGCTTTAAAATATAGCTAACACAAATATCTAAAAAACTACTTCTGGAATTTTAGAAATTCGGTCCCCAAGGGGGGAAGGTGGCAAAACGTGATTTCACATAATCCTATATATCTCAAACAAAAAAAAAAAAACAGATATACCTGAAATTTTTGCTCTAAAATGTAGTTCACAAAAATACCCAAAAACTAATTTCAGGAATTTTAGAAATTCGTCCCAGGTGGCGCAGAAAGGGGGGAGGGCTATGTGGCAAAATAAATAAATAAATAAATAAAAATAAAAATACAGTTAGACCGTTCAAAATTGGTATAGATATGTTTTAGAAGCCTGCAATTCGAATGAGGATATTTTTGAAAGTGTAAAGTTATTAGGAGGGGCGGGAAGGAGGGAGGAGAAAGGCAAGAAAATAAAAATAGAGTTTGATCGTTCAAAATTTGTACATAGAGGTTTTTGATACCTAGAAATCGATTGCGGATATTTTCGAATTTGTAAAATTATTAGGATAGACTGAAAGGGGTGGGGGGCAAAAATATAGAAATAAGAGTTAGAGTGTTCAAAATTAGTATGATTAGTTTTTAAGGCCCAATAAAGTGATTGCGGATAGTTTCGAATATGTAGAGCGTTTTACTCCACGTACGCAGTATTGAGCCGAGTGTTAAAAACAAAATGCAATTGACAGGAAAATCGTAATTTTAAAAAGTATTTCAAAAATGGCAAGGATGCCACAAAAAGTATTAATTTTAGAATGAAAATCAAAAAATATTTAATACGTGAGATAGCAAAATAATTAAATGTCAACGAATTATTGGTGAGAGGGTTTTTAGCAAGATATAAAATTTCCTGTCTGTTTAAACTGTAAATTTGGCTTTAGGCGGCCATGTTGCTCAACCAAGCGCAATGACCGCCAGTTAAAAAGAAAAGTTAAAAAAAATCTAATTTTATCATGTTCATAACTTAGAAAAGATAAAAAAAAAAAAGATATTCCAAAATACTTTCCTTAAAAACAGTGGAGGAATAATTAAACAAAGCAAGTTAAAAACCAGAAGATCTGAAAAAAAAAAGCCATTAATATTCGAACTGATGAGAAAAGCTAGTAGTATGACGAATATGTGACCAACTTAATGAAAATTTCACTCTTAAAACAGTGACACGTTCTTCGTACATTATGGTACGGAGTTGCATAACTTTTCAAGGAGTTGGGGAAAGTTTCATGGTCAAGGCATCGATTAACCGGAAATAAAACATGGCCATTATAAAAGTGGTGCCTGACCGACTATTTTAATGGGATCTCAGATTTTTCCACAAACAGCATTTCAAGATGATAATGCACCTTGCTAAAGGGCGTCTGTGGTATATGTGATTAAAATTGTTAAAATCACGTACCCGTTCCCATGAGCCCCTATAATTATGTAAGTAATCATCTTTTATGGCTATATAGGGGAAGGGGGGGGGGAGAAAATTTGCATTCTTAGACTTGACAGAAGGAGTCACTTTTTCACATTAAGTTAAATACCACAAAGAATATTGTAGAATTTCTTATTTGACAGACCTTGACATAGTCTTAATCTCAAAACGTTTGAAAATGTTTAGTCTAGAAAAAGGCAAGGAGAGAGGGGGGGGGGATTCGAAATTTGCAGCCTGCAACTCTTCAAGAACTAGAAAAAATATTTATGATGTTTGGAACTGTGAAAGTTCTGAGATTTATATTAAAACACTGTATAATACTGTGCTGTTGCGCATTAAAGCAGTAATATTTAATAAAATATGTCATTGTTAAGCAAATTGGTTATATACAATTTAATTATTTGATGACATTAGTTTCAAGGTAATTCTTAATTTAGTCATTTACTCAAAGCAAATATAATATTGAATTTAAATTTAAGGAAAAGAAAAGCAATATGTTAAATAACAGTGTATATGAAAGCAGCAGATCTTACTATTTAATACAAAAGAAAGAAAAATTGAGATTTATTGATGTTTTTATAAGTAACTATTTACTTTCCGGATTTAAAAATTATTTACTTAGATAAAATAGAACATATAAATAAAAACGAACCTGCGAAATTCAATTTAAAGAAAGAGTTGCAATAATTCAAAGTAAGAAACTTATTTGACATGTTACATTTTCAGAGTTTTCAAATAATTAATTAAATAATTATTATTATATAGCATGGTGCCGACAAGAGTATTACGACACGTATTACTTGAATACAACAAGAAAATATTTATATAGTTATAATAATTTCTTTGTTAGATAAAATAATTACATAGTTTATTAAAGGTTAGAAGGAAAGGGTCGTATTTCTGAACCTTATATTTAAATGAATTCTCAAAATTTCATATAATCATAAATATAAAAATCTCAAAAAAAAAAAAAAAAAAAAAAAAATTAAAAGAAAAAAATTGAAATCGGTCAAAACTTCAGTTAAGGTTCCTTCTGCTTCCGGTAATGGCTTTTACGCCCGCAGCATGACGAGTCCGGATACCCACTGCGATCAGCAGACCCTTACTCGCTTTTTTACAAAACTTTCTCCTCCGAATGAAATTAAAAACTTCGCAATATCTAGTCAATGTGCACGTTATGTACAGTTATACAACATCTGCACGGCAAAATTCGCCATCCTCAAGTAATTTGGAGCTGAGTTAAGTTTAAAAAGGTATTTCTTGCCTCGTTCGTCCTAAATGAGGGAAGTAGGTTGTTTCGCGAAATCGCTGTATAATGCGTTTTGGATAAACATATACAATTGACGCACAAAATTTCGCTTTCCTGAGATCATTTCAAGTAGAATTACACTTATAAACGTGTTTTTTTTTTTTTTTTTTTTTTTTTTTTTTTTTTTTTTTACCCGAAAGGAAAAGGGATAATTTTTCGTAAAATCTCTCTGTAGTGTGCTTTGGGTAAGCATAACCAGCCAACACAACAATAAATCGTTTTCCTGAAATAATGTTGCTCAGAATTTGCTGTGAACTTGTTTTTGCCCCCTTCTTTTAAAGTAAAGGAAGGAGTTAATTTCCGCAAAATTCCTTTGCAGTGTGTTTGGATAAGCGTAACCAGCCGACAGAACAAAAAATCGATTTCCTGAAATAATGTTGAACAGAATTTGCTTTAAAACTTGTTTTTGTCCCCTTCTTTTAAAGGAAAGGAGGTGATTTTCGCGAAATTCCTTTATTGTATGTGTTAGATAATTATAACCAGTCCACAAATCAAAAATCGCCTTCATAGATAATTCAGTAAAAAGTTTTGCTTGGAAACGTGATTTATCCCCCACCATTAAAGAGGGAGGAGGAATTTCGCAAGATCCCGTCATTAGCGATATTGAATGCACATAACCATTCTTTACACCAAAATTCGTGACCGCAGTTCTCATATATTACTCCGGACAAATTTAACTCAAAAATAGGACTCTCAATTTTTCACCCTCGTAGCTTTCCCCACGAAATTACATATCGAAAAATCTCAAAATGGGTTTTTGGAAATATCATCAAGAAGATAAGCGCTCGCTTTCAAACTCTTTATTTTTGGCAGAGTTCTACACGAAAGTCCATATCTTTTAAATCCCCCCCCCCACCCACACACACACTTCTTCTAAAAATATCGAATTTTCCCTTTCCCTCCTTATAACAGAAAATTTCTAAATCGCCGATTTTTTTTTTTTTTTTTTTTTTTTTTTTTTTTACTCATGCCTAGTTTTTTCTTGTGCATTATTATTATTATTATTATTATTTTCCTTGAAATAATTTGGAGCCAAGTTATATTCGCAAACATGATTTTGACTGCTGTCCTCCAAAGAGGAAATGGAGATGTTTTGCAAAATCCCTTCTTAATGCGAATCAAGGTCCCAAAATCAACTTTCACACCAAATTTTTGACTCCATCTCTCATGGGATCGCATCGCTCGTGATCAGTCTCAGCCGTGGATCAGTCATGTCAGTGAATGCCCAGCGAATGAGTGAGTAGATGTACCTTTTTACATACATATAGGTTGATCAATGATTTCAACAGTGAAAGCTTTACCTGTGACGATTTGGCTTTTGAGATTTGTTACTAATTTATTAACGATTTTATTTTTATTTCAATATGTCAATAAGAACTGAATAAATTTACTTTGAATACAACGGGAAAATAGTCTAATAAAGAATGTTTTGTTGCATCAAAAAATGATACAGTTTACAGTTTCTTTTAAATTATCGCCATTAGCCTTGTGGAGTTTGCGTTCCTGCAAACTCCATCTTAACTCAGATACTTAGGTTACTAAGAGAACACGAGACTTTAAATAACAATAACTAAAATTTATTTGACCAGATTAATGGGAGGGCGGCCTGGTAAATTTATATAGCTCAGCCAGCGTTTTATTTAATCAAAATATATGAATCAACAAATTAAGTAGATAACTTTAAATATCTCACCCCAGCAGATAGTCGAAAGGTGTAGAGACGGTCACACTCGTACTTCACTAATACGGCTTCACTATGGGATAGAGGATTCCCTTCTATCCCAGCTTGAACTTCCGAAGACTAGTAGAAACTCGCCAACACTCAACACTACTTGCTTCACACAACTAAATCTCCTCTACGCTACTTTCGATCTTCACCAAAATAAGAATCAGCACACTCGCTATAATATCCTCCAACAACCACTATACGATCCTCCAACATCCTCACATCTACTAAAACCATCTCTATTTTTATACTTCTTTCTACACCCTCCTTTCACTACATTTCAATCCGTACTTTTAAAAATCACTTCTAATTTAACTAATATTCAAAATCTAAGTCTTTTAATGCAGCATCCTGCCGACGCAAAACTACTCCGACCTCAACCGTCACCGAGCCACTGGCGACGGAGTGATTTTAACCGTCCCCACTTCCTATCTTGCTGGATCCAGCTTAATTGAAACAACTGTGGTGACGTTCTAACGTCTCAACCTCACAGTCCCCCTCCTAGAAAAAAATTTAGTCGGGAAAATCCCCAACGGGTTTGATCGATTAAATTTAAATAGCTTCATTCCCTCTCTAACTATCTCAAATCTCTGAAGTGTGAGTGCAGCCGTCACTTAAATTTTAACTGGGTGAGAAAAACTTAAAAAATTGTTAAATCCCTGAGCGAAAACTCGGGGACGCAAAAAAAAATGAATTTAAAATTTTAAATAAAAGGCGTACGTTTATCCCGAGAACTCCGGGACTGACTGAGCTAAAACCAGGCTTACATTAGGTTAACAAACGTCTCCCTGTTAGGCCAGGAAGGCAATATATTAAATTCAACTTGATCTTGGCTTTACAATGTAAGTCGCTTGTGACAAAATGCGACATTTAGAGTTTGTTATAACACAACAGTAGGTGTCTTTAAAATAAAAAGAGAAAAAAATGATAAAGTCTTTATTTGACTGGCTGACTGGTATCTGGAGCTCTACGTCTGCAAGGTAGCTGAGTAAACCAGGAATAGTCTGAACTTTTTTCGCCCTAGAGCAGACGTCAGAATCCACAGGCTGTCCATATGCAGGAAAAGGAACTTTGACATCAAATTAAGATCTTTCACTTTAGATAAAAAGGGTTTTAACATCAGCTTAAGAGAATAGTCCATCAGAGTGTCTGAAATGGGAAAACCTTTACAGTATGCATAGTAAAAAAAGTGACAATTTATCTCTAGAAGAAACTGAGACATGTTCGTCTCTATTAACATAATATATAGGTTACATACTGAAATATTTCTCCCTCCTTAGCTAAAGCATAAGCGGAAAAAACTGAGTAGTTAGTCTTTTTAATGTTATATAGTTAAACACGACTTTTATGCTTATAGCTAAAAAAAAACATTTTACCCCCTCTAAAAGTACATACAGATAAACCTTTAGACAAATATTCAAAAAAATTTTACAATTACAAACATGCAGTTTATAAATACATCATTTATAAAAATACAAGAGAAAAAGGGGGGGAAATTTACAAAGGGGCCAAAAAAATAGTTTATATTACCAGCTTTCTGCAGGAGATGGCTACAAGGTAAAAGACTTAATACATACATAAAATAGATATTTAAGAGAGAACAAAAATGTTGACATTGAAGCAGAACATTAATTTTGATTTGAAAGTTCATGGCTAAGTTAAATTTTGTATTTTTAGTTTGGGAAAGTCCATAACTTTCGTAAGAGTTCTTAAAATATAAAGTCCCAAAAAGGCTTCAAGGTACGTCGAACATTTTGTACAGCTCTGACAGAAATGCACTTGTAATAGAAAAAAAAATAGAGAACGGTATCACCTGATGTGAATTTGCAGCTGTAACTTCAGCAAGGTCAGAGGTCTTGGTGGATGTGCTCGTCAGCTAGGCCACAGGGTTGCAGGCTTTCGGACCGGGGTCTAGGGCTATCCCAAAAGGCTTGAACAAAGGCTTGTTCGGCAGGTGATTCATATGGCTGAGCCTGTTGTCGAAGTCTGGCTTGACGCCGAGTATTAAATCGGTGGTGTGAAGAGAACTCGGCTTTGCCGATTGAGTCAGGAGCTGCTAGGAATTTTTCCAAGTGCCGTCCGCTAGCTGATGAAGAGGGTGGAGGTCTTTTTCGAACCCTTGCCTTTTTCTTAGGTCGGAACGAGTCTGTGTGCACTGAATCTGGAACTGCTAGTACCTTCTGTGGGCGATGTGTTCCAGAGGACTTTGAGGAGGGGGCTTGAGGGCGTTTGAAACCCTTGTTCCAACCATGTTTCTTTTTACTCTGCGGTATAAAAGAGCCATTAGTAAAAGAATAGTCGCGTTTGCGACCAGTTTGCCTAGGAAATTTCACATTAGAATGGTTCGATGACCCACTACGAGCTCGTTTTTGTGCGACGGGTCTGCTAACACTAGATTGGTCAGCGGAAGTGCCCTGAACAGATTGTTCGGGCGTTGCAGGAGTAGGTAGTTCATCAGCTGTACAAGAATCAGGAGCACTAGGCTGGGGAGTGAGGTTAGGCGTAAGGACGGACTGTTCGTCAGGTGGGTTTGAACCCGGCACGCTATCACTATCAAGAGTTTCAGTATATGCTAGAGTGCGCTCTTTAAATATTCGGACCTGATCCACATTAATGGTCGTGGGGGTGCCGTTAAAATCGATTGTCAGATTATTATTTTCGACTTTTAAAACAGAGAAAGGTCCAATGAATTTTGGCCCAAATTTAGCTACTTTAGAATCTTTTTTAGAGCTTAAAAAATGTGATTCTAGGAGTATTTTATCTCCCACTTTTACTTCTAAAATTCTACGTTTTAGGTTATAATATAGAGCTTGCTGCTCTTGAGCTTTTCTCAAATTTCTCTGAACTTCTGGAAGCAATTCTTCAATATTTTGCGTAATAAATTGAGATGCGTTTTGCTGTACTAATACCAGTTTTTGAAAGGGGTCAGAATCTTTCTGCCCAAAAACAATTCAGCGGGAGTTTTTCCTGTGGCATCACTTACCGCTGTACGAATCGCATAGCCAAAATGATAGAGAAACTGATCCCAATTTTCATGATTTTGACCAATGAACGTCGCAATCATGTTTATTAGAGTTCTATTAACACGTTCGGCCTGATTAGCTTGCGGCCGATATGGAACCGTGAAGACATGTTTAATTTCGAGTGTATCGCAAAGTGCCTTAAAAACATTACTTATAAATTGAGGACCATGGTCCGTTACAATTTGAAGGGGGGCGCCGTAACGAGAAATATAATTATTAAAGAAGGCAGTGGCCACTGCTTGTGCCGAAGCTTTACGTAAAGGCACAAATTCAACCCATTTACTAAAATAATCCACCATAACTAACACATAACGAAATCTATTTGGTTTAGAGAGGGGGTAAGGACCGATTAAGTCGAGTCCAAGAATTTGATTTGGAAAATCAACTTTAATAGGAATTAATTTACCGGCCGGCTTTACATTTTTATAATTATATTGCTGGCACAAGCGACAACTCGAAACATATTCATTAACAAACTTCCTCATTTTAGGAAAGTTACAGGCATCTTTGAGTTTTTTATAAGTTTTCCTAATGCCAAAGTGCCCCGAAATTGGAGAGTCATGAAACTCAAATAGGATGGCTTGACGAAGAGATTGGGGAATTACAACTCGTAATTCGCCATAAGATGATAATAATTTTGAATAAAAAAGCAAGCCATCGATTAAAGAAAAAGATTGGGACCAGTTTAAGGCAATGGCTGATTCAATTAATGAAACTGACTCAGGATCGTCTAAATACTTATAAATTAATCCAAATTCGGGATCATTTTTTTGTTCTTGGATTAATTGATCTCTCGAATTTAACACAGATGCTGGCATAAGCGCTAAAGCTACTTTTTCTTGATCAGATACGAATTTATTGTTTAAAGTAGTGACTAGATTTGTAGAAGCACATGGGTTAATTTGTTCACTTTCAATTTCCTTTACACAAGTTTCAGTCACGTCTACTAATATTTCGGATTGAACCGGTTCAGCCTTGAAATGCGAATGATGAATATGTGAGGCTTTAACAGTAGAATTTAACTGATCATTCTTTTCATTTAAAGCAAGGGATTGATTTGTAAGATTAGATTCAATCTTATTTTCTTGAGTTTGAGTAGTACGTGATAGAACGTCAGCTACGATATTGTCCGAACCAGGTCGGTGTGTGATGTCTATATTAAAGTTAGCTAATTTTAGAGTCCATCGAATCATGCGAGGGGAGAGGTTCTTTCCAGTTGTTAACCGAGTTAATGCCGCATGATCCGTAACAACTGTTACTGGAAGTTGCGTAAAGTATAAACGAAATTTTTGCAGTCCCCAAAGCACTGCTAAACATCCACGTTCAGTTACTGGATAATTTCTTTCTGCAGTGTTAAGCGTACGGGATGCATATGCTATTGGGCGGCCTTCTTAGCTTAGAACGGCACCAATGCCGTACGAAGAAGCATCAGTAGCTACTTGAAATTTAATATTATAATTAGGATGAGCTAGTACAGGAGGAGCGCTAAGTATAGTTTTTAAGTTATCAAATGCTTCTTGTGCTTCATTTGACCAGTGAAATTTAACTCTTTTCCTTTTGAGTTTAAAGAGGGGCTCGCATATGTGAGCAAAATTAGGTATAAATTTCCCATACCAAGCACACATGCCTAGAAATCTCGAAACTTGTTTGGACGTAGTAGGAGGGGGCATGTTTAGAACTGGCTGAACTTTTTCATTATCTACAGAAATACCAGCAGGCGTTATTTTGACGCCTAGGTACTTAATTTCCTGCCGTGCAAAATGGCACTTTGAAGAATTTAAAGTTAATCCTGCATTTTGCAGTAGAGTAAAAACAGTTTTTAAATGATCTAAATGCTCATTGTAAGATGAGGACGTGATTATTATATCTTCGAGATAAACATGTACAAATTTATTCAAAACAGGTTTAAGAATAGTTTCCATGGCTTTTTGGAATGTCGCTACAGCCCCTGAACATCCGAAAGGCATTCGTTTAAAACCAAACGTGCCATTTTTAGTTATAAACGCTGTTTTTGATATATCAGCGGGTTTCATTGCAATTTGAAAATAACCCGATGTGAGATCGAGAGTAGACATAAAATTTGTCGTTGTTATATGTGCTAACAAATCATCAATTATAGGCAAGGGATACTGAGGATATTGTGTGATAGAATTGAGCCTACGATAATCGATTGCAAATCTCCATGCCTCAGGGTCAGTCATAGGTTTACCATTTTTCTTACGACATAAAACAACAGGAGATGCGTAAGGCGAAGTTACAGGCATAATAATATCATTTTTCAACATTTTCTCAATATGCCAATTTATAATATCTTGTTTGGCTTGATCATAACGATAAGGCTTACTAAAGACTGGTTTATTAGTTCCAGTGTCAATTTCATGGCAAACAACATGGGTTAAGCCAGGTGTCTCAGAAAATAACTGTTTAAACTGATTAAGAAAATTAACAAAATCAATTTTTTCAATATGAGTGAGGGCACCCAGGTAAAAAAATCAGCAAAAAACCTTTAAAAAAATGCATACTTTGCAGGTATCTTGAAGGTTTCCACAGGTATTTTGAAGGTAAATAAAAAATACAGGTTTCCTTCAGGAAATATTCAGATTTTTTAAAGGTTTCATACAGGTTTTTTAAAGGTTTCATACAAAAATAAAAACTGCAGGTTCCCTTCAGGAAATATGAAGTTTTTTTAAAGGTTTCATACAGGTTTATTTCAGAAAGCTTATCACCTTCAAATTACCTTCAATGACTTAGACGATTTTAATTAGATTATATCAGGTATTTTGAAGGGAAATGAAAACTGCCTTTCATGCAGGTAACTTAAAGGCTTTTGAAGATCTTTTTGCAGAAGGTTGTAATATTCATAGGATCGAATCTTTTTACAGAAGTCAGCTCTATATTAAAGAGAGAAGAAGTCTGACATTGTAAAGAAGGTTGGGTGGGGAGAAAATAATTTCTGGTGTGTGTAAGCCCAGCTAGAAATTCTTTGCACTTTTTTTGCAAAAAAGTGTAGATTATGCGCAATTTGTGCATTAAAACTGAATATTTGTGAATACTTCGAAAAAAAAAAAAATGCACTTTTTGTGCAAATTATTTGCATTTTTTTTTTTTTTTTTTTTTTTTTTTTTTTTAACATACATGCAAAAAAGTGTAGATTCTAAGTTGTAAAAACTGTGCACATATTTTGTGTAAAATTGATGCTTATTTTCTATTGGCAAAGTTTGTGCATTTTTATTCGCAAAATTGTTTGTACATACGAATTTTGCAATATATATGTATATATATATATATATATATATTTACTTTTTACTATATTATATAATCAGTGTGTTTTAAAAATTTGAATACATCCCCAGTGTTCCTCGGAACCCCACGTAAGACAATTTTATTTATTTATTTTTTTAATGAATTTCTTTTTCTTCAAAATCTACCTTAAAAAAAATCATGTATTATCTTTTTTTTTTCTTCTTCTTCTTTCTTTATTCATTTATTTATTTCGAACTAGGAGGATCCTGAAATCCATTTCTTATGCCCAACTGAAAGTCTTAAAACCTAGAATTATCTTAAAAGGAAAGCATTGTAGTACAGTCAAATTAGACCAAAAAACACCAAATAAGGGAAAAAAATTATAAAGTTTTGAAACTTTGGAATAACATTCCTGGGGGCTCTAGTAATGCAAAACAAAAAAGTTCCCCCTTCCTGGGGGGGGGAGCTTCCCCCCATTCCTCCCCCTCCTTCCTTTTCCTCTCTAGACCGTATAGCTCTTTCATATTAGGAAAAACAGATATAATAATTTATAAGCGCTTGAAATTTTAGGATAACATTCATGAAAAGTCTAGTAATGGACAAGAATTTTTTTCTCCCTCCCTGTGGGTATGCTACCCCCCCTCTCCCTTTCCCCCCAAAATTGTTTAGCTCCTTTTTTTTTTTTTTTAAATGAGGGACTATAAAAGGATTATATTATAGGAATAAATATTTATAAAGTTATAAAATTTCAAATTAATACTCTTGAGGGTTCTCCCTCCCCCCCCCCCAAAAAAAAATAAATAAAATAAAATAAATAAATAAATAAATAACAGTGTAAGCTGTTTTAGATTTAAAAAAAAAAAAAAAAAAAAAAAAAAAAAAACAGGAAATAATTTATAAACATTTGAAACATTGAGAAAACACTCATGAATAGACTATTATTAAAAAAGAAGACATCCCCTTTCCCTGAATAAGCACCCCCCCCCCTCCTTTCTCCCCAAAACATACAGTTCCTTTAAATTATGAAAAATAAGAGGCTCTAAAGGATTAAAGGAATTTATTACAGAGGTGTATATTTATAATGTTCTGATATTTTGAAATAGTGCTCTCGAGAGCTCTAGCAACGGAAAAACGAAAATTCCACACCCCTCTTCATCTGTGGGCGGAGGATAACTCTTTTCCTCCTGAATTTGTACACCTTTTTCAGATTAAGAAAAACCAATAAAATAATTTACAATGTTTTAAAATTTTAGGATAGCCCTTATGAATTGACTAAGCAATGGAAAATAGAATAGGTCTCCCTACTTGTGTGTGTGGAGGGGGGGAGAGCTTTCAAAATTCCCGTTTTCCTCTTTTCGATCTAAGGAAATCCAACCATGACTTTTCAGTTTTTACACAAAATCGTTAAGTTTGCTATTACAAAAAAAAAAAAAAAAAAAAAAAAATCTTTTTTAAGACCTCATATATCATATATATATATATAAATACGATCAATCTTTTCAGAGTAATTGGCAACAAAAAAATTGAGTTCCTGATTTTGGGGATTTTGGTATGTTTTATATTAGTTATTACCTGAATTTCATTATTTCAATTTATTTTATATTTTAGAATTTAGTAGCTTTTAAAAACTTAAAGGAAAAATAATTTTTCGTTTATGCATAATGGAGAGGACAGAATTTTTTGTGCAGAATTTTTCAAGGCATATATATATTTTTTTAATTATTATAATAGTAGCTGTCTTTGAAAACCAAATAATTCTGTTTTAATTAAAAAAAAAAAAAAAAAAAAAAAAAGGAAAACTCACGGAAAATTTTGAAGTAGTTTTTATGGGGGGAAAGGTGAGTTGGAAGCACCTCCCTAAGAGGGGACTTTTCTGTTTCTCATTGCGATACCCCATATGATTAATTTCCCAAACTTCTATTTTTTTTTTTTAATTGAAAGAGCTGCAATATTTTTGAGGGGAGGGGGTCATCCTTCCTAGGGAAGGCTTTTTGTTTTCATTGAAACTTTCAAGCATACTATCTAAAAAATTTCAAAATTATATAAATAATTTCTATTGTATTACTTTCAATGGATTATACAATTATGAGGCAAAGGGACAGGGGGAGAAGCTCTTGCTCCAGAAGAGAGTGAATTATTATTATTAGACCACTCAACAATTTCGTCCACAAATTATAAAATTCTACAAATTATTTCAACAAATTATACGTTTTTTTTTTTTTTTTTTTTTTTCCCTGGGGTGGGGGGGGGGCGAAACCCAGAGAAGGGAACTTTTCTGTTTTCTATTATTAGACCCTTCAAGAGAACTTTCCCTAAAACTAAAAACTCTTATATAACTTGCTTTCATATTTTTCTTAAATTCAGCAAAATTGAATTATTTTTTTATTTGGGGGGGGGGGGGGAGGGGTGAAGGAGGAGAGTTCCCACTGCATGGTGGATTATTATTATTATTATTATTATTTTTTTTTTTTTTTGTATCCCATTATTAAGCACCTCAAGAATATGTTATACCAAAATTTCAAAATTCTATTTAATCATTTTTCTTATTTTTAACAAGTTAAATATTTTTTTTTTTTTTGAGGGGGTGGGTAGGGGGAGAAAGAAGCTCTTACCCCAGGATGGGAAATTGTTTTGTTTTCAGTTATTAAATTACTCAGGAATGTTGTACCAAAATTTCAATACTCTATAAATTAATTTTATATATATTTTTTCTTTATTTAAACGAGTTATACATTTTTTTTTTGGGGGGGGGGGGAGGGGGTTAGCTCCCACCCCACGGTAGGAAACTTTTTTAATTTGCATTATCAGACCCCTCAGGAATGTTATGCCATAATTCTAATACTCGATCAATAAATTCCCTATTTTTTTCTTCATTTCAACGAATTATACGTTTTTTTTTTTTTGGGGGGGGGGGTGTAGGGGGGAAGCTCCCCCCTCAGAGTGGGGAACTTTTTTGTTTTGAATTATTAGATCCGTCATAAGTATAATCCCAAAGTTTCAAAACTTTATAAATTTTTTCCCTTATTTTTCCTAATTTGACTGTACTATTGATTTCAAATTAATTTCAAAAGTTTCGAGCATTCAAAATACTCTAATATAAAATATTATATGTATATTATTCATCTTTATTTTAAAGTATAGTTCATTTTTTATGATTATTATTAATATTGGTTGAACCTGAATGTTAAATGTTAATTTAAATCAAAGAATTTCTGTGGCATATTTTGTAGCCTTCGAAAAACAGGTATGGCAACACACGCTATTTATTTACATTTACAAGATGGATGCCCGGCGTCATGGAAGAAATGTGACTGACTACACGGATTTACTTTTAGCGTGGATTTATCAAGTTAAGTTAATATTCATTATTTATTCTTAATCATTTATTATTTATTCTTTTTTTTTTTTTAATTGCAAGTATGTAGTATAAAGTTATGTTTCATAAGCGTGTAATCGTCAGTTTGTTTCATCAATGTTGCAATTCGATTTCATGCGGAATATTTAAAGTTATGTTTATAATAACCAAACTTGTATGATCAAATATTAAAGAACAGAATAATCTAATTAGAAATTAGTTATTATTAAAACGACAACAACTTAATTTATTATTATAGTAAATATCTAGAAATTCTTAATGTAATTTTTTTTTTTTTTTTTTTTTATGAATTAGGGTGAGTTTGTAAGAGTAATAATATGACGATATAAAATTGGTTAAATTATACTTAATAATAAAAATAAATAAATAAAATATAATTTTAAAGAAATTCCTTAAGGATGCTCATTACTGGCACATTTACTTTAAGAAGATAATAAAAATAATGACACTGTTGTCTTCATTAGATTCAAAGCTAGAAATATTTAAAAAGTGAGCTTCATTTTTAAACAACTAAAGCTGTTTATATAATTATTTACTGAATATCATGTAGTATAATTTATTTATTTCTTAACAACTCTCAAATAAACAGAATGTATTATTATTTATTAAATACAGAGATATTGCTAGGATTTTTTTTTTTTTTTTCTAGAAGTGAGAGTACTTCTTTAAAAGAGAGAATTTGGCATTAGAAGTAAAGAATTAAATAAAATAAAGTAGAAAAAATAAGTTGATCTTTTGTGAGCTTATACTAAATTTTACTTCTCAATATATTCAAAAATAAAATGAGTAATATACAGGTATACAGTAAATGTGTGTGTATAAACTCAATTGTAAGTTTAAGTTATGAGTTCACGTTATATTATATGGACTGGCTAATTGTAATAATATTCCTTTCAGCATAATTCATACATTACAATATCGGAACTCTGAATGTGAACTTAATGCGACTCAGATTACAAATTCTAATGAAGACTGTACTTGAATCTCAGAAATTCTATTAATGTTGCAAATGTTTACAGCTTTACGCATCAAGGTAATTTTAATTATACAATTTTTTTATCCATTGTAAAAAAGGCATTTATGGATTAAAAAAGTCCGCAAAGCATTGAATTGAAGAAAGAATATAAACTTTTTCAGACACAAACAATAAAATACACTAAATTTAATGTAAAAATTCAGAGCATGAAAAAGTAGTCATTTTTAAAATTTTAAGGAGTAGGTATTTTTAGATTTTAATACATAAAATAAAAAGGATAGAATGTGCTTTACGATACTGCTTGGTGTCTTGTTTTTGATCACTGATAAAGATGCCAACATTGGTACCCTCGATGTTTATGTATCGTTGAATGATCAGTGTTTGAAATGTGGTAATCTCACTATGGTGTTTTAAAGGTTAGGTTTTATTAATCTTCAGATCGTAGAAATGTAAAATGATAGGTGGTTTTGGGCCATAATTGGCAAAACAACAGATTTGATTATGAAAATACTTTTTAAATAACGTTTTAGTGTATTTACCTTTTTTATATATACCGTAAAATGCTATAAAAGCTTTAACTCGGTTAACTGTCCCCTCCTCTTTTCACATTGATTTTTTTTTTGTTCTTAAAATACTAAATAAATGCACCTTTTGCTCAACGGTAGACTGTATCCGAATAGGTGATAGTTTTTTTATGTTATTTTATTGTATAAAATTCAAAATCAATCTTTTCTTACCGATTTGAAAGTGCCTTACTTTTATTTGCACAAATGTATAACTAAAGTTTTGTGTTAATACTACATAGAGGTTCTTTTTTTTTTCTAAAATATTTTATTTTTCTGTGATTTATAGATACAATTTTATGTACTAAGTTTTTATAAAATAATGCATATTACATTCATACAAGATAGTTATAATTAAAAGCTCATATCATGTATCATCTCTATACCTCAGTGGCAGAAACACTGAGACATAGTCGCGGACACAGAAAAACGGCTTGCAGACAATTTTTGTCTGCACTGATAAAAAAAAAATGTCTGCAACTTTTGAATAACAATTCACTTAAAAAAAAAAATTTCTGTATCAAAACTAAAACTAATACTTTTATTATTTATATTGTATTGTGTCAAACATTGCTATAAAATATTTAATTGATTGAGATGAATTGAATGAATACACACAATTGTTTATACTACGTTGTTCTGCAGTAAAATTGTATTCGTGTATTGTTGCCAGGGGTTGATCTAGGCAAAAATTGGGTCCCCTTTGCTGCCCCTTCACAAAATTCCACATCATAAAAGAGGACCCTTCACAAAATTCAAATCCATAAAAGAGGACCCTTCACAAAATTCATATCCATAAGAGGACCCTTCACAAAATTCAAATCTATAAAAGAGGACCCTTCACAAAATTCAAATTTATGAAATGAGCCTTTCACAAGATTTTGTTTTACAAAAGTGATGTTTTTATAAAATGTTTCCCTGTTTTTAGTATTATTTTTAATTAATTGGTTCAATGAAACTATGTTAATTTGATATTAAACATTATTTAGAATGACTGTTAAAATGGAAGGTTCATACAATATATATATATATATATTATTTATTTTTTCACAAAAATAAATAAAAATTTCACAAAAAGGGGACCCAAAAATTAAAACCTGGATCGACCCCTGGTTGCACGAGATCACCACTGATGTTAAGCCCCCCCACCCCAATCAGCTTTCAGGCTTTTTGAGTGTAAGCCATTTTCACCCCTGATTACATGCAAATTTCGTAGACAGATTATGAAAATTTAAAAGCCTGTCGCAGACAGCTACAAAACTTCCTGCCACTGGGCTCTATACTGAGTTTGGTAACAGCCCATTTTAACTGCAGAAAGCTGTTATAGCAAAAATTTTAATTATAATGACTCTGTATTTATATTTACGTAGTTTTTTAGTGTAGTTATAAAATAAATATCTCTCATTAACACATTTCTTTCGAAAATGCATAAAAATAGTGAAATTCCCACAACTACTCGGTATTGGCCGAATACATAGCCTAAATTTGGCCGAGTACCGAGCACTCGGTAGAAAGGCCAAGTAGCGAGTATATACCGAGTTCTCAGTACAGCTCTGTTTTAAAGCTGTGTAATTTTCGTGTATCTGATTGTTGCCAAATCAAATTTTGTACATTTTAAAGATTCATGGAGTTTGTGGGAGACGTATTTAGTGATTATTTTTTTGGGTTTTCATATACACATCACTGATCGCTGCGAAATGAAATTTTGTGCATTTTAAAGAGTCATGCAGAATGCGGGTGAAGTATCCAGTGTTTTTTTTTTTTTTTTTTTTCATGTATGCGGAGCGTACAGACATGCATATTACTGATCGCTGCAAAATGAAATTTTGTGCATTTTAAAGATTCATGCATTATGCAGGAAGCAGGTGAGGTATCCAATGATTTTTTTTTTTTTTTCATTTATACGGAGTGTACAGACGTACATATTGCTGATTGCTGCAACACGAAATTTTGTGCGCTTTAAAGATTTGTGCAGTATGCGTGTGAGGTATCTATCCAGTGATTTTTTGGGGGGGTTTTCATGTACACGAAGCATACTGATGTGCAGTCGGCAGTAAAAATATCCGAGTGCTAGCCAATAATTCCGATGTCAAAAAAGTATAGTTAATATTATTTTGTTAAATAAATCCTTGTCAAATCCTGTTCTTAGACTGACTAAGAACATGACTTCACAAGGATTTATTTAACAAAGCAGTATTAAGTGTACTTTTTTGAGACAGTATTATTGCTAGTGCTTGAATACTTTTGCTGCCGACTGTTCGTATCACTGATTGCTGCGAAACGAAATTCCAGATCGTCGCCAATTACCTGTATCACAGTACTAGTGCAACGTTAAATCCAGCCTACCTATGTACACTGGTATAGTAGTAGTTTATTTGATATGTTTCGTTTGGTTTTACTTTTTTAATTTTGGCAACAGTAGGCTATTTGTTAATTTCTGTAGGAGATATGTTTGTAATTGATATGGTTGCTTTTTTTATGTTATTGTAAAATGGTGATTTATTGGTTTAATAGAATTCAGTTTTTCTGTTGAATATATTAAAAGAAAGCTTTGCAGTAGTGTTTGAAACGGTGTTAATTTGGTTACTGTACATACTTATTTTGAAGTTTTCACAATGGGACAAGGGGAGCAACACCCCACACCCCACTCCCCGGTAAATTCTAAATAAGAGTTTTTAAACTATGCTATCAGAATTTTATTAAAAAGAAATTTTTTTTCAGGTTGTGCACCCCGTTGAATTTTTTTTTTCTGATGACACCACTGGTTTCCGCACAGGATTAATCGGAAACAAGTAAGTAAAAAAACATTCTATTTTATTTATATATATATATATATTTTATGTTTATTGAACATTTATATTATTTTTGTAATGTTTATTTGTTAGTTTTTGTTTATGAAAGTTAGGCAAATTTGTATTTTGCATTGTTGAAGTTTTTGAAAAACTACTTTTTATGCTGTATTTTTAGGTAGTTTCTTTTAAACATGTAAAATTAGCCATTTTGAAAAAAATCGAGAAACTGTGCCAAATTGGCGAGTTTGGAAAAGTTCACCAAACCATATTGTAAAGCACATTTTTCTCGATTTGTGTTTTTTCTTATAAAGTGCTAAATATTAACAACTAAAATTGAACTCTTATAATTTTAGTGTTCACATTTTTTTCAAAAAAAGGGCAGGGCGGATTTATAGAAAAGGGCATTTTTTTGTGAGTAAAAGGCCACATATTGATAGACGAAAGAGCGCTTTCTTCACCACTGACTAAACGGTTTATAAAATGTACAGTCCACAAAATAAAATATATACAAATAAAAAGAGAACACTCATCTATTTCATCACCTAATTAACGAAAAAACACAGCAGGTACCATCCTTCTTGGATTCAGGTCTATTTTAATTTAATTATTTATTAAAATTGTAAGCTTAGCAGCCATTTACAGATGGAAACATGCAATGATGTTAAAATTTATATTTTCAACAAACACAAAATTTTGACTTTATAAGTTCTAGAGAAAATTTTACCACCGACTAATAAATTTGAAGTAATTTGGTATTTTTCAGTCTTAAACCTGGTCTCCTGGTGGCAATAGTTTTTTAGATGTATCTCAAAATCTATTTGTCCAAAAGAGCTGAAATTTCATAAAAATTATAATTAAAATCATTAGGGCCCAGTAAAATATTTCTAATTTACAATTCAACAATTTTTACTTAAATAATTTCAAAATATTTATTTTTGAGATAAGTTTATTTAAAATTTTTAAATAGTAATCTACAAATATTTTAAAAGTTAGTGCAGGCTTTAATGTGTAACTGTCTTAAGCATTATTTCCCATAAATAATTATATTACACATAATTCTATAAAGAATAGTAGGTATCTATTTGTGTCTCTCTGATATATGCTCGATCAGATAGATGAAAGTGTTATTATTATTATTATTTTTAAGTCTACATTATTATATTAAAAAAAAAAAAAAAAAAAAAATGCACTTAGTTTTTATGAAATTTAAAAAAAAAAAAAAAAAAAACTATGCAGCATGTGCAAAATAAATGTGAAATTAGCAATATTTATAGATTTATAGTCATAACTAATTGTTAATTATGCTATAATTTTGTCACTAATCGATAAAATTCTTTAAGACTGATTCCCGAAATTCCCGATGTTTTTATGATTGATCGCCAAAATGCATAATTTTTTTCGTCTCTAATCAATGCAATTTCTGCAGTTTTTGATGTTAAATTCCCAAATACTCAAGTATTTTGTTGCTAAGTGATGAAATTTGAGCTTTTTTTCTCAAAGCTGAATACCGAAATACGAAAAAGATTTGCAGCCGATTTAAAAATTACAGGATTTTTTTCTCCGCTGTCAATTCTTATAGTCAAAACTTACATTTAATCACAAATAATTTCCAAATTCTGCTATTATTTTGCTGGTAATTGATGAAATTTTGCGATTTCCCCTTCCCCCCCCCCTAAAGCTGTTCTTGAAATTAACAATATTTTTGCGGCCGATTGTTGAAACCTGCTATTATTTCGCCCCTAATTGAGGGAAATCATGTTCTTTATAATGTTGAATTTTCAAATACTTAAATATTTCGCCACTAATCGATGAAATTTACGCTTTTTCCAATGTTGAATCCCAAAATACACAATAATTTTGTAGCCTAATTCAGATATATGGGATTATTTCACTATTAACTGTCAAAAAGTTATATTTAAACGCAACTAATTACTAAAATACGATATTTTTTTCGGCGTTAATCGATCAGATTTGCACTCTTTTCATATTGTTTCCGTAACAATCATTTTCTACTCTTGGATACGCAGAAGAGATCCTCAATACGCAGGCTTCCAGCAACGGCGTGAACAAGAACATCGGAGAAACCGCGGCTAACGATAATTTTTTCTGTCGACCACCGGAATATACAGACCGAGGACACATAGATCGCGCCCAGAAGAGACTTCTTATAGAATTTTCAGATCGCGTTTGTTCGAAGGTATGTGAAGTCCGATTTTGCATCAGATAAAAATATACTATAAATGTATGTTTCTCAACGAAAACGGTAAAATATTTTTAAAAAATAACATAAAACAAATAAAATGTTAAAGTAAAAATTGAAAGTTAAAAAAGCCTTTATGTGCAGTAAAAATTTTCATGATATTTTTCAAATGAATGTCTTTATTTTTACATGGTAAGGTAAGACCAGAAATTGGTTTAGAAGGCAGTCTTTTATACAATTGATTTTTGGTGGGAAACTCCTTTTTTATTTTTTTAGTGTATAGTGTTAAGAACTAAGCAAAATAAGATTTTTTGCAGGCTTACTCTTATGTGTATAATCTAAGATTTTCAGTGTGGTTGTTTCCCAGTTGCAGAAACACTGTGACACGGCGACATAGTCGCAGACACAGAAAAACAGCTTGCAGACAGTTTTTGTCTGCACTAATAAAAATAAATAAAAAAAAAAATTGGTCGCAACTTTTGGACAGACGTTGTCTGCGATCATAAAAAAATTTGGCTGCAATGTACAGTCATTTTTTGCCCATGACAATGCGCTACTGATTTATGACGTCTTAGATGCTCTCTGGTAGGAACTCTAGAGCCCCTTATAGGTGCCTTCGTAGGAACACATAAAACAGTGCTTAACAACAGCGACCTAGGGAGCCTAGATCTCCCTTTATAGGTAGCTTTATGTGTGTATTCTTTTCTCCTGTTACCTGTTACTGAGATTCTATGGGAACGTACACATACTGGATCTTTCACGTTCATTCCCATTTTCTTCAGATTCTGAGCATTCTTCAGACATATAAAAATTTCTGTATCAAAACTAAAACTAGTACTTTTATTATTTAAAATTATTTATTTTGTGTTGTGTCAAACATTGCTATAAAATATTTAATTGAATGAGTTCAACTTATTTTTGTATAATTGTTTATTTTATATTGTTCTGTAGTAAAATTGTATTTGTGTATTGTTGCACGAAATCACCACTGTTGTTAAGCTTCCCCCCACCCCCAAGATTGCTGCTATCAGCTTTCAGGCTTTTTGAGTGTAAGCCATTTTCACTCTTGATTACACTAAAATTGCTAATAAAACAATTTCTTTTATTTTTCAGGTACTGTATGAGAGAAATAAAATGACGGAATTGTGAATGAGAGAATTTTAGTGTATGAAGAAATAGAAGAAAGAAGATGATAAAAAATTCTTTATATCACTTTTCACTTTTTAAAATATATATATACATGTATTTTCTATAATAATAAAATATTTAAGTAAATAAATCAAATATACATATGATGCATAGTTTTAAAATGTTTGTATATTCTAGTACAATATATTTTTATGTTCAGAAATTTCTGTATTCTCCATTTCTTATGTCTTAATACACAATAATTTATTTAATTTTATTATTATTTTTTTTTTTTTTTTTCAAAAAAACATATGTGTATAAATTTATTTATTTTTATTTATTTATTTATTTTTATTTATTTTTTTTTTTTTGGGGGGGGGGGGCATGTAACTGCTCATATTTTCCACAAACACAAAAAAGTTTTTCACAATTTCGTTTTACATTTTGAAACATTGCATTAAAAAGAAAATAACTTTCTAACTTAATTATTTTTTGTCGTGGGAAATCAGCACTTACCTCTGTTAAACTTGTGTTTGATCATATAGTTAAAATAATGCATTACTAAAGCCCTGGTTTTTAAGAACTCTGAAGCAAATATCAACATTTCTGATACCGCAACGCTCCAATCAGTCTCCTTGATATCAGTGCGGGCACTGAATCCGCAGAACAGAGTGTCGTGACGTGACGCATGTGCAAATTGAAAATCTCGACACCGAATACATTGACATTCGCGTTTTATGTTCTTAAAAACTAAGGCTTAAGTAAAATTAATAAAAAGCACAAAGAAAATTATTCAATGAAATTGAAAGAAGTTTTAAAGAAGTAAAAATTATGATCATTTTAACAACAGCAATAGATTTTGAATAAGGTTAATAATCTTAAAAAAGAAAAAAACAGTCTCTTATTAAGGATATTTAAAAAAAAGCATAGGATCCATTATCCAGGAACCACAGGATCCATCAGATCCATCCTTCGCGGGAAATATTCAGAAGTTTCCAGATTTTTTTTTTTTCCATAATTGATTTTCTTGAACTATAAAACACAACTCTCTAACAATAGTGTATATGTAAAGAATAACTTACCTTTTTGCACATGTTGTTAGCTAAAAAAATCTAAATTTTTTTTTTTTTTTTTTAAGAAATCTTTAAAAGAATTCTTTAATTTTTTTTTTTTTTTTTTTTTAAATAAAAAAATAAAAGCTAATATTTTAGATGCATTATTTAATATTCATTTTAACACTATCATTATGCAAGAATAATTTGTATGAATTTTTATACATAAGTTTTTTTTTTTTTTTTTTTTTTTTTTTTTTTAAGTAGTAGTAGTTGTTGTTTTTGTTTCTGAAACAGCTCCTGAATCCAATATTTTTATTTCTTTTGAATCTAGAGCCGAAAATAAAAAATAACTGCAATAATACACATATATTAACATGTACACGTGTACATTTAATTGAAAATTGTATATTGTATCGTCTAAATATTATTTATGAAAGAAAAATGTATTGAAAAATAAGTCGAATTGGGCGTAGAATGGTACTGGAAGTGCCGTTTATCAAAAAAAAAATTTGCATCTGCAGTCCTGCCTTCTCCTTCACCCCCATGCACACACTGGCCGTTTGTTTAATTTCAGTCCCCCCCCCCCCCCCTCCCTCTTAATATTGAAATTAAATTTCCACCCTACCTCATCTTCAGAAATTTGAAGCATATTTTCTCTTCTCTTGCATTATCTTCAGTTGCTGTATGTGTTTTCACACAGATTTCGTTTCAGAAACTGGCCTCAGCCGACATGGGTTGGTTGCTCGCTGCCTTCCCGTCAGCGCCATGGTTCATAGTTGCTGCGTTGTTGGTGCCACTAAATGTAATGGTGACTGGATCATAAGAGCAAATCGCTAAAAGAAAAGTTTTTATTTTTCTTTACTTTTAGAAAGTAAGACTGTCTGAACAAGAAATTAAAAAACCCTGAAATAGACCACCAAATAAAATCGGAGAATTTTTTATGTAGTTGGTTGCAGAAGATTTTCCAGACCATAAACATTTTTAACCATTTCCAGAGAAAAATAAATTTACTTTTTTTTCTGATTATTGAAAAACATTATAAAAGACTTGGTTCATTTTGACATTCTTTCTTTCTTTTTTTTTAGTGAAGTAAGTTTTGTTTTTCAATACTAAATGCTTTTAAAATCATGAAAGAAAAAAAAAAAAATTGAAATTATTCTGGATTTTGCAATTTATTCAAAAGAGCACTTTTTTTCCCATGAAATAACATTTGCTAATAATGTAGCAAATTTTGATGAGATTGATTCTGCTAACTAAATAAGCAAACAAATCCCCTCCCCCCACCCCAAAAAAAAAAAAAAAAAATTCATTTCCAATCTATTATCACTTTATGTTGATGCTGGTTTTGGGTTATTTCGCATGTGCTCCATCAGACAGAATGCACAAGGAAAGGGAGAAAAGTGACGGCATTGTTTTCGACTGGAGCAGATACAGCCCACAGAGAAGGATACAGCCAGAGATTCATTTGGTTTTGAAGGAGGTAAAAAGAATCTTTCTCCCATTCTTCTAAATTCAGAGCTAAATAGCTCAGGAAAATAAATTGCTTTGAAATGATGACACAGAATTAAATAAAAGAAAATTTATTGTTTTAGAATAAAGGATATTTTTTTGGGGGAAAATACGGGTCCTCGTGACCCGCAATTAAAAAAATTCTGCATCTCTTTCATTAAAATTGGGATCAATGGTGCGCTATAGCTCACCAACGCGATCCCTGACACCATAACATGCAAGAGCTTGCAACAAATGTTTTAAGCCAAAAAAAAAAAAAAAAAAAAAATGTCATTTCTCAAGGGAATAAAGTAGATATGAGTGCTGCAAACAAAGCAGAATGAACCTCACCACTGTGCCTTTTTTGTTCCCCGATGAAAAGTCTTGTTTTACAAAGCAATTGCTGTGAGTATTCTTCTGCTTTATGATGTTTATTCAAAGTTTCGTACATATTTCATGCAGGTGTTACCTTTTTATTAAGCTTTAGCTACCGTACACAAAATTATGTAATCTTTTCACACAAAAATTCCACTTATTTTAATACTATGACTATTTCAAATGACTGCCTATACTTTATTTAAAGAAATATAATTGATATTATTAAATATAAAATTGTTGGTTAAAGGTTCTGTAACTTTTTTTTTTTTTTTTTTACATAAAAGTAAATAAAATTTTGCAAATATTTTGTTTTTCATATATTACAATGGATACTAAAAGTCAAACCCAGATTAGGTACAACAACTTTATACCTAAAAGAAAACTGCTTAGATCTTTTTTATATGTAAGAAAATTTATTTCTGGAACAAATTTAAGGAAAACTGCAGATATATATGACAGGCTAAAGGGGGAAATTGGAGGTTTTTTTACTTCCAGAAACACTGCAGGTTTTTTACCTGCAGGAAAACTGCAGTTATTTCGGACAAATAAAAGGGAAAATGAAGGTTTTTTTACTTTCAGGAAAACTGCAGGTATTTCGGACAAATAAAAGGGAAAGTGAAGGTTTTTTACCTTCAGAAAAACTGCAGGTTTTTTACCTTCAGGAAAAGTGCAGGTTTTTTACCTGTAAAAAAGATGTAGGCTATAGTCCGAAATACCTGTAGTTTTCCTGAAGGTTTTTTACCTTCAGAAAAACTGCAGGTTTTTTACCTTCAGGAAAAGTGCAGGTTTTTTACCTGTAAAAAAGATGTAGGCTATAGTCCGAAATACCTGCAGTTTTCCTGAAGGTTTTTTTTAAAGGTTTTTTGCTGATTTTTTTACTTGGGCACTTTCCTCTAAATTAACAATTAACTCTGTCGGCTCGACAGGTTTAGAATTTGACTTAGAATCATCAATATGTAAAGATTTATTGGCAAAATTAATTTCAACATTATTTGCTTTCATAAAATTTAACCCTATAATGCAGGGATGCTGAAGATTGTCGATGACGTAAAAAGGCCAATTAACACTTAAATTATGAATTTTAACATTCAGGCTGACTTCGCCTCTATTAACACAGGACTTGCCTTGAGCCGTTGTAATATTTAAATTTGTCCGCTTTAAAGGTTTAAAGTCAAAATACTTTTTATAAGTTTCATACGCTAGAAAGGAGCGTTCAGCGCCAGTGTCCCAATAAGTAGGTATGAAAGTATCATGAATTATTGCATTTAAATTAGGAAGGTCCACTGGACTGATACAAATAGTGTCTAAACATATGGAGGTGGTTGAGTTATTCAGTGGCTGTTGACCCTCCTCACAAGAGCCACTTACTCGTTTAACTGACGACTCTGGTTATTACGGGAGTTACGAAAATTTCTGTTATTTCTATCAGCTCGAGAAAAGTTTTGAGACTGATTTTGATTAGAACGATCGTTCCGAGAATTTTGAAAGTTATTACGCCTTGGCTGCGGCGATTGACGTTCTTGTTGATAGCGATTGAAATTTTGAGGGGGGGTGAAATTTTCACGCCTAGAATTTTGCATGCTTCTATTACCCCGTTGGCGATTAAAGGTGTTTTCCGCCCTTGGAGGGTGTCGTTCTTGGTATTTGGCTAAAGTTTGAAACAGACTGTCGTAAGAAGTGACAGGTTTCAGATCAAGATAATCTTGGATTGGAATAGTCAAAAGAGGGGTTATGATTTCCATTGCAGCGGCGAAAGATAAAACTAAATCCAGCTGCTTTATAATGTCGAATTTACGTAATAAAAAGGTGGTAGGTTTGTCATAAAACGACATCTTTGTGGTATAAAGTTCTTGACGGAGTTTGGTTTTATCCACAATAGAAGAGAATGAATTTTTAATTTTGAGCTTCAAATCCTCATACGTAGGATCTTGGCCTAGAGCTCTAGAGGCAATGGTTTCATACCAGATTTTGGCATCTCCTTTTAAGGAGTATTTTAATAAATTAAATTTATCAGCCTCGTCAATTTTACATACATCAAAATACTGCTCAAGATCTTCAAAAAATTTAAGTACATTGTTTGAGCCAGTAAAATAAACCCGAGCGGGGGGGTGTCGAATTGGTTTGGGCGCAACTGTGGAGTTTGCGTTCCTGCAAACTCCATCTTAACTCAGATACTTAGGTTACTAAGAGAACACGAGACTTTAAATAACAATAACTAAAGTTTATTTGACCAGATTAATGGGAGGGCGGCCTGGTAAATTTATATAGCTCAGCCAGCGTTTTACTTAATCAAAATATATGAATCAACAAATTAAGTAGATAACTTTAAATATCTCACCCCAGCAGATAGTCGAAAGGTGTAGAGACGGTCACACTCGTACTTCACTAATACGGCTTCACTATGGGATAGAGGATTCCCTTCTATCCCAGCTTGAACTTCCGAAGACTAGTAGAAACTCGCCAACACTCAACACTACTTGCTTCACACAACTAAATCTCCTCTACGCTACTTTCGATCTTCACCAAAATAAGAATCAGCACACTCGCTATAATATCCTCCAACAACCACTATACGATCCTCCAACATCCTCACATCTACTAAAACCATCTCTATTTTTATACTTCTTTCTACACCCTCCTTTCACTACATTTCAATCCGTACTTTTAAAAATCACTTCTAATTTAACTAATATTCAAAATCTAAGTCTTTTAATGTAGCATCCTGCCGACGCAAAACTACTCCGACCTCAACCGTCACCGAGCCACTGGCGACGGAGTGATTTTAACCGTCCCCACTTCCTATCTTGCTGGATCCAGCTTAATTGAAACAACTGTGGTGACGTTCTAACGTCTCAACCTCACAGCCTTTTAAAAATATATTAAGTCTTGCTTCGTGCACTACTAAGAAATAAGTTTTATGCCAATAATCCTATACACATTTTCGTTACGGTATGACTTATAATTTAGATATCACATTTGTGAATTACACGACTTTTATTTTGAAACTTAGCTATGTTTAATCTGCTTAGTGTAAAAAGTTCACACTGATAAATAATGATACAGAAATACCAGGAGTGAAAAATATTATTTAGCCAAGATATGTTTACGAATGGGGAGATAAATAGTTTAAAACTTTTTATAACGAATTAAATGAAATACAACTAACGAATTACTGAAATACTTGAATGTAACTGCGCATACATTCAAGATCTTTATCAACGCTATTGACTTGATTGAACAATATTCTAAAAAACATCTTATGGCTTTTGTTTAACATTTTATTACATAGAAGGTACTCCCATAGTCTGTCATGAAGATCCTTAAAATTGAGAGGCATTGCGTGAAGGGACAGTTTTTTGAGATATTTTGAAGATTGACACCTTAATTCAAATCATCCTGCTAACTCATTGATTGATAAGATATAAATTTACAGAAAAAACAGCACCAGTTGTAACTTATATCTACAAAAATAAGTAAATGAATAAGAAAATACTATTAAACAAATAAAAGTATTAAAGGAAAAATAAAACAATGTTGAAAAGGAGAACTAATTAAAGAAATTTAAAAACTAGCAGTTTCTTACTACCGTTTCGTACACTCTAAAATTCTTTCATCAGTGCAAGTGGGGAAAAAAAAAAGTATTAAAACATGAAAAATTGTAAAAATTAATGAACGAACCCTGAAAATGAAAATAAAAAAACCCAGGAATTGCTAAGCAAGAGTGGTCCAAAAATGGGCCAATATAGGCAAGTTGCGGGAAACGTACTTTTAGTATATGTATACAAGTTAGAGTGACGTGGTTGAAAAAAGAAACAATGAAACCGGAGCATAAAAACTATTTCAAAGAAGGGGTGAAAGAAAGGAGTACATTTCTAAATGAATTGTATGCCTAAGGGAGCATTTGCAATAGAATTTAAGTTTTTGTATATATGGAAAGCTTCTCAAAAATCTAGATCGTAAACTGAAGTACATGTTTGAATAACAGATGTGTCAGAAGAACTAAAATGGTGATTATTAAGTCAAACTATGTTTAGCTATGGCAGAACGTTCAATATCTCCATTTTCAATTTGGGCGTTGTATTCCCCAAACGGAATTTAAAAGAGCGTTTTGTTTGGCCTATATATACACATGAGTCCAAATTCACAAGATATTTTATAAATGCCTTATTTGGATAATTTATTTATTGGATCCTTGAGATTGGTAAATTATATTTTACTGAAACATAATATGCATACATATATAAACCCATGTACTCTTTTTTGAGTACATTGACATGTCAAACATGGGGGATATTGGGATTTTTATTGGTCAACCCCCATTTAAATAAAAATATGCTTCTTTTTCTCTAAATCTATTACAATATAACAGTTATTGATTGATTGATTTTTATTTATTTATTTTTTAAGGAGAACAAATAAGCCGAAAACAAAACCTCTATTTTTTCAAAGAAATAAAAAAAAGGTTAATTTATATTTTTAATTAGTTAAAATGTGACCTTCTGAACACAACGCTTTCAGATAAAGGAATCATATTGCTATAAAATAAATTAAATTAAAATTTAATTTATGCGGTATAAATTAGCGTCTGTAGAAACAGCGAAATGTTTAAGACAGTATATTAAATTAGTAGAATATCTAACATTTTTTGAAGCATATTGAATTTACACTACAAGAATCATAATATTTTAATTTAAACATTAAAAAACAAAATTGCATACATGTGTAAGTGCTTCTAGGATATTTTACAGGAGCATAAATATGCAATTAAGTTTTTTTTTTTTTATCTTAAAGACAAGTAGTGGCTTTTTTTTTTTTTTTTTTTCTTTTATTACAATTTAAAACTATTTAGTGAAGATCTTCTAGCAATGCAAACAATTTTTTACTCATCTCATACTTTCGGTAACTTTAATAAAAGCTTTTATAACTTTTTGCACTTAAATTAATTTTTTTATGATACTTTTTGGTATTTTAAAAAGCATAAAAATAAAATTCGAATCAAGAAAACATCTCAAGTATATTTTACTCTCGAAGGGCAAACTATGAATATTTTTTTGCTGTAAAATGTGGTTAAAAAAATAATTTATATAAAAATTCTAGAACGAATTAAAAGCTTCAACAAAATTTTTTCGGTGTGTTTATTAATAAGGAATTTAAAAACGATTTTGAACTTTTTGAAAGAAAAAAAAAATTGGGAATGTTTAACTATATTTTGCGGATAAAAATGTTTAATAATATTTTGTATATTCAAAAATATTGCCTGTTTTTTTTTTTTTTTTATGTTTTATAAATAAATATTTCTCTTTCAGCTACAACTTAATTGTTGAAACGTAGGGGTGTTTCATAAAAAATGACGTAAGCTTTATAAATAACATATGCTGATTTATAGTTAATATTTTTATAACGTTACAGATTCGTTTAAAAAAAATATTTTCTGCTGGTGTATGTTTCCTATTATATAGAATATTCATATCATGTTTATCTACATACTGTATCCAAAATATAAAATTATTTCTCTAAAATTAAGATAAGAAGATATATAGTTTCAATAAAATAGAATGAAAAATAAAGGAGAGATTTTTATACTAAGTTTGTTATATAGAAAATATTTCTATTTACCACAAAAATTCAAAATTTTTATAAAATATTACTTCCTATACTTAAAAAATGGTCCAAAAACCAGATTTATGCATTACAAACAGTACAGCCTTGTAAGTATTTTTGCTTAGTTATATAAATTAATATATCTATATAACTTTGAATAAAGAAAAATCTATTTTAAAATAAATATATTTCAAAGATGTAGATTATACAGGAATCGTTTAGATTCTTCCTTTGCAAAAAAAAATACTGGCTAACCATAATATAAACGCATGTTCCTCTGAGTATGCGGTTTTGATTTCTGAAAAAATAACATATAAGCCCTCTTTTACACATTCCAAAGAACGTAATATTAAAAGCGTAAATAATGTGATAGTGTAAATGGCAGGAAAAAATATTTTTATATACAACTGAGGATTAAAAAAATTATATTCTAAGTAAAGCTCCTTATTCACATAAGTTATTGTATTTTACTTTAGACAACTAACTAATTTTGAAAAAGTTTATTGAGAAGTGACTATTTATGCCTCAGAAACCGACAGTTAAAAAGAAATTTAAGATGCGAATATATTACACACGTCACATGGATATGTAACTATTACATTAAACGATGTACCACAAAATATACTTACATAAACACTGTCGTATCTAGTTTAAAATTGTTTTCGAATTTGCAATTTTATTTTGGATTTTTTTAAACCTCTTATAACTTAGAAATCAACGGGAAATTAGCATATGGATATGATTTGAAGTTCTGCTTTAACACTGTCATATTG